>JAKCVP010000418.1:0-102055 GCA_023512835.1 Taxillus chinensis | reverse complement strand
ACATGCGCATCATGCATGGGCGAAGTCCCGCTGATGGAATCGATAAGATGTACTTTCCATTCTTGGCGTAGCGTGCCGGGCAGATCCCACAAGCGAACTTTCGCAAAATCAGTTCCGCACCGCACCTCGTTTCTACTCTGCACGATCAATTCACAGAGGTACGTACAATATTTGCTGCGCATGCGCACTCCACAGCAAAAGGCATCAATGGCTGGATACGCACCCGCGTCAGCTTGCGAGATCGCGCAATGCTTCACAACAATGAGATCCCAAGGCTAACGTGTCGGCCTCCTTTGGCCTGGCCTTGTAGATACCTCAAGCCGATCCTCAACAGTCCATCGCCTTGAGAATCTCTATTCCTCCCTCGACTCTTCCTCTTCGTCACGAGAAATAGCACAATACCGTCAATATGGTCCGCACATCCGTTCTCAACGATGCGCTTAAGAGCATCAACAACGCCGAGAAGGCTGGCAAGCGCCAGGTCTTGATCCGTCCTTCTTCAAAGGTCATTGTCAAGTTCTTGAGCGTCATGCAGAAGCACGGTATGCTTTTATCCACTTTATATGCACGTTTAGCAAGCAGCGCAGACGCCTCATTGAGGAAATCACAAATTGCACCGTCGCTTCAGTCGACGGAGAATGTTGCGAGGGACAGAGTAGACATGCACATCGCAGCGCAGCATCACCCCGCCAAAGGCACGACGACGCACCCTTGACTCCCAAGCAAGAGAAGAAATTCAATTAAAAGTACAAGGGTGGTTTGAAAAATCCAAGAACCCGGGCTGATAACTAAACGGAGGTCCGGCACTCGTTGCAGTTCTACGGCCTCTGTTCTTTAAGTGTCCGGAAGATGGGCCTTGCGTCGTCCTTCACTTTACGGTTGATGCTGTGCCAGTGTGTCTACTCGTCATATTCCTTCGCTACATTCCTTCTGTCGCTGGCGGTTTTGCTTCTTCATTTGAAGAGGGGTACGATTTGTGATCGACTCGTTGATGGCTATACGCTTTGCTGCTTTGCCCAGCGCGCACCTTATCATCGAGAGTATCACCAGGCTAACGAAATGAAGGCTACATTGGCGAGTTCGAGGAGGTCGATGACCACCGCAACGGCAAGATTGTCATTCAGCTGAACGGCCGGTACGTTGATTTACTCTTCCCCTCCTCCCCCTTCTCTGATGAGACACAAGACTAACGATAGCACCTGAACAGTCTGAACAAGACCGGTGTCATCTCTCCCCGCTACAACATCCAGCTCCGCGACCTTGAGAAGTGGGTTGTCCAGCTCCTGCCTTCGCGTCAGTTTGGTTTCATCGTCCTTACTACCTCTGCTGGTATCATGGATCACGAGGAGGCCAGGAGAAAGCACGTCGCTGGCAAGATCTTGGGCTTCTTTTACTAGAAGTTCCCTTTTGGAATTCTTACGCTTCGCTTGCCGTGAGCTGATGGGCTAACGGTCCTTTTTTTCACTGTTCCCAGTCCTCACTCTGTGACATGTGCTGCCTTGACTGGAATGCGCGAAAACAGGGCTGGGTAGGAATCGATGGACTAGAAGAGCGAAAAGGGAAGAATGGGAACGAGAAGAAAGCAAGCAGAAAGAAAAAAAAGGGAAAGAGGGTATGATGTCTGATGACGATGAAGCTATGAAGTCTGACGCTTACGCTGAGTCGCGGTGCGTTTATGATCAAAATTCAAAAGCTTGACATGTGTCTGTTCATTGCTCTCTCTGTGTGTGCCTTCTTCTTATCTTGGACTTACTTTTCGTGTCTGAGATGATAGTGCTTCACCGTTCTGCGTCTGGTGTCCCTTTCGTCGTTAGGTACGTCGTTCGTGTACCTCTAGGCTTTTAGATCGCCATTGGCCGCATTGGATCGAACGTCTACAATTTAGTACATGCACCGCCAGCCTACATTGGCCTCAAACTCAAACCCAAGCACGACAGTAAAGTGAAGAGGCTTAGAGTGAAATTTTCATTCTGGATTTCAAAGCTATAGCAAGGACTCCAATTCTACAAGACTGTAAAAGGCAGCCTAAAGCCGCTTTCTACAGAATTGGATTGAAAAGAAAATAGCCTCAAATGCAATGCGCTACAAGCCCATATCCAGACAAGCCAACAGCTTGACAAGACTCCGTGATTCGAAGAAGGAAAAGAGGAAGTGAAGTAGAGGTCTGCGCCCTCGTCAGATTGTCAGTCGCACCGTGGGAGGTCACGACCTTTTGACTTTGCTGTCTAAGCAAAGTGACGAGTGCGAGTGCGACCGCGAGACATCTCATCGCTGGTGGTGGTGCGCTCGTCGGAAGCAGCTGTGGCCTCGTCCTCCTCTTCTTCGCCCTCGTTCTCTTCCTCGTTGTTGTGGAGGAACTTGTACGCCAGGGAGAAGTTGACCAGCTCCTTGTCAGTGCGCGGCCAGCGACCCATCTCGTGACGGAACTCGAAAGGCAAAAGCCGGCACACCAAGCCTGAGCGTCGGCCGCCAGATCCAGCTGCCTGTCCCTCGTGGTTGATTGGGGACTCCTCGGGGGCTGGCGCCGCGGGAGTGGGAGTCACGCTAGATTCAGGACGCGACACGGAAGGGCTGGGAGGGTCAAACTGCTGCGCGGTCTGGGAAGAGATTTGGCTTGGTCCTCCGGCAGCGGTAAGGGCGTCTTCAGCCTCGAACATCTCTTGTTTGATGGTGGGGGAAATGTATGGGTCTAGATGAATTGTGTGAGCGAGTGTTATCAACGTTTCAATCACGCAGACGAACCTTTGACGACGGGAGGCTCCTTGGTCCAGTCCTTGCTGAAAGTTTCGTCCTTTGGAAGCAGAGCAAGCTTCTCTCTCAAGCCGACGAGTGAGGCACGGTAAGACTGTTTGGCAAGAGTAGCTTGAGCTGCAAAAAAATTAGCGACGAGGGGAGGAAAAAGGTTGCATGGGGGAAGAAGTACCGTAGCTCGCGCCAGCAGAAGGCTCGTTGTTGGATTTAGAGGGAGTCATGCTGGCAAGAGGTGGAGATTGCGAGCGTGCTTGTACAGGTTGTCGCTGAAAAAGTTGAAGGTAGCGAGTACGGTTGCTACAGCAGCACGATAATCAGTAAAGAGCTCCGAAGAATCACTAAATGGTTCGAATGCAGAGCAAGATATCGGCTTTTGCTGTTGGATGAAAGTGGACGAGAGGTCTGCACAAGTCCAAGGTCCTCTCGCTCAGGCGATGAGGGACTTATGAAACGTACCTGAGCCAATCTTGGACAACGCGTCGAAGATCAATGGGAGGGGATTGAATATGAGGAGAGTTGCGTAGATTGACCAACTGCTGATAGCTGTACTGGCGTCGTTGAGCCATTTACGCGTTGCGTCTAGCTTGATGAGTGCGCGGTGAGGAAAACAAGGTCGCGTCGAAAAAAGTTGGGCAAGTCCAGGTGCAAGGGCAGGACTGAGGTCGGGCCAAACGTTCCAAGTTCGCCGACCACCAGACATCTGGGACATCACGCTCTGCTCGGACAGTGCCTTGTGAAAGTGCTGAGTGAACACCTGATCATGGCTACTAGTTCGAGTAGGCCCTACTCTCAACACTGCGTCGGTCCAGCACTCACCACACCTTTAAGATGAAGCACCAGTGTACGCAAGGAAGCCAATTACAGTTTCGGGGAGTGTGGGATCGGTCTTGGTTCTGACTTCATGATGTGGGCATCGTTGCTCGGAATCTCGTGTGAATCCAGGAAACTCTCGTCGCCAGTAAAGGTCCTTGAGAATATTTGTAAGTCAACGTCTCCATACACTTGTCTATCGCCCTCCCGAATGATACGCAGGATATCTGTTCGGACTCGCGCATGAGCAGACGAAACTGCTTCGAGGCTGCTTCGGCTACTTCTGCTTGGTCTCGATGCTGAAATCCCTTTTACCAACGTATCTGCATCAGGGGGTCTGTTCATCATTGCAAAGAAGACAAGGAACTGTACATACCAGGAGCGCTCCTCTCCGTTCGGGAGGAAGCTGCAGTCGCCATTCAAGACACAGTCCCAACCGCCTCCAACACCTTTGCCGTTCTGCCATTCAATGGCTGGTATCATCTCCGGTGTGCTAGGATTCCACTGAGCAACCTCGAGCTTCTCTGATGGCACCTTGCGACGAACAAACTTGCTCAGAGCGCAAGTACCACAATGAAAGTCATGCTCGTCAATGTTCTCAGGCATCCTTCCGGTGAGGACTCGACCAATGCAGATCATGCTCGCCGCATGGGTGCAAAGCAGGACCGCCCGGGGGCCTTTGGGATCGGCGTCCAGTTCGGCGATAATACGATGCAGGGCGTAAGCATTACGATCATGGATCGCTGGCAAGGTCTCGCCGTTGCTGGAGGGAATAATGCTTGGCTGGTGATTGGCATCGAGGAAGGTGAAGTGGCCATTGAGCACCGCAACCGTGGCTGGAGCAGGATGCTCGAATCGAGCTGTACCAAAGAATTCACTGGCCCTTTTGTAAGCTAAGCTCGGGCAAATGCCGCACACTGAACTCACCTGATTCCATTCTCGACACGGACCTTGCCATCTAGTCTCCCTGCAGCCGTCAATGCTTCCACCGCAGGCTTCACAGTCTGCAGACAACGGTAGAATGGGCTCGAATACACCACATCGACCGGTGGATCCAAGGTCATGATTTTGTCGGCCAGATGTTGAGCTTGTTGTTCACCGTAGCTGGCCAGTTGCGGGTCTGCAGCAATACCAGTGGGCGTTGGGGTGTTTGAATGATAGGTGCCCGTGGCTGGATCGACAACCCAATTCAGGCGATACTAGGAGACACAGTTATCATTCCATGATCTATCTTCAGAGGAGACAATCGCACTTACACCGTGCCGCACGACGTAAATCGTGTCCAAAACCATGATGAAGAGCTTCAAGGTGCTATACAGGGAGAATTATACGACAGACGAAACGCACAATCTATATATACGATGCAGCTCTATGAGAATTGTTCCGTGACTCTTGACTCACAAGCAAACAAATTCACTTGGTTTCTGAGGGGCTTTGTGTCAGACAGTCCAGCTTTGCATTGCATGTGTGAGGTGACATGCAAGGCCTGAAGAGGTGAAGTCGTCGTCGGCGATTCGGTTGCACTCGGCCCGGCTGACGCCAGACTCATCACAGCCGCCTTGGAATCTGCCATTGCTTCTAGTGCGACTCGAATCATCCATATTCACGAGCATGTACACATCATGGGTCTCCGAGACGCTCGGGAAGAAATCAAGTCATCCGGGCCCTTCTGGCTGCGTTGCGCCATCGCATGACAGGACGTGACAGGGCGACCGATGGGCATTTCAGTGGACCCAGCATGAGTAGAGATGCAGCGCGCAGCCCCAAGATCTGCTTCGGCATCAATAATTTTCTCTTTGACAGTCGGACGCGCAATTCTCGTACTTGGCGCTAATCGACATAGTCGGTCTTGTTGGCGAGGAGACAGGCAGCGCGTGGCTCGTCGTGACTACTGGTATTGCTCAATCGGCCAAGAAGACAATAATAGGCTGGTATGGCATGGCGAAGCGCAGACAGCCACTTCAAGGGCGACACGAGTGACTGCATGCCTGCCGGCAGATGTATGAGGCTTATTACCTGTGGCTGCATCTTCGAGCATCACAGGCCGAAGACTGACAAGGTACATACAGTACCTCTTGCAACCCAAACATCTGGCTAATGCGTCACGGTTCCTGTAGCCCGGAGATGAAAACTGACAGACCAAGCCGTCGGCATACGCTCGACGTAGTAACTCTTGAATCGCAAATTGCATCGATATGATCTTCTGAGCTGGCGAATGATTTCCATCAAGACGAGCATATCGTGTGTCGCGCAAACGTGGCCAGTGGCAGCCTTATCAGCCAGGGCGTTGAGCCTTCCGACCTGCGTGATGATCGCACAACGCTCTCCTCCCCTCGACTGAGCGAGGCATGGGTGCTGAAACTTCCCCAGGCGGTTTTGGAGATCCCATTAGAAAACCCTGACGCGAATGCCGGCTTATCGCTGCATTGTAATGCCAATCATCGTCAATCCTTGAGGGATAGCTTTGATGCGCGCCCACGCATGAAGTCCGCGCACAGACGCTTACGCCCCCGAGTCTCGTCCGATGTCGAGTTAGCCAAAGTTCCAAACGAGCAATGATTTGCAGCTTCCGACTTCAGGTCTGCAATGATTCGCTCTGTTCAATTCCCTATCTCTCCAGGCTAGACTCAAAGTGAGCTGCGCAATGCCAATACCATTGTGGAGCAACTTTGATCGAACACAATAAGCGTACATCCTACCGTGTCACGGGTACCTATGACAATTACTCAAGCCGACAGATCATCCCGACTGCCTGCTTGTTTCCTATCCGGATCGTCGGCAGCGGCTGAGACAAGCAATGGCACAAACAGTATACATATCAGTCGCCCTTTACTTCGTACCTTGTTGAGGTTCTAGTTCCCCTAATACTACACCATTGATCCTGGTCCGACACTTTCTCCCCTTCTCTCTGAGTGACACTATCACATAATGCCTCAGCCTGTGTTCTTCTCTGCCCTGTCGCCTGCTCAGATCACCGAGCAGGCTGGCAGGGCCGGTGTCATTAAGGCCAACCAGCGTCCCGATAAGATCTTCTTGTCGTCTGCTATGGCAGGCATGCTCTTGTCCTTCGCCTGTGCCACTCTTCTCACCGCGAACACCTCAGATTGGTTCCAGACCAATGCTCCTGGAACTATCCGCGTCATTGCAGCCCTCGTCTTCCCGTACGGTTTGTCCATGATTGTGCTGTCAGGAGTAGAGCTCTGCACCGGCTCATTCATGTATACCACCGTCGCCGCTATCCAAGGCCGCGTCTCTCCTCTCAAGGCCTTGATGCATTGGTTCATCACATTCTGGGGCAACCTCGCCGGCTCACTATTTGTCGTCGCTATCATCACCGGATATGGCGGTACCTTTGATGCCGCTGCTTACCACAAGGAGGCTGTTAATTTTGCCGTCACAAAGCAGGTGACGCCCGAATGGCATCAAATCTTCCTGCGCGGTATCGGTGCCAACTGGCTTGTCTGCATGGCTTGCTTCCTGGGTCAGTCCGGCCGCGACTACGCCTCGAAGCTCGTTGGAATCTGGTTCCCCACCTTTGCTTTCGTCTCTCTTGGATTTGATCACGTTGTCGCCAACGTAAGTCTCCCTTGCTGAAGTAATTGGTTGCGACAGAGGGAGGTCACTAACTCGCTGTTGCAGATGTTCTTTGTACCAACCGGTATCTGGCAAGGCGCACCTGGCATTACGGTGGGCCTGTACATCTGGAAGGGCATTATCCCGGCCCTGATTGGCAACATCATTGGCGGCGGTCTCTTCGTTGGTGTCTTCTACTGGTACTTGCACTTGCAAGGCGAGGAATCTGTGGCTATTGATGGCATGCTCTTCGAGCCTGTCGTTACCGAGGGTCAGCGCGGCAGCATCTTCCACAAGCCTGCCTTCGCCTTGCGTTCGGACAAGAGTTCGTCCAGCGATGAGGAGAAGGGCGTTGCCAACGGTCAAGCTCAGATCGGCTAAGTTGGCTCGAAGGGCTTCGGGATCAATATGCGTATGATGATTGAATGAGATATGGTGGGATAGCGTGCAAAGGCAGATGTTTATACCCAGCGCGATGATGTGGTGAACACTCTCATGAATCACGATGTCGACCATTACCATCTCGAATCTTTCACACTTACCTTGATCCTTCTCGTGCATTTCGCTCAAAATCTACGAAGAGTACGATTAATATTCATGTTCGATCTTTTGGCTGATTAGCATCCTTGTGAGGGACACTTGAAGTGCATAATGCCACCCGAGCATCTGGGCATGCTTCGCCTCAAGCCCCGGATCAATCTTCCTGTTTCTTAAGTTAGTACTCAGCAGGATGCTGCATCCTTTTTCTTGGAAACATTCTCGCGAGGCTCAAAAGGCTCGCCAGACCCGTCGTACCGGCCTGGAGATTGACTGTGCATTGCCCACATCGAGCCAAGGCTTGACAACAGCAGCAGCAGCAGTAATATTGAAGGCATCCACGCGGCCCTATTACGTCGATTCATCAGGATCTCAACGCATTAGCTCGTCGCGTTGAAGTCGGAGGGGCATTCAAGCTACGACTTGGCCACGATTTGGTTGGAAGAGGTATCAGCCTCTGCTGTCGCTGATTTCAGGGCTCCGTTGGGGCATGGTATAATACTCTTGATCAGGCTGTTCGCGCTCGTTGTAATCCGCTCAGGTATTTACTTGGGTATTCAGCGAAAGGAACTTCCTCCTGGGGTGATATGCAACAAAATCTTGCGCGATGATGTCGATTCTTGTTGTAGCGTGAAACGAAGTAGACTTGAGGCATCTCTTATGGGCGGGCAATCACGCCTCGAGACTCATTGTCTGGAAGAAGTTTCGCAACCAGAAACACCACGGATCATCGCTCAGGATTCTTGTCTTGCTTACGAACAGGGCTCACCTTTCTGGTAGGGCAGGTTTGATTGATCCTGTGGCTATCGTCCGGGCAAGGGGATCTCTCGTGGGAAATGAGAACTACCATGAAGATCTTCACAGCAAGAAATCAAGCGCCCAATTCAACGATGTCGGTCTCATGTCCCAGGAAAGAAGGCCACAGACTGGGCGAAGTGGAGTGTGGCGCGTACTTTTGCTGGACGCAAGCCTTTGAAGCGACGAGAGCTTAACGAACAAACCCTCTGTTTTGGCATGCTGAAGTGTCCCGATTTTTTCTGAGGGAAGCGTCTGATAGGAAATAACATCCGGAACCTAATACTGAAGAGGGGACAGGTCTTGGAGCGAAGGAGGAGACGAAAATGAGTTGCCCTGTTGACTCCGTATGGCGTTGATAGCACGCGTACCACTTCTCTCATGACTGCGACGAATCAGTCATTTGAGCATTTCAATCCTTGGTAGAGATCTCGGGATCCGGAGAGCGACTGAAGTTCTAATAAAAGTCGAGCAGAACAGCAAAAAGACAGCAAAGGCGCCGACGTCACTGCCAGCTTACCCCAGCACAGCTCAGCGCACGCGCGCATTGGCTCCCGTCAACGCGTCGCGCACACGCGCGCGCCCTCGCAAACCAATTACATTTCCGCATCCGGCTCCTTGTCATGGAATGGCTCTTCAGCCCTTCTTTTTGTTCTCCTCCCCCTTCTCTCGCCTTCCACCTGTCCATCCCTGCCCAACCCCTCCACCATCATTCAGCACAGACACTCTAAAACGTTCCGCTGTTAGGACCCTCGGTTCTCCATCTCGCCTTGTTCCGCCGCATTACTCTGGGCAAGACAATAGGGCAGAACAGCCTGACAGACAACACTTGAACCTGGGCCACAAATTCTTCCAGAACATACACTTTAGCGACACAAAAAGGCATTGATTCCAGAAATGTCATACGCACGCTCAACGAAACGCACCTATCAACCCCCCATCTCGCACTTCTTCTCCCCCTCGAGCATAGGCCGGAGTACGCCGCACATCCCGCACGCACCCTCCGTCATCCCCAGCGTGCCCGATACAGTGCAGGCATCCCTCATGAGAGTGGGCATGCGCGTGCGCAAAGCCGTACCAGAAGGCTACCAGACGAAGGAAAAGGAGCTATATACCCCAGCTGTCCCTGCACCCGCCCCATCAGCCTCGACGTCAAATTCCACGCAGCGTCAAAGTTTCAGCGCAGCCGCGGACACGGAGAGAAATATCCTACAGCCTCAGCGCCGACCGAATATCCACGCTCGAGCGGAGCTCACGCCCTTTTGCGGCATACATAAGATTGGAGACTTGGATTCTGCGTCGCGTGCGTACGAGCAGGAAGACGCCGCGTGGCCGAGCAGTCAGGACTCGTTGCACTCCAATGTGTCGACGGAGTCTGTCCCACATCTCGCGCGGTCAAGCGGTACGGCGAATACGCGCAAACGCTGGATGCGCGACGAGGAAGAGGAGGAAGCGGCGGATGCGCGCGACGCAGCGCACGAACAAGTCCTCGATCCAGCGTATTTTGATGCGAATCTGTGGCAGGCTGGCGTCTGGGAGCGGGAGAGTTTCGGCATTCGGGCGGGCGAGAGACGGATTGCAAAGGCTGTGTCGAGGCGCAGAGATGTAGAGGATGATTTTGATGATGCTGGGTTCTTGGTCGAGGGGAGTGATGAGGAAATGATGGGATGAGCGAGATGCTCGTTCGTGGTCATGGACTTTATTGAGGGATGGTTCACAGCTGGCTAGCTTACCCGGGGCGTTTGGGGATTGATACCAGCTTTGCTTCTGATTGTGGAATATGGTACAATTGCAGTCTGCAGAAAGATGTAGTGCACGCAATGAGGCAGGCTTGCACGATGAGAGGACTGGTCGAGTCTACTGCTTGATACCTACCTAGAAGTAGTTTCGATACTTTGAGACTAGGACATTATGCTCCATAGAGTATCTACTGGCAAAGCTTCTGCGCAGGTCAGTTATTGAGATAGGTAGATAGAAACGACAATGCACATATAATACCTACGACATAGCGTTCCTTACTATCTCCTATACTATGGCGTGGGCCTAGTAGAGATAACTCCTCTTAGGTGCAAAAAATACTACCAGCACCCTCACCAATACTAATATACCTCCTAGGGTATACGTACTCTCCTCATAGGTATCAACAGCAAAGTCTTCCTCAATCGTACACCATCCCAAGCACGTATTCGGCGTCCATCCCTCTCAAATCTTCTCATGATACGAGACCCCATAATTGCTATTAGGACTATCACTCTTCTTTCCACGCCCAAGGTTTCGCAGCTTCCTAGTATGAGTCTGCACATCCTTCGTATCTTGCAGCAAAACCAGCTCAACATCACGGCTCGACCTCTTCCTTCTTCGAATGTCGGCCCTTGGGTGTCCATGGAAACTCGAATGCTAGAGTATAATGTCAGCACGTACTATTGTTCAACCACCCCTCTCTTGAAACCCCCATCAAGGAAAGGGGGGAAAAAGAAGAGGAGAAGAAGAAGATGATGATGATGAAAATGAAGAACACTCACTGGGTACGAGAAAGAAGGAATTACTGCGATCAAGTATACCCGCCAACATCGACCACCACGCCAAAAAAGCAGCAATCATCGCGAATCCCCCGCCAGCATGAGATAGCAGCTTATGCGGTTCCGCGGGCGTCACGCCACTATTGTACAAAAACGCCAGCCCCAGCAGCAGAAATGCCAGCGCAACGGTAAAGAACAGCATAAAAAACACCAGGTTTGACTTGACAGTCGCCAGAGTCATGAAAACGGTGAATATGAACCAAGCGATGAGGTAGAAGCCCACCGCCGTATAGAAATCCGGGGTCATGCCGCCATAGGACTCTGCGATTTGGAATCCGCCAGGAGTGAAGATGATGCCCAGGCCGATCCAGAAGCCGCCGTAGCTGCTGAGGGCGGTGGCTGCGAAAGTGTTGCCGTTGGGAAACTCCCACATGCCGGCGAGGAGCTGGACTAGACCGCCGTAGGCGAGTGCTGGGCCGACGACGAGATTCGGCGCAGCTACGCCACGTACATTCATGTTTACCAGCGCGAGGACAAAGGTCGTTGCGGCGAAACCTGACAGACCTATGGGTGCTCCATTGGCGCGATTTCCGCCGTCGACTAGCTTGTAGAGACCTGGTTGGAAGTCTCCCAGTGATGGTCCTTCTCTTGAGCCGCCGGTGTCGACTTTAGACATTGGGTTTCCACCTGATTTCCGCACGTCAGAAAGATCCAACAATGCGACGAGAGCTGGGATGATCCAGAGCAGGGGTGTTCGTATCACTTGAACAGCAGAGAGGAGCCGGCGCACTCACCATAGTCGTCCCAGTAGTTGCGCAGAGCAGCATTCTGCTTCTGGGCTTCACTGTCCGATACTCCAGTCTCTCTGCTTGTCATGATGAGGAGTTATCGTTCGAGAAGGTGAAGCAGCAGACACAGAGCTTTACCGGGTAATTGAGTTCGCAGGGTGAAGCCAGAGGGCTACATAATTGCAGGGCAGCTCCAGAGCAGCGCGGATAATATGCATCATTTCAATGCGCTAGCAGTCTGGAGAATGCGGAGATGCTCTGGCTCTAGGAGAGATGAGGCTTAGTAGGCGGTGACTATCGACACATGGAGACAGGATCGAAGTTCAGATGCCGTTTATGACGTCGGAACGCGACGGCACTTTCTGCTTGATCGGCTTGTCTGAGATGTAACCAGGCACGCCAGGCATAGCTGCTCTTAAATGCAACGATAGCGACTGACTCGAACGAATCGGAGGGCGAAATCTCGGTCGATGGGAAGCGGCGCGGTGGACGAATCTGCGCATCCGTTGTCTGCAGTCTGCTTTGTAGTTCGAAGTCGAGTGCGAGCCGAGTGTGCAGTTGGTCGCGTGGCTCGCGCTTCCACTTATGCGTACAAGCAACAGATGATAAGTGAATGGCGACTGTGGAGAATTGGGGCTGGATTGATGCAAGCATTGTGCACGATGCAGCCACCAAAATCTTATCTTACAAGAGATGCAAGAGCCTCGTCCTCGACCGCGCTTGCCAAGCGCCGAGCCTTGCCAACGAGCACGACCACCAGCTCCTTACCACATACTGTACATGTGCCGTGCTGCTCTTCGAAGTCCTTCTGCTTGGTCACACTGCATCACTACGTTTGCGTTTATCTTGTCTCCACGATCAGGCCCAAGCAGATCCAAGATGGATGCCTCAGCTGTCTCCAGGCATCGTAAGACCGTCACGTCCTTTCCTCTACATCATGACGAAAGATGAAACCTCCAACATATTCTACACATCTTCCTTATGTACATTCCCCGCCAGAACAGATCCTCGCCCCGGCGATTCTTGCTGCATGTAATATCGCAGCGAGCAGACGCTTTTCAGTCGTCATTGGTGACAGTCGGCCTCCAGACGCACCAACATATTTCTGAACGTCAAGGTGCCTCTTCGCCTTGGAGCATGAAGCGCCCAAAAAGGAGTCCGCTTCTAGTAGCGCCGGATGAGACCGTTAATATGGCTGCCCGACAAGATGACTGACTGGTGTCCAGCGCTGGAGTACATCATCGCTCCACCTGATATGGCGCTGTCCCTATCTCGATCGTGCATTCCTCTCAGAGGCTGATGACCCCCTTCATTCTCTGAATAGAAGTTTGCCGCTCGTGGCATCTCTTTTGCACATCGAGTGCATTAGCATTTGAAGCTCGATCCGTACGTGGGACGCGCGAGGATGGTTTGCGTCAGAGACGCCCCAGTTGAAGATGATGTCTGGTCGGCCGTTCATGTTCGCAGTGTCAATCAATCGGATACGCCCATCCTCGGTCATCCCACCATCGCCGACACCAAAGACTCTCCTTGTACGGTCGTCAAATTCCTGTACGCGGCCGCCGGTGTATCTACGGAACCCGTTGCCTGTTGTTCGGCAACACCACGAGTTTGCTAGCCGCATCAAGATGGGCGTGTCGGGATAGGCGGCGAGGATGGTCTCGCGGAACTGCTTGAGTCTCCACTCATACGGATCAAATCTGTCCGTGAAGGCCTCGTCCCACGCACCAAAGCCGAGGATCACAACATCGGGCTTGGAGAGATGAGGTGGGATGCGCGGTGTCGCTCCGTCCCTGATCTCAAAATCCGGCTTTACAGATGGGATCGGCGCATCCTGCAGCTGCATAAGATCGCCTTCGTTGTAGAAACGTGACATCCACTCCGACGTCTGGTTCGTGATCTGCGTTACGAAGCTGAAGTCAACCTCGGTGCTGCGTCCAAACTTGACAGTGGTTGTATCCTCGTGCTTGAAGTATGGCGCCTCGCCATCAATCTGCTCCCATTTCAGATCACCGTCCGCACCAACTTGGACAGTCGTAAGCGGTTGGCCGCGCCAGTCGTCCTCATCCTGACAACGAGCGTCGGGGTCATGACACCACTGGCCAACATTGATGAGAGACTTGGTGACTCGACGGATCATAGAGTCTCCATAGACATGAATAGTTCTATCCTGAAGGCAATCGAGCATGTCGTTGGGAGTATAATACTCTAACTTGCAAGTGTCACCTTGCCAGACATAGCCAGTCTCATCTGCTGTCTCTGCTGGCAGTTCGGGAAAGGCAGATTGCTTATACCAGCGGCCTTTACCTGCAATGTGCTTCTCATCGCAGACTGGGCGGGCAGGGAGGTCCTCGGATCCCCGTACTTGGAAGTGGTACACGGGAAGCGGGACAGGCTTGAACTCGTGCTCTTTGAAGACCTGGTCCGGGGACTTGCCATTGCCTAGCTTGAAAGGCTGCTCGCCATACATGACATGCCACTGCTGACCCCACTTCCAATTGTCGAACTCATGCTCGGCATGTATCTCGTAGTTGCCGCCCTGGAACAAGGTGGCATCGGCGTAGTACACGAGTGACTGCTTGTTCGCCAGCTGAATCTGTTGGCCGGGCAGCGGCCGCAGGGGCGGATACGTAAGTGCAACATCAGTAGAATTGATCAGGAGGTGAATCGAGTCTGGTCCTTTGCCTGGCACAGGAGGGTCAAGATAGTCGAGCGCCTCTATATTCTCCAGCGGCTGCTGTGGAATGGTAACGAGCACGCAGACCTGCCCCGGCACATCGAGCGACTCATCCTCGCCGAGTATCTTGCCCCCAGCAACAAGCACAATACTGCGGCTCTGCAGGATGGATAGCTCAGTGAGAATCTGCGCTGGGACGGCGCTGCAAGGCGTCGTTTGCCCGGGCGTTTCAAGAGGGTAGTATCCATCTGCGAGCTCGGAAGCAGCAGCGGCGTGCTCATCCTCGACAGGTGTGATCAATCGCTCCGGCTCGGGCAGCGCATTCTCGCTGTGCTCCAGATCCAGCACCGACCCTTCGAGCGAGATCCAGAATAAGATGAAGAGGGCGACTGCCGCCAGGCTCGAGGCGACGAGGACGCGCCGCGAGGAGCAGGTCGAGGAGCGAGGTTTGTTAGAGGCGTCTGCGCCGACGAGCGTGTACAGCGATCCTCCGCGCCATGTCGACATCTTGGGCTCTTGGCTCTTGGCTCTTTCCAGAGATGTGATCTGCCTTACGAGTCACGGTCAGGGTCCATTTACGTAGATGGAGGGCGCAATCGAGCGTTTGTTGGCTTTTTGCGTCGGGCATCAGATGGACAGGGAAGCTGGGGGGAGAATTACGGGGGTATGCATAAACGGGTATAGCGCGGATATGAAGGTCGTCGCGTTTAAAATGATCTGATCGCCTGGGGTTGGGATCTTGATCCGAGGTGCGTTTCTGCGGCTCTAAATTTACCTTACGGTGCTAGAAGAATAACAGATCTCAAGATCGGGACAACTTGCTTGGCTTGTTGCTATTTGCAGCTGCTCTCCTCGAGTTGCACTGATACAATACAGTACACTACACTACGCCCTTTAGTAATGAAGGTCGCACTTTGCGCCTGGCGATGCTGCCATCACACACGTGTCACAATAATGGTGTAACTTGATGATAGTGAGGTCTTCTAACGCCCGAAGCCACGCAAGGATATCCTCAGTGCGCCTGTTTCGCGAAACGCCTCGCTATGCAAACCACGCTCACGCTCATGCTTCCAAGCGCGCAAAAATGCTCCAACGCTCGCCCGCTCATCGCAGGACCGGCTCTCCAAAGGCATCGTCCGACAGCCCCAAGATTCGGTCCGCGCGTGAGCCCGCCGTGCCCTTGCCTTTGCTGCTGCCGCTAGCCTTGGTCGCAGAAGAACTGCCACCCGTTGCGGCGACGAGTTTATTCTGGTTCGCCTGCACGCGCGTCGTCTTTTGCACTGGTGCACCCTCGCGCGAGAAAATCTGAAGACCCCGCATATGCGTGTCCTTTCCATTCTGGTGATTCTCGAGGATGCGCACCTGCAGGAGCCAGCACCGCAGTGTAGGCCCTAATCCCGTGCACCGCTGATGCCGGAGCATCTCCTGCTCGCTCTGCGGCAGATCGCGCTGCTCCTGCTCTGTGATTGGATCTGGTAGTTCCAGTGCGTCTTCGCGTTCGAGACCGCGCGCCAAAGCCTCGTCTTCTGCTGCTGTTGGGCCGCCCGCGCGCGAGAGGTCAATGTCTATCCACCCTCGAGGCTGCTGCATGGCCATTTCCTTGACGAGCTGCAAGTCGTGATAGCCTGTGCCGGCGAAGAAGTGCATCTTTGTCGGCGTGTAACTTTCGTCCTGGTCGTAGTCTAGGAGCATCCGGATGTGACAGATTGCGACGCGCTTGAAGAAGTGGATGTTGAGAGTGTGCGGTTGGGGCCCGTCGGATTGCCAGTATGTGCCTGGCGTGAGGTCGCGCAGGGCCTTTATGCCGCAGCTCGGCTTGTGCGAGGAGACGGTCCATTGGGCCATGTTTGATATTTCTTTGAGATGGGGTAGATCCATTGGGTGGTGAGGATCTGGCGTTGTCCTACGTGTTAGCCCGAGTGCTCTTTTGCCTGTCTACGACTTACGGGTCTTGCGCTTATGATCCGCATGGCTGCTGACATATACATGGTCGGCGAACGTGCTTCTTGTTTCTTGCGGGCGCTGGGACGAGAGTAAAGATACACGAGGGAGTTATATGGGAGATTTCCAAACGTCCATACTCGCTCGTCTTGGATCTTTCCTGGTCCACCTGAAGAAGGCGCGCGTGTTGGCACCGGGACGATCGGGCGGATTGATATCAGGTGCCTCAAGAAGCGTGCTCGGATCATGTAAACCGCTGGGCCAGCTTTCACTGCTGTAGCCGTCCTCGTAGATGTATGGAGATGGAGGCTCACCCAGGCCATCTGTCTCATCGGCATCGTACTCTTGTAGGGCGTCATCTTCTTCTCCTTCACCAATCAAGTCCGGATCCAGATCCATTTCGTCCATGTTTGCTTCTGATGGTTCGTTTGATGTGTCTGTCATGCTCAATGTAGCATTCCAAGACGCAAGCGGATCCCAGGGAGCTGCTCATGAACTTTGGTCGCAGCTGTCGATATCCAGAGGCGTGAGCTTTATGCATTCGGAATTACGACGCAGTTGTTCAGCACCGGAGTAGATTCGTTGAGACTGTAAATTACAAACATCGTCACCATGAGGAGCACGTGTCGTTGACGCCTGCCTGAGGAGGTTGATCTTTTGGGAAATTCAGGGTAACACTACGTTTGCGTCTCTGCGACATGCGTGACAAGCGCCATTGGCCGCGCCGAGACTGTTGAACTTGTTCACATACAGCTTGGCTTAGCCAGCTGGGCAGCGATCAACGAGTGCGGAACTGAATCCCGCAGATGACCAAAGCACTGTCAATTACTTCCAGTCCAGTCTGGGGAATACCATCGATCGCTAGCTGAGAAGTTCAGCGTCATGTTCGAGCATTTAAAGCAAACTCTTGAGCCACAGTCTGTCTGAATGTTCCGTAGACTCTTCACAGGCCTCTCCATTGTGCTTCTAGCTGTTGCCCTCGCCATCATCCTGCCCAAAAAGAGCATTCTGAAAGATCTAGAAGTCGTAAGTCCATTTGGAGCTTTCAAAGACCGGGCAAACCACCAGCATCTGGGTCAGCCCATGAGTTCACCTAGGAAAATTATGTCCAAACTCGCCCACGCAAAGATAACGCCACACCCGTCCGCTCAACGTGGCCATGCGGACCATGGCTGGCTAAACACATACCACTCCTTCAACTTTGCCTCCTTCCACTCGGGTTACGACCGCTTCGGCTCGTTGCGCGTGCTGAACGAGGACCGCGTAGCGGCCAATAGCGGTTTCCCCACGCACCCTCACAGCAACTTTGAAATCTTCAGCTACATCATCGATGGCGAGCTCACGCATCGGGATAGCATGCTCAAAAAGGGCGCCGAAGAGTTCAATGCAACCCGTAAGAAGGACGACTTTTACCGCATGCAGCGAGGCGACGTGCAGTTCACCACTGGCGGCACAGGCATAGCTCACTCCGAGTTCAACGAGCGCGAAGACGAGGGGGTGCACTTTCTCCAGATCTGGGCTTTGCCCTGGAAGCGCGGTCTGCAGCCTCGCTACCATACACGGCACTTTGACGAGGCCGAGAAGCGAAAGCGATTTGTCAATATTTTGAGTCCGCTCAAGGCGGGCATGAATGCCAGTGAAGAGGAGGAACGCGAGGCAAGGCCTGCAGTTGCGGATACTATACCGATTCATGCGGATTTCCTGATGGGGGCAGGGCTGATTGGTGTGGACCGGCGATTCAAGTGGAGCGTCGGCGGCCTGGACGAAGATGGTGCAGCGGTCGTCACCAAGACAGAGGGCAGACGTGTATACGTACACGTGCCCATGACTAAAAAGGGGGCTGCAAAGGTCAGACTAGATGGCCGAGAATCTGCCGTACTGGGAGAGGGAGATGGCGCCTTCGTTGAAGGAGTCAAGGCTGGGGACCTGCTGAGCGTCGAGAGTGTGGGAGAGGCAGAGGCAGAGGTTGTGATACTAGATAGCGACTGATGCATGCGGTACCTGAGGTACAGGCCTGCGGCCCATAAGTTGCAGCATGTTGTAGCCCGCATTGGGCTCGGCGTCTGGGGGTGGCTCTTGCATCCTCATTCAAGTCGAGAACCCGCTTGCTGTTCAAATTTGAAGTGTTTCACTTATATACTAAAGTGGTACGAGGGCTGCAATGGAACAATTTGTGCCTCTCGACTCTCAAGAAGCCTGCACCACACACATTTCTGGCACCAATGATCGATCAAAGCCTCTGGCGTACCGAATTACTGGCCAGATCTCTTCGTAGACCGCATCCGGTCTTCAGCTACTGCGTCTTGACCGTCTTCGTTCCTTGAGCTCGCTGCACAGGCTCCCTAAGTAGTTACCGAGAATGAACGAAACAAGAGAGTCTTGTCGCTGACATCGTAGAAAGTGACTTGGGTGTACAGCGTGACGTTGACTGCGTCCGCGACGTCCATGTCATACTCGATCTGATGTAGGTTGGGATCTGTGGGTACACCTGAGGATTCATCTGGCTTGCCACCAAAGTAATGGCTCTGCACTTGCTCAAATGTTGAATCCAAATGTCCAGTTTTACCTCGAAACCATTCGATTTGATATCTTATCCCCCCAGTGTCGCCTAACAATTGCGCGACCGCCTGCCAACGCTTGCTCCCCTTGGCTGCTTTCGGGTCTAGTTGAGCGTATTGACGCTTCCTCTTCGACTTTCGCGGTTTGACAAGGGCGACCTGTTTTTCCTCTTCCGGTTCTCCAGTCTGACAGACGATATCCAAACTTCCCTCGGGTGGCCTCCAGACCGATTTGCCACCTGATTCGACATACGTTTGTCCATCCGCAGGTCCTTTGTCACGCAGATCTCGTCAGGGCCACAATGAAAATGTGACCGATCTTCGTAGTGCCACGTCTCTCCCTCAGCGTTGTAGGTATAGCAGGCCATGGTGAAACTGTTGTCTGGTCCATGGCAGAATTTATTTTCGTCGGGCTTGTGCTTATCGAAATAAACATTGCTTTCAGGCGCATCAGGGAAAACCTTCGTGTGCCGACAAAGAGCATCAAAATCTGGTTGTCTTTGGTTCGGAGCAAGTATCAATCCTTTCTTCGCAGGCAGGGGCGGGCGAACCCTACCTCTGGGCATCCCTCGGTCCGATTCGGGCTTCTTGCGCTCAGATCAAGCGCATCAATGACCTGAAAGATTAGCAAGGCAATGGACAGAAGAGCGGCCATGCTGCGAAATTGACACCTGTTCGAGAGGTGAAGACTGGAGACTGTAAGTGAACTGATGCGGAAGAGAAAAGCTCAGTGGAGAGACCGGACAGCAACATGCTGGCCGTTTATGGAGCAGGAAGTCAGCAGACGGCAGGGGACCAGCTTTCATCCATGCAGTGGAATCAGTTCGCCCGAAGGAGGCAGCTTCTCGGCTGGTTTGCGATCTGTGATCGAGCCAGAAGTAGCCCGCTACGTGGAGGTCGACAGGGGTTTGACGGGCCAAGTACAGTACTGTACACACAGTGTGTAGTACAACAACTCCAGAGGCCGAGGCCAACCTAATGGCGCATGTCTCACGAGGAGGCATGTACACTGAAGTTCATGACACCCGGAAGGACAATGCAGGGGCAAATGGAGTGCGCACTAGATTGAACCGATATTCACATAGGGGCTGCCAGGTACAAACATGCAAGAGCAAAAAGTGAATGAGTGGTGGGTGGAGCGTCGTGGCGGCACAGGCCGTGTCATAATCTCCCCATGTTTCCGCTGCCTGGGGGGCATCTTGCGCAAAGCGAGAAGTTGGAACGCGGTGTCTCTGGATGCAGGATGCAGTCGAGGCAGCCACAATGGGATGTTGAGACGCAGCGCAATGACAGGGGGCAAAGGTGGAATCGAGGTGGTGCGAAGGCGAAGCGGTTGAAAGGCGCCAAGGTTGGCAGGTCAGCTAAGCGAGGGCGTGAGGCTGAAGGTGGCTTGCGACTGGCGTTAGTGAAGAATAGAGGAGACTTTGGTGTCTGGGCGCCGAGTCGCGCAGGCTATAAGGGATTGGGCGCTGAGGGTAGCACGTCGTAGGCAGGGTCAAGGGCGTTCTAGGCCAGAATAATAATAACAGCAATCCTGAAGTTGTTGATGCATCGAGCTCATCATTCAGCCGAGCTCGAGACCGTCGGCGCCGGAGCTGCAGCTTCCACTCCCGACTCCCCGTGGGCCTCGCGTCGCAAGTTTGGACTTTGGATGCCATCCCGTCCAGTGCAGTGCCCCAGAGGCGAGGTGCGTTGCTTGTCTCACATGATCAACATGACTGTATCTCTTCGCCTTTCAAGCGTTGCACCATCCGTTACCACACGCCTGACAGGGTGTGCCACGAGCCGCAGATGCAGACACAGTCCCGTCCTGTCCTGTCCTGTCCTGTCCTGTCATGCCCTGTACTGTACAGTACACAGAACATGTACATACCTACTCTGCCCATCCGGGATCCGGCTGCCGCTGAGCCCGACAGGACTGAAACTGTCGTCCGGTGGACCGTGTGCCCTGGGCCCAGGATTGTTTTTGGTGACGTTCCAAAGCCCATCTCCGGTTACTGTCAGAGATGTGGTGGGTCGTCCTGATCCACCTCCCCACCGCTTCAAAGTCCAACAGGACTACGTACGACGCTCTGCATGTCTCTGGCTGGCGTACTTGGATGCCGTCACCGTCGCCGTCGCCGTCGCCGTCGCCGCCGCTGTCGAAGATCGAGAAGAGGCAAGTGAGGCAGCTGCGTGACAGCCGCTGCCAGGATGCCTCCCTCCATGACCCTTGTCGCAGGCGGTCAAGTCACAAGCTCGAAGCGCGCGACTCCGGGCGACGGGTCGCTGATTCGACGCTGCACGCACAAGACTGCGTGGCTGTCATGGCGTCGCCTGCTCAGTCTCTATCCAGCAAAGTGGCAGCGCCCAATCTCCGAGGGTCAGAGAGATGCGCGCAGACAAGACCTCATGTGGCCTAATGCTGCCAACCATTGAACCCCCTGGCCCTCGCGCTACCTTGCCGTACCGGTCCCGGATGCTGTCTCTGAGGGGGGGGGACTCGATTAACCTCAGGCTGGATCGCGCCAGTTGCGCTTAGCCTGCACCGCTGACCTGGTCGCTAGCCTTCAATGAAACTTCTGTGTCTTGTTGACGGGCACGATGGGCTGATGGCGCCAGTACGCGTTACAGAGCCTCATGGGTCTAGAAAAGGCACTAAAGGCATCCCATCCCCGCGACCACGACTCTCTACGCACCTCGCTCGTGCCTCAGCCTAGCGCACACTCCGTCTGTGCCTGGTCCGACACTTCATCCTCGTTCAATAAAGTGATCCCGGTCCGGAACTGGTACTGGCATCCTCCCTCATCTCCAACACACGCTCTTTCGAAAGCACTACTCCCAACATCGCTCCCTCGCTGAGCGTCGCTCTGCGTGTTCCATCCACCACTTCAAGCCCACCATGGACCCATATGCAGCCGGTGTCATCTTCTTCCTCGTCTTGCAGATTGTCGCAGCCTCTCTTCGCGTCTACGTGAGAGCATGTATGGTCAAGAACTTTGGCTGGGATGACGCAGCTATGCTCTTCACCCTCGTATGTCAACCCTTCCTCTGGACGTTTCATCGCACGCTAATCCTCAGCTTCCTAGCTCTTAGCATGCGCCTTCGATTGCATCGTTCTGGGAATCGCCCATCTCACGGGCTTGCAAACCCTGGTTTTCATCAAGCCCACCAATCTGGTACCAGCGATTCGGGTTCGTTTTCTCTCTGCACCTCTCCATCACTACCGTCCCTAACACTTCGTCCAGATGACACTGGCGGTCGAATGCATATATATCTGGGCGGCAACTTGGTTGAAGCTCGCTCTCGGCTTGCTCCTCCTGCGCGTCTTGGTGGCTCGATGGCAGCGCATGACCATCTACGCGATCATGACTGTCTGCTCCGTGTACGGCTGCTTCTACTTCTTCTTCATCCTCTTTCAATGCGGTGATCCGCAAAACTTTCCTTTCAAGATTGTGCTGCGCAAATGCCTGAGCCCCTTGGCCATCGACACCACCTCTTACATACACGCGGCGATGAACGCTTTGGCAGACTGCGCCTTTCTCTGCCTTCCCTTCGCCTTGCTGTGGAAGGCCGATATGAGTCGGCGTGCCAAGATGTCAGTAATCGCCATTCTCGGCATCGGCTCCGTGGGAGGTATTGTCTCAGCTGTCCGTATTGGCTACATCGACACGCTTACCAAGCCCACCATCACCTACTTCCAGACATCGCGTCTCATTGTGCTCATGTCCAGCGCTGAGCTGTCCATAGGACTGACATGCATCTGCTTGTCCACCTTGAAGCCACTGGTGTCGAAATTATGGCCACGATCAAGCTCGTATTATTTGGGACCGGAGATTCAGCCAAATGCCCGTCGACCAGCGTACGTGGAAATGTCAGACGCCAGCATTTGGAGGCAAAGGGAGCATGGGAAACAATGCTCACAAAGCACGACAGCAGATATTGCGAGTGAGGTGTCCGAGCCTATGCACTATACGAAAAGTATGTCGGTACATCCGCTACGCCTTCAGCCGCCGGTATGAGCAGCCTTGAGATGAATGTAAAGACAAAATAGATTCCAACGACAAGTCGTTCCACAACGAATGTGATTGCAGGTCGGTCGAATGTGTTGACAGTGATGAGTGCATGGTGAGAAGGGTCCAAACGAAGTTGCCGGGGCCCTCGAACCGCATGCAAGATTGGCGGCTTGCCATGCATCACAGGTGAGGTAGAAGTGTAGTAGATGCAAAACCTATCCATTGCAGGTGCCAGAAAGGAGTCTGGACGCGGCGCCAAGCCGCCGATCCGAGAGACAGGACCTCGCCTAGCCTCACCAGACGTCACCGTCAACGGCCGCCCTCGGTTGGAGCCCTGGCAGCACCTCATCTACCTACCCCACCATCTCTCATTGACCAAGTCCCATCTGCTCCTTCTATCGCTGCTCGTCCTACCTCTGCACGATGAGCGGATTCAAAGGCATAGCCAAGGGAGGATGGCATCCTGGCGGCAAGGATGGAAAGAAGGAATCGTGGCGCGGAGACTTCAAAGTGAGCCACCACAGCACGCGCGCTGCGACATGTACAAACACTAAACCATACCTGTAGGGCGTTAACACCGTTGCCGGCTGGATGGGTAAAGGAAAAGACACTGGCTTTAGACCAAATGAAGACGCCCTCACCCATCAATCTCAGCCTTTATCCAGTCTTCAAGACCCCTCTTCTTTTGGTCCTCCTCCCAAGCACTATGCAGCCGGAGGCTCAGCCTCTCCTTCAGCGATCGCTCCTCCTCCAAGACAACCTGTGCAGGCAACGGCTGCCTCAAGAACATTTGCACCCTCGCAGCCGAGTGCAGAGCCACAATGGCAGACACCCAACGCACCCGAAGCGGAAGCCTCACCATCGATGCCGTACCGTAGAGACACTACTGGACTTTCGACGAAAGGGCTGCCTACTCCACCAGCACGCGGCAACGCGACCCAGATGTCGTCTGGCCGTGCTGTTCCGTCGAAACCTGCGCCTCCGCCACGCCTCCCGCCCCGACAGAACTCTCATCCTGATGTCCACAGCCCCGAACCACCACCGAGTTATACAGCAGCTGTGTCAGAAGATTCAGCCAAGGCCAGCGTCTTAGATCCCGGTGCGGTCAGCCGGCTGGGTAAGGCTGGAATTGCCGTGCCGGGTTTTGGTATCGGTGCGGGCAAGCCGAGTCAACCTTCGACGCAGGCCCCCCAAGCATCAGGTCACATGGGTGAGCTTTCCAGTCGATTTGGACGGCTTGCGACGTCGTCATCATCAGGGCAGCCGCAACAGCAGCAGCAGTCTTCATCGCAGGGAACTTCGTGGGCGCAGAAACAAAAAGCAGCGCAAACTGCTGCCGCCTTTCAGAAAGACCCCTCCTCGATTTCGTTCTCAGACGCCAGGGACGCCGCATCGACGGCGAATAACTTTCGTCAGCGACATGGCGACCAAATGAGTGCAGGCTGGAAAGCCGCCAGTGGTTTCAACCAGAAATACGGAGTCTCCGACAAGGTAAATGGCTTTCAAGCCAGTGGTGGCGGAGGCTCCTCGCAGCAGCCCACAGTCGCAGCCGTACCGCCGCCAGCAGCTTCGAACGCTGCACCTGCGGCACAGTCAGCAGCCGAGCATGCAACCATAACAACAGCAGGAGTGCAAGGCAAGAAAGCGCCGCCCCCTCCTCCTCCCAAAAAGCGACAGATACACAGCCAGCCTACTGACGGCAGCTCGCCGCCACCGATTCCCTTGGCTAGCAAACCGCGGTGAGCAGTATTGCAGCGCCACAGAGACGAGCAAGAAGCATCTCCAGCTATATCCTCCCGGTTGCCCGAAGACGAGAGGACCGATTGGCATTCGAAGCTAGTTCGACACTGATGAATGGGGCAGGCGGAAAAGTCACGGCGACTGCATCGTTCTCGCCTTTCACGGAGACGCAAGCCATAGAGTCACGATCGACGTTTCTGCTACAGCAGGAACCAAGCATGCGCATCAAAACTGTCCATCAAAAGCATCATGGCGCTTGAGATTTCAAAAGAGTGCGCATAAAAGGCTGACGTCGAGGTTGGTCTATGAAGCTTGAGGCTGACTAGTGCCGCCTCAACGGCCGCGCTTCATTCGCATAGAAATATGCTCCCGCGTACGAGAAGGGCGTGTGGTCGAAGATTGGCAAGTCAAAAGACAAGCTCCAATGAGCAAAACCAGTCATGAAGCGGCTCACGCTGAGAGCTGGTCGATATTCTTGCTCAGGACAGGTATTTGAGCAGCAGCAGCTCGACTAGATGGCGCTGTTCACCGATTTGTGAATGAAGAGGACACCGCTTCGAAGCGATTGATACGAATAGCAAGGTGATTTTGACTTGGTGCTAATTCGGATAAATGCGTACTTTGCGAGATTGGCATTGTGCTTGTGGACAGTGGCGCCAAACAATTGTCCTTTGGCGATGCGCGGCGTGTGGAGACAAATCTTGCATGAGCGTTGGAAATAGCCGCTCCCACGCAGCCCAGCCCAGCCAGCCCAGCAGGGACACCGACCTACTACTGTTGCCAGACATACCTGTTTGGGATTGCCGTGAGCTCCGATACTTGAAAAGGTAATCGCGGCCTGCTGTATGAGTAGGTGCGCTTCACTCGTCTGAATGTGGCAGATCTATTCTCTGACCTGTCTCTGGTACCTCGTACTGTGCAGCTCGTCTGACCTTCTCGACAGGCGCTCCGTTTCCCAGTGTCAAACAAGGCGCAAAATTACCCAAAGAGCTCTGCACGTTAGCTCGACAATGGTCACCATCCGGCTTCGATAAGACAAGCACAGAGCGTACCTTATAATAAAGACAAGATACCCCGGAAGCTGCGTATTCAGTGACATTGATTGCCATGTACGGCCCGATGTAGGCAAGAGGCAGCAGGGCATGATTAATGTCGCAGCCCACGCGAGACGGGCTTGCAGGCAGCATGATGCATGACCGTGTACGCTCAGTAGAACGGTGGCGGTCCAGTGTCATCGCTGCTGATCTGCAAGGCTGAGTCTTTGGCTCGACTGCTTCGCTCGACATCGTTTCAGGCTGTCGCTTCGGGCTGGCCACTGCGCCTGGCATTTCTTGTCCTATGCGCAGCCAGGGCGATCCCAGCCCTTCACGCCGAACAAGATCTTTCGCACCCCACTCCTCTCGAACTACCGTTGCCTGACCTCTTCTGTCATAGGAGGTACTATAGCCAGTCCGCCCCGGCCCTGCGTATTGGCACGAGTTGTATTGTGATGACCTGTCCAGACCCTGGCCAACGTGGCTGGTGAGACGCTCCAGGAGCCCTGCGCGAGCAATGGCAGATGCCGGAAGCCATTCCCTGTCGACTGGAGGACGCCGCTGCCGCCGCCGTTGCCATGTGCTGGGTGCGATGCAGTAGGACGCGACCAAGAGGGAGAGTGCAAAGAGAGCAGCAAAAGTCAATCTGAACGGCGCCGCCTAGGGACATGTCCGCATTAAGCCGCCCGCCTCAATCTGCGTATTCGACGTCTCGGACGCGAACTCTCATAACGGTTCCTGACCATCCGCCCGACACTGTGCGGGAGCCCTGGCGGTCCCGCTGGCAAATTCGATTCTCGCGGGAAGGCCGGGCTGTTTGTCTGTCTGTCTAGAAGGGAAGTTCCCAACACTTCGCGTCGCAGACCATCTTCGTCTGTGCTGGAGCGAACGTCTCTTCTCTTTCCTCGACGTCGCATTCTGTTGTGCGCGCGCAAGGTCTCCAAACATCGCATGGAACAGCCTGACGAGCAGGCTCGGCGTCGAGTGAGAATCACACGGTACACCACACCAGGCCAGCTGCAGAAGCCTTATCCTTACAGCAGCCGCAGGTCTTCTACCTATGCTCCACCTTCATACCTTTCAACACCCGCGGACCTGCAATCAATGTCACAACCTCCCCAGTCTTCCTCGACTTCCTACTACGGATCTGTCGGAAATCAATCTCAGCTATATAATCAAAATTTCCCTTCACCCTCGCAACACTACTCGAACTATAGTCACGACTCATCATCTTCCCGCTGGCAGCCCTCTCAGCATCAGTCACAGCACCAGCCCTCCCCGCAAATGTCTTCTTACGCCCACTACGGCGGTTCCTCTGGCTATGGTGGCGTCCTCTCCCACCAGCAAGGTAAGCCTCCTTCCCCCCGTTTCACAGCACTTGATCGTGACGCGCCGAATTTAACGTTCCAACGTCAGACCTCAATCTATACCAGCCAAGCTCCTCTTACGCGGTCTCGCAGGGCGGCTTCTCAAATCCTGGGACCGTTTCTCAAGTATCGTCACAATTCGGGCACCCTTCCTCCAATTACTCGTATTCACCGTGGTCAGAGTCGCAGTCCCAGCAATATGGCGGCTATGGGGGCCTCTCTTCCACCCCTTCGAGTTCCTACCAGAATCCTTTCGCGCCCATCTCACTGCAGTCGCAAGCCACTTCGTCACTTACGGATGAACAAGCGCGCGACTGGATACAAGACTTTGAATCAAAGATCAAAAGTGCGGTCCAGAGCTTCCAAAGCGAAAAATTGAAGGAGGCGGCGCGGCAGATGCTAACCCTGTCGCATACACTGCTAAGTCGCCAGACATTGCGCGTCATCAGTGAGTTTAATGTACATTTACTACCCTGCAAAATAATGTAGTTGACAAGCTCAGATCTTGACCTTGACGACATACCTGACGACCTTCCACGAACAAATTGGCGCCAACTACGCAAGACACTTTGGGCGAATTTCAATTGTGCCTGGTTGGCTCTGCTCCAGAAGCAAAAAGACGTCTCAAAAGCTGAACTAAACGGAACGTCTCAGCATTTCTGGCCAGACACCACGATAGAGCTCCCCCAGATCGAAGACATTGGAAACCAGCTGACAAGATTGTGCGATGGCCTGGAAGACAGCGGATTGGTAGACTACGAGATGGGTGTATGGGAGGACCAAATCATTGAACGTGAGTCACCTGCATCGTCAACAAACGATACGACTATTGCTAACATTTACAAAGTCCTTGAAGAATGCCGCACTCTGGCTCTTCGCTTGAAACCAGACGCTGGCACCTCTGCTGCCGAAACATGATGCTCGTACGAACTTTATCACTCAAGCAAAGCTTTCCGTCTTTGCTAAGAGACGCAACGGCAGATCCGCCTTGCATCGTCTCTTTGTGAGATTTTGAACATACCGAATCAGAAGAATCATGTCGCATGCTTGTGCAGGACGCGCTTCATTGCCCTTTCGATACTCTGATGGGGCAACATGCACAACGCGAGACCTGCCAAGGCATCAGTTCCCCAAAGCGCAGACAAACAGTGGGTACGTTAAATCCCAGGCGAAGAGCGTGTGTGAGACTATGAGTGCCGCGGAGAGCCGGACAGAGCCGGGAGATTTGGTCGCGTGCTGAGAGCAAGTCACTGCATCACATCGTTGCAATGACGACCCACACGACCTTCTCACGGGCGGCAACTTCAGCAGGGACGTATCCTTGCAGGAAGTGAGGTCTCGCGACCTCCGCCGAATGAGCCACGCAGACCTGGGTGGAAAGCGGGAAGCTAAAGACCTCGAATTGAATGTCCCAGACCGCTGTACCCTGTTCATCATGCCGAGCGGATCAGAATCCAATCGCCATTCTATTTCTGATTTGAATACCCTTGCTCAGAGACACTCGGATGGGCTCGGATTCGCCATTTGCTTCCTTGTTCTTGAAACATGAATGTACAGTACAGTATGGATCAACAGTAGAATATTTCGGTTTTTGCGAGGGAATAGAGCCGGCTCGTGGTCAAGTCTCGCCAGGAATCCAAGAGCTACGAGAAGTGGTCCGCCGCTGTGGCTACATATCTACTCTATTCTCAAGAAGCGGCTCAGCTGACATTTGACCTTGTTGTACGAATTGGCTCCACTTAGTGTGGAGTGGAATCGCTGGACCCCCCCGCCAAGGTGAGATTCATTTGACGTGAAGGCACATCCGACACCCCCGCCCTGCAAAGACAATTTCCTTCCCTTTGAGACGTCTAGAGATATTGAAAGTTTGACTTGTCGATCCCGACGCTCATTTATTAGTCGTGAATAACAGAAAATACCCTGTCTACTTGATCAAAGTCTAAGTTTGTCAACATTCAATTCAATGGCGACCCACACGATGGCTCGCGAATTCAGCTGACGTCGTCGACGGCAGTCCGTGAATGATGAGATTTTTGACGGACTTTTTTCAATTGAGAACTCATAAACGTTTGGCGTGATTTGCGTCCTGCAGGCATAGAGGGCTTGGTTAGCAGGTCTAACCGACTACTTGTATACCTCTTGGGAATTTTTTGGTCTTATGTAGACAGATCTAGTACTCAGCACCGCGCAGGCCAATCAGTGGGTATATGAGTGTTGCACTCAGTCGCCGCCTCTGCACTCGGCTTCGGACAGGTTGCTCAACGTCAGGTAACCATTCGGCTGCTCGCTAACTCGTAATGGTACTACTAGTGAGATGATGCCTGAAATCACTCGAGAATATCATCTGAGCAGGAAGCACGCACTCCCGCTCATCGGACAAGAGCAATACGATCGATTCAAAGTCTGAGAATTCGGTGCTGACTGAACTGCCATTGGTGAGGCGTAGGCTCTGTTAATAGAGACGTCCAAACTTGTGTTGACACCCGCAGTGCCTCTGCTTGATCAAGCTCGGCAAACGCGCCCGAATTACATGTTACACAGTATGGACAAGCAGTGATGCTCCAAGATAAGTGGGATGTCATCTAGTGTTCGCAGGAATCCGCACTGACATAGACACCCACTGCTCAGGCGCCTTCATCACCTTGGCGTGAGAGGCTGACATTGACGCAGGTCACTTGCACGTCACGTAACGGTCTTTCAGGAGTTGAGACTGTGAACATCACTTTGGACTTGTAACAACCTCATCAATGTCAACAACGCGAAAAGATCCGGGCAGAAGTCGTGAAATGTGGGCTATAAAACAACCTCGCGGCCTCCGCTCAGACCTTCCCTTTTCCCTCTCTGCATCTCCATTTGCATCAAACTTCTGTCCTGCACACATCATTGCACGACTCGCTTGTGTTTGCTCTCCTCGATTTCTCCAATTACCTCACGCTCAGAACCTCTGTGCACTCTTCCATTGCGAAGCCACTTTAGCACAAGCTACCAAAGCCTCTCTTCTTACATTACAAAAAGTATGGCACAGAGCCATTACGACTCCGTGTTTGGAAACACTTCTAACTCTGCTACTCCTTCCAGTGTCCCAGAACAACCTGACAATTCGAAACATGGAGCCGCAAACCGGCAAAGTAGCAGGTTGTCCCAAGAGCCCGCTCCACGCTCTCCCCTCCCCACTGCTTTTGAAGTTTTAATTGACAATTATCAAGCCACTGCTAGCAGGAATGAACCCGCCGTCGTCCGCATGCCGAATGAAATCATGGACAAGATCATAGGCTACATGATCCCGCTCATCGACCACAAGGGATTTTTAGCACGAGGCAATTTGGACAGACTGCACAAGAAGCAGTTCCGCGCCCTGTGTCTGTGCCAGAATCAGCGCTGGCAGCCAATCATGATCAAGAGAGTTGCAGAGAGATTCGAGGCTGTCAAAGAACGCCATGCCGAGCTCAATGGCGAAGCAATGGATCACGTACTGGAATACGCCAACGCGAGTCCCATCCCGCCACACATCCTTCGCCTCTCTCTACACGGTCGACCAGTGAACAAGTTCGAGCCCAAGGACGGATCCTGGGCGCGCTGGTTCGAACACGACCTGGGCAGAGCATTCTACATGAAGACGGCGCCGCTGTTCAATGAGACGCTCGCCGCCCTCAAGATACTCGACGAAGAGCGAGCCCTGTTCGGTGTGAACTTCTGGTCCACACTCAACCGATGGGTAAACTTCCCCATCGGCGCCCACGAGCTGAGAAAGTGGGCCAAGGGCCAATTCTGTGAGGAGGAGGAGATTGACTACCGGATCCTCGCTCCGCCGCCGCCGCAGTCACCGCGCTCGCCCAAGGCGCCACCAGCATCACCAGAGAGTGAGCTGGAAGAGGGCGAGATCGACGAGTCCTCCCCTGCCCCCGCCCCTACCGCCGCCGCCGCCTCTACTCCTGCTCCCGCTCCAGCTCCCGCGCAAGACGCCCACCAAAAGCGTCGCCTCGAGGAGCTGGAGCGGGAGAACCCGACCGCCGCTCCCCTGGGCTTTGCCTCCCAGGCAGAGCGCAACTTCAAGCGTCGTCGCGCTCAGCCGGCGGTCCCACCCATGGGCCACCAGCTGAGCCGGCGCGACGCGCGCTACCTCCTGGAGCACCCGGAGGTCCTCACGCGACCTGACAACTTCGCGTGGGGTGAGAACCGCCCGGCTGTGCTGGGCCGCCTGACGCGCCGTGAGCGCCGATGGCTGGCGCACCATCCGGAGTGGTTGGCGCGGCGGGGCCAGGTGGAGTACCTGGCGGACATGTAGGGGCGGGAGTAGGTCGCCTGCTTTTTTTTTCTTCTTTGTTTCTGTTTTGTTTTCGTTTGGGTTTGGGTTTGGGTCTGGGTCTGGGTTCTGGGGATGTTTTGGCGTCGGTCTGGGGAGGGATGGGGAGGTGTTTTTTGCTGTACTTTTTCCTTTGTTTGCTTAAAAGTCCTACATAGTATGAATTACATATCCTGTCCAAACCATTTCGGTATTTTTTCGTGGAATTTTCCTCGGGAGGGCACGACCCTTCACGCCAATGTAGGACGCGGACGCGCTCTGGAACACGCTTTGTGATCCTGAAGGGTGGCTCTGAGTGGTATTAGTAGATGGCCAGCAAATGGACTCGATTGGTGTCGAACACGGCGATGGGATTAACGAGCGTGGTCGCGCCCTCCCACGGTGGATGCTAGGTCAGTCTTGCTCTTGTTTCTTGTTTCTGTTCTTTTTCCTGTTCTTGTTCTTTTTCCTGTTCTTGTTCTTGTTCTTGTTCTGGCTTAGGTCCATGTTTATCCGTCATTCTTACGGAGTGGTATCGTCAGGTAGTGGCCTCCCAGGCAAATCAGCAAAGTGTAGCGCGTACCAACACCAATTCGTCTTTGAGGAGTGGTATCGTCAGGAAGTGTCCTCCCAGGCAAATCAGCAAAGTGTAGCGCGTACCAAACCAAATTCGTCCATCGACGAGGTGCTAGTCGATATTGTGCGCGTTTGGCTGAGGGGTGACTAGGTAGGTAGGTACCTTCCTGGGTTCACTATAGAACCTACCTAACACACGCTGTAAAATGCGCGCCTGTTAAAAATGCGCGCTGTACAAGTATTTGGCCATACTACATGCCGCGTACTGCGCGGATTACGTGATTTGATCCCAAGTGGACTGGGGTACGGATTAGAGGTGGAGTAGAGTACCTACGCAGCAGATCTGGTCAGTTGAATAACTGGGTAGGTAGGTACCGAAACTGGGTGTAGATTAGATTTTTTTGCTGCTCTGCTCTGGTCCATTCTGCTACGTCTACCTAGAAGAGAACCTGGATGCCTGGTCGAATTGATTAGTAGTCAGTTATAGGTACCTACCTTAGGTAAAGGTACCCAAGGTAGACCGAACAATGCTGGAGATGGCTAGACACACATAGCTACCTACAAGCGTGTATATAAGATTGAGACCGTCTGGAGATGCTTGGCAACTCTCATCTGCTACCAATAATACACGAGAGGTCGCGATGCGCTGGATGTGAAGTAACTGTATATTCCCAGTAAACTTGGTTCTTCTACTTACGCCTATGCCCAATAGACCTTTGCCTAGGTCTATGCCTAGGTCTATGCCTACGCCTGTTCCCACTGTCTGTATATCCTTCCAAAGATGCCTACAGCGTAACACACGAGATGTCTCTGCATCACCGCGCGATCCATAGACGCATCAGAGGTACCCCAAATCCCCGAGATCTAGTCCACCAGAGTATTACCCCTGACCCCTTCCTCCCGCGATGACTAGGAAAGATCCATCAAATCCTCCTCGCAGTCGAAACCGTCGTCCAAATCCATTAGATTCGGCCCGGTGTAAGGAGTAGCAGTAGCGGCGGCACGCGCATCAGCAGATTCCAAGGCCGCGAGCTGCGCGTCCAGATTGCGCTGTAGAGCGATTGTTTCTCGCCACTCGCGGTGGGCGGCCATACAGGCTGGACAATCGCAGTATGCCTTGTCTCCTGGGTCAAGGCGTATGGTCGTTCTGCCTCCTGTGGCTTGGAGTGCTGTGCTGGATAGCGCGAAGCGATCCCAGTCAAAGTACGTGCGCTGCGAGTGATCGAAACGACGGCCAAAGGTTTTGCGTCTTCGACTGGACAGGCTGGCACTGGTGCGCGAGGCAAGTCGAGAACGCGAAAGTGGCGTAGACGGGGCGGTGGGCACATTCTGCAGTGGAGCATTCGAGATGTTGTTGAGATGCATGTGCTTAAAGGCAGTAGTTACAAGTTGTTCATTGGTTGAGCTATCGATGCTGGCACGGGAGTCGGAGCCATCGAGCGAGCATGCCGAGGGAGAGCTGCGGTCGCTTTGCGAATCGTTGGCCTTGAACATGGAGAAGAGGTCGTGCAGGGTCAAGGATGCGCAGGCGGTGATGCGACTTGATTTGTTGATGCCGTTTGATGCTGCCATGGGCCCAAGTACGGACTTCTTTGTGGGGGATGGACCGTTGGACTTTGATGAGTTGGAGGAGGCGCTGATTTGACTTGCAGTCCGAGTGCGAAGAGCCTTGGGTGCTGGCCTCGAGAAAGGAAGCCCAAATTCTGGTGGGCCTTCGTACATGGTGTCAGCCGGTAGTCAAGGCGACGAATCGATGGCTTTGATGGCAAAGGAAATGAGCTGAAGAGGACTATGAGACCGTCATGTCCGTCATGTCGTTGCAGCCCATGCCACACTCCTCAAGAATGACGGCGGAGAATGCTCAGACATGACTGACGACCGTGACATCTCAGCGGGTCCGGGCCCCATCACTCGCTCTTAGGATGGATACGTCGAAAGACGATTGGCGAAAAGGGAATGAATCTCGGGGTGCGCATATGCCAGTCCTCCCACTCCTTGCCGAAATGCTGGTGGAGCATCTCTTCTTCGTCTCGAACACGCACAGAAGCAGCCCAGCCGATGACGAGGGCAGCGAGAGCGACGAAGGCCATGTTGCCGTGGTCGGTCCACTTGTTTGCCCAGTCTGGCATCAGCGAGCCCCATATGCCGTCCATGCGGAGGAACCAGCCAGCGGTACCGAACATGTTGACGATGCCGAAGGAGTAGCTGGGATGCTGGACATAGCGATAGATGCCATCGGTGCGCAGCTTGTCTGGCTGCTTCAGGTCAAAGGTGAAGTTCTTGCCAAGCTCACCCATGGCTCGCAGTCTTAGTAATCCGCCGATCCAGATGAGAAGGAGCAGGGATGCTGACAGCGCATTCCAGTGGAAGAAGCGGAGGTCCAGACCGGCGCGATGCGGCAGGTGGGGGATGAATGGAGAGGCGTTTGGGTCGTTGGACAGACAGACGAGAGCCTGCCAGACCGAAGTCAGCAGGATGACAGTGCGAAAGGCGCCCAGCATCCAGTATGCATGTTTGCTCGAGATGGTGTCCCGCACGCCGCCGTCCATCTTGACAGGGTTGGGAGGATTCAGGTTGCGGAAGCCCAGGATCCCCGTGAACAATGTCGCAGCAGCAAACGTTATGCACTGAGCATCCGTAGCGCCTCCTAGACTCGATAAAGTGTTGCCCATTTTTAACTTGCAAGCAGTCCAATACTGTACAGTAATGACTCCACTGACCAATGTCTCATCGATGTACTGTGGCGCGCGTGGGTCGTAGGCCTGGTGAGCCCCTACGTACCTAGTCCGCGCTGCCGAGTTCCAATTAATGACCCAATCGGGACAGCAGGCGACGCGTCGCGCTTTTCGTGGCACGTGTTATGCAGCAACCTCATGTCATTCTTCTGGAGAGCTACACATTGCAATCGCAACACCATTCGGCAGCATTTCCGACAGAAAAATCAGATCCAGCATGATTGCGGTCGTCTATAGCAGCATATCATGGCCTTCAAGCCTTTCCGCCCGCCGCTCATCAAGAAGCCTGACAATGCGAACCCTGTGGAACAAAGTCACTTACCAGAGCCACCATTAAAGAAGCGTCGTATCACTCCTGATATCGACCCCAAAGATGACGAGCAGCCCTTGCCCACTATTGCATCAGCAAAGCCCCCACCTCCAACTCTGCTTCCCTCACAGCCTCGCAAGCCCTTCATAAGGCCGAGTCTGCCACCTCCAGCACCCACACATCCTACAACAACGCCGCCACAGCCAGTTGCCGCCGAGGGCTACTACAATGTCGTTTGGAGAAAGTTCACGAACAAGAAGCACAAGGGCTGGGATGGCGATGCTCTGCTTTCGGTGCGTGACGGCTTCGCCCAGCTTCGAGATCTGACTGGCAAAGATATGGGCCGCACAAAGCGTGAAAGTATGCTGAAAGAGGGGGACACCTTGACCATGTCTGGGAGACACGTACAAATCGAGTCCGTGCTGTCCAGAGAAGAATGGCATCGCGCTCTGCCAGCTGCCAAACCACAGCCTTCAAAGCCTACACCAACTGAGTCGACGAAAAAGGTGCAACTCGACGTAGCTTCAAAAGGGATCATGCCAATAAAAGCTGCGTCAAGACCGCCCGCGCTGGCCAAAGAGCAGCGGTCTGTCATCCAAGACGTGCAAGTTATCGACGTAGACGGGGCTTTACCAGAGTACAGGAACCCCCTCATGGACAAGTCGACGCTACTAGGACTTAAGAAGACTGTAGTTCCACGACATAACCCAGACGCACCAGGCGCTCTAGTGATGAAACGGTCACACAAGAACACGATCCGACCCGGTCAGCAGCTTGTGGATGTTGTCATTGATCCCCTTCTCGGTGACCGTCTTCGCCCGCATCAGAGAGAAGGTGTCGCTTTCATGTATGAATGCGTCATGGGCATGCGTGGCTCATTTGAGGGCGCCATTCTAGCCGATGAGATGGGCCTGGGCAAATCACTACAGGTCGTCACTCTGCTGTGGACTCTTTTTATGCAGAACCCAATTCACGGCATAGGTCCTCTTGCTCGCAAAGCCGTCATCGTCTGTCCAGCGACGCTGGTTGGCAACTGGAGACTAGAGATCCGAAAGTGGCTGGGCAAGAACCGGATTGGCGTCTTTTGTGCCGATGACGCTGACGCCCGCATCAAGACTTTCCTCAAAGGACGTTCTTATCACGTCTGCATTCTCAGCTACGAGAAGTTGACCCGTGTTCAGGATGAGCTGCAGAAGGGAGATCTTGTCGACATCATTATCGCAGATGAGGGTCATCGGCTCAAAACGGCAAGGAACAAGGCAGGCCAGGCTATTAAAGCATTCGAGACTCAGAAGCGCATCGTGCTCTCTGGCACCCCCTTGCAGAACGATTTGAGCGAGTTCTACTTTGTCATCGATCTAGTCAATCCCGGTCAGCTTGAGAAGCCAGGCGCCTTCAAGCGCAAGTATGAGCTTCCAATTCTGCGTAGCCGAGACGACGATGCGACCGAGGAAGAGATCGAGGAAGGCCAAGCACGCTTTGCTGAGCTTATGGAACTTACATCAAGATTCGTACTTCGCCGCGACGCAAGTATTCTCGCAGACTACCTCCCACCCAAATCCGAGCACGTCGTGTTCTGCAAGCCGACGACCGCTCAGTCACTCATCTACAAGTCTCTCCTGCAGTCCGATACATTTAGATCATGCATCGGATCCAACCAGACTGCGCTCCAACTCATCAACGTCCTGAAGAAAGTCTGCAACTCCCCCACCCTGCTCAGGGAAAAAGACGCAAAAGACGATGGCGAAAAGACAGACGCGCACCTACTCTCGGCGCTCGTCGCGCATCTGAACCCAAAACTACTACGCTCCCCGGCCACCTCGACCAAGCATCAAATCCTCGACCAGCTGCTCTTCAAAATCAGCTCAAGCACGCAGGACAAGGTCGTCCTTGTGTCGCACTACACGGCCACACTCGACATCCTCGCCAACCTCGTGACGGCCAACGGCCTATCCTTTCTCCGCCTCGACGGCAGCACACCGCAGACCAAACGCCAGGCGCTCGTCAATAAATTCAACAGCACCGACGCGAAGGAATGTTTTGCCTTTTTGCTCTCGGCCAAGTCTGGCGGTGCGGGCCTGAATCTGATTGGCGCGAATCGCTTGATTCTGTATGATATTGACTGGAATCCGTCGACTGATGCGCAGGCCATGGCGCGCATTCATCGCGATGGGCAGAGGAAGGATTGCCATATTTATCGGCTTGTCACGCATGGTGCGCTGGACGAGAAGATTTACCAGCGGCAGTTGACGAAGCAGGCTCTTGCTGACTCGGTGGTGGATAATCGCGTTAGCACATCGACGTTTACCAAGGACGAACTGCGGCGGTTATTCACGCTGGACGAGCGTGAGGGGTGCGAGACGCATGATGTGCTGGGGTGTAAATGTCGCGGGCGCGGGCAGGATGTTTCTGGCGCGCAGGTTGTCGAGGGCGATGACTGTGCGGACTCGGGCTGTACGAGCGCGAGTAAGACAGGCGGCTTTCAGCCCTCGAGTCAGATTGATTTCGGGCGGATCGAGCGCGAGGAGCAGAGGAGGCGTGCGGAAAAGGGGAGGATGGCAACTTTGATGCGGTATAGACATGTGGACGGGGCGCTGGTGCGCTCGGGCGCATTCGAGTCTGCAGCAGTGTGCGAGTCTGAGTCTGCGTCTGAGTGTGAGGACGAGTCTGAATCGGCGGCGCGTGCTGATACTTTACCTGATCGAGCATCCAGCATGCAAGAAGACATGCACACGGACGACGAGGGGTACACGCCTATTGAGAAACATCTAGCCTCTGGCACATCAAAATCAAGGCCCGCTCGTCAAGAGTCGCTGCGCGAAATCCTGCGCGATCCTATCCTTGCCTCGCTGATTGAGGACAAGGAGTCGCGGATATCGTTTGTTTTTTCGCGGACGGGCGGCGGGGCTGAATTCAAAGGTGACGACGACGAGATGGGCCGAAAGAGTGGGTTGGAGTCGTTTGGTGTCACTAGAACTCTGGATGATGGAACGAGGAAGAGAAAGGTTGTTGTTGATAGTGATGAGGAGTAGGGATGAGACATGATGTTATGAGTAATGACCTAGAGGCGCATTCAAATGGAGTGAGGTAGACCATTAGCATTAGGTAGACAGACCGTTCAGAGAAGGTAAAGAGACGTGAGACGCACGCAGAATAAAATCCCTCGTCACGATAAATCTAAACGTATACAGGTACACGTCAAAAAGCCTTTGTAGCTGTCAACGGCAGAGCAGCAGGTATCTTTCTCCTGACAGATACTCATTGCCCTTCAATATCCTTGACTCGTGGCGGGAATGTAACAAGACGAAACCCCCTGCTCGTCAGAGATCTCAAAAGCATCCGCTTCTCCAGCTCGTCGAACACAAGGCCCAACTGCTCATTGCTCGCCAGCGACCGGATCAAGAATCTCTTATCCCACCGACATTTGCGCACAGCTTCACGAAACTTGTCGCGTAGATGATCCGATGATATCTTGATGAGCGCGCGACTTTTCTGCTCCTTCGCATCCATGAACTGTGCGGTTCGAGAATCAATGTATATGGCCCACAGAGGTCCAAAATGAGCCAGTGGTGAGACGGGATTTGCAAGGCACGGAACAAGTGCAGAGTCAAGACATGCCGGAGGTAGTCCAAGTGTCGCACGCCATTTCGCTCTGAAATTCACGCGGTGGAGGAGTTTGCAGGCTGAAGTCGCGCCGGATGCTAACGCAAAGGTGGCTTCAATTTCGTAGGCTTCTAGGAGCGGGTGTTGAGAGATGGGCTGGTCGGCTGTACGGAGCTCAGAAAAGACAGCTCGTAGACCGTCTGGTGAGTTTTTGTGAAGGATGAAGGATGTCCAGTATGTGATGTATGCATTGTCTGGAAAGCGTCTGCTTAGCGTGCTGAGCTCGTCCTCGATATACCGAGGCTTATAGCTTCTCTTGAGACACCACGCGTAAAGGATGTAAGCATAGTGTTGATGGTACAGCTGTAGAATTAGTGAGTGAGGAGCAAGTCCTGCAGACAGGAGCTGGATGGTGATCGTGTCGAATACGTCTCGGCTATCTTCTATAGAAGCACTAGCGAGAACATCGAAACTTAAGAGGAGCTGACTAGCGGTGAGCGCTGTTTCCCATTGTCCTTGTTTCAACGATGTCGTGAGAGAGCTGGCGAGAGCGTCTCGAGCGCGCAGGAGGTCAACCGCTGTTGGTGGACGAGGATCATCCGGGATTCGCGAGATGTCTGCTGATTCTCTGTAGGTCGCAAGAAAACGGAGGCCACGCTCAGGTAGCTCTTGAGGTGGCACTACGTCGTGTACCAGCGTCTTCCAGTAGTGCAGAGAGTCTTCGCGTACCAACTCTGGTCCGAAGTTCTCAGTGGAATCCCGGACCAAGTCGAGAAACGCTTGTACGCGATCCCTCGTGTTGAGTCGGAGAGTCATCATATCTCTTGCAAGTTGAATTCGAAGACTTCCGTGCGGATTCAACCTCTGCCACTCGGCAGCGGTAAATGACGCTGTAGGCGACATCCAGCTGATAAGTGCTAAGAGATACTCTGCTAGAACATCGTTCCTCGGCCTGGTCGTAATGCAACAAGTTAGCAGGGCACTGAGGGTAAAGTGTAAGAGTGGTTTAAAGCGATCGAGCCCGCGGAAGGCAAAATAAGGGTCTTCATCGTTTGCGAATAGCTCTCGAGCAGTAGCAAATCGGGTGCTGGCTGATAGAGACCAGTCCGAATGGAGACCGCCGGCATCAAGTCTGAGCCCATCTCTAGCCCTTACACCAAGAACGCCGGTCGCACTCGAGCTCTCGAGCAGATCATCGGAAAGCATTGAGGGAAGGCCGACCCATTGAAGGAGGCCATTGGCAATGGAAGGCAAGTTTTGTGGCTCCGAGAACATCATCGCTCGCAAATCCATGTCGAAATCTACATCGCGATAGGTGTTGAACTTTTCGGCCTCGGTCTCCCATGCAGCGAAAAGAGATGGATCTTCCTCCTCGAGATCATCAATGCTTTTGTGCCTCGGTCTCCAGCAAATAACGTCCTGGCGAGATTCCTTCCAGGACCACTCAATCGCCGCTGACGATCTGAGATCCATCTCCGAGCAGTCCAGGAGATCTCGAATTACAACCATGAGGCGAATTCCTGTGAACGGGATGTTCTTTTCACCGAGTGGAGGGTCTGGGTCGTTAATGAAGGTCTGCTCAGCCCAATTCTCCAGTCCCATGTCCTTCTCTTCGAAGTTGCGTGATTCTCTTGATTGGTATCGATTCCAATCAAGCAACGCCTGCCAGATGGCGAGAGCGCGTTCATGATAACCAATGTCATCTAGCCAGTTTGTAAAAAGGACGACGAGATCGATTTTAAAGTTTACGGAGCCACGAAAGGCAGCACCAGAGAGGCTTTGCATGAGCTCGATGCAATGCTTTTCGACATCCTCCGCTGAGATCTCTGCAGATTGAATCAGGTATCGAAGCCGCATCATTTGCAGACGAGCTGAGCGAGGCATGATCTGTACAGTATCTGTCCATGCGTGGGCGATGTTCTCATTTGGATTACGGGTAACCATCAGCTGCATTTTCAAGGCGAGCAGCCGCTCTTGCACATCCGGCGGCCAATTTGTCTTTTCCAAGGCCTCTTGTACAAGTTGCAGCTTGTTCTCCGAAACAGTAGTGCTCATGGAAAACTTAGGGTGGCCACTGGATGAAGACCGGCTGAGCACGTTGTACGTCCATTCCTCTTGGAAATTGATGAAATCGAGCCAGACCTTGATGTCCGCTGGGACGTCTTTCGTTGCGCGGACAAATGCGTTATGCGTCATCAGTAGCGATCTCTGCGTTTGCTCGTCATCTTCTGAAGAGACTTCGTCTTCGTCTGCGGAGCTATCCCTGGATGAATTCCCCTGTGCAAGAGTTCTAGAGACACCTTGACTAGAATCAAGGCTAGCTCCCGACTTGCTCGCACGAAGCGGTACGAAGTCTTTTCGATGCAAAGCCTCTTCTTTTGAACTGGTGTCGGAGCTCGAATGGGTGATCAGCTTCCCAGATTTACTTATCTGAGTATGCTCATGACGTGAAAGATTTGAGAGCAGACTTCCCTGCGTGCTCCTGTTTTGCCATGGTCTACCGCCAAGTGGTAGCGCATGGCGAGACTCGCGGTATGCGGGAACTACAGAAGCATCGTTCTTGCCGTAGCGTTCAAAGTCAACATCCCCTCTGGTGTCGACGCGAAAAGTGTTTTCAGTATGGCCGTGTGGCAGCTTCTCCTTTAACTTTGCTGAGCTGGAAGGAGTTGTTCTCTCCCCGGCATCACATTGCTCGTGCTCGCGGCCACGCTGAGCAATTCTTCTTCCTGTGTCTCTCGATGAGCTGCGATGTCTATGCCTGCGACGGTGCTCGTCACTGTGTCTACTCCTCCGCTCAGAATGACGCCTATCGTCATGATGTCTCTTGTGTCGATGCGGCTCCGAGCGATGTGAACGGTCGCGTGAGTTGGAAGGAGAGCGAGAATCGGAATGACGGCGTTTGTGTCTGCGCGGGTCGGGTGCTGCTGCTTGTGAGTCTGCGACTGATCTTGGACGAAAGCTCGTGAATTTGGGAATGTTCTGCATTGTTATCGTGGAGGCTGTAGATAATCATGACATGTCCCGTGCACGAAAAGAGGTCAAGTCGTTAGAAACGCGTCTCAGTCGCGTCAGTTCCCATAGACCAGACGCACACAGCCAGACAACTTGACCGAGGGAAGCGCTGTCCTTCCACTGTAGCTCTTCTGCAGCCGTTGGACATGGACATGGACACGGACAACCTTGGAGGACACACAGGTCGCATATGCTCCGCATGGAAGCATGAAGTCGAGTCAAGGTTATGGTGTCAACCGCATGGCAGCCCGCCGTCAGCCGGGGAGCAGGCAGGGCTCGCATCGCCGATGGCCGGGCGTCTTCCTCAGCAGCGACCTTTCCCCGCAAACCGCTCGATTGCCTTAGACGTGTCGTCACGGCATGGTCAATGCACACACAGCTGTCGAGCGGCACTGCAGCTGTTTAGTCGGTAGGTAATCAAGAGTACCCCAGCGGCTCTCTCGGTACATAGCAATGGTACACAACCTCTTCTCTTTCTCCATCCTGCCCTGACCTGCTCACTCACTGCTCTGACACCCTTACCTTCCCCCCTCCCTAATATCTCACAAACATGGCCACCGGTACTCGTCTCGCCTCCAAGGTCGCCCTCATCACTGGTGCTGGCTCAGGCTTCGGCCGTGCAATCAGCCACCGCTTTGCACAGGAGGGTGCTCGCATCCTTTCCACCGATATCAACGAGGCTTCCGCAAAGCAGACTGTCTCTCAGGCACACAACTCCTCGGAACACTCACACGCTGCCTTCGATGTCACCAACCCCCAGCAATGGAAGAAGACTGTAGACCAAGCCCTCGACAAGTTTGGCCGCATCGACGTCGTGATCAACAATGCCGGCTGGTCATACGTGAACAAGCCTACCCTGGAGGTGGAGGAGAAGGAGTTCCAGAAGTGCTTCGACCTGAACGTGAAGAGCATCTTCTGGAGCATCCCCGAGGTTGTCAGGGCGTTCCGCCAGAATGGAGGCCAGGGCGGTAGCCTGATCAACATCAGCAGTATTGGCAGTGAGAGACCACGACCAGGGTTGGTGTGGTACAACGCCAGCAAGGCAGCTGTTAGCAATGTGAGTCTTTCCAGGCGATTGCCAGCACATGTCGGACCATCCAGGTGGACCTGGCGAGGACAAAGGTGGTCATGAAGATACGGCCGCTAATCTACCCTTACAGGCGACCAAGGCTTTGGCAGCTGAGTTTGGACCGGAGCAGATTCGCGTCAATGCCGTCTGCCCCCTATTATCCAACACGGGTCTCTTTGAGAACTTTGCTGGCGTACCTCACACCGAGGAGAACGTAAAGAAGTTTATTGCACAGGTGCCATTGGCCAGACTCACTGAGCCTGTGGACGTTGCGAACCTGTGCTTGTACCTCGCGAGCGAAGAGGGTAAGTTCACTACGGGCCAGAACTTGGTGTTGGATGGTGGCAAGGTACGTGTCTATTCTGGGTTGTACATGACAGCATCTAACATCTTTTCAGGGTATCTAGATAATGAAAGAATCTCCATCAGTCCCAGTTTTGCATGAATGCCTACTTCTCTCTCGGTCCCTTTCCCAACTTGGCACGGCAATGTCTTGTTCCCCAAAGCCCTCTCGCATCTCTAACTTCAGGAGCCCATTAGGCATCGATGATGACCCAGATCCTTTGGATTTTCCGTAATTTTGCTCAGAGAACTGGCTTCAAGTTTCAAAAGTTCGCAGCGCTAGAGCTTGCATGTCAGCTCCCTGGAACGATTCTTGGGCTAAGCTATAGTCTCCAGGGTGCGCTGAAGCTACTCCAGGTAATGCTAGGGATGCGGATATACGACCAAGTGAGTCATAATTCTCATTCAGTCATCGCGGTCTGCATGTGGTTTAACCGGGGTAATTGAAGGAGCCCTATGAAAATAGAACCGCGACGAGCGACATGAGGATTGCACACCAGATGAAGCACGAGTGGAGTACGAAGTTGGAAGTTCACGAGAAGCGCAGAGATTTATATATGACATAATGTCCAAAATTGATAATTAAATCCGTTAATTCGGGTGGGATGGTGTAGTGGTAGCATATCACGTTGTGGTCCTTGATTCAAGCTCCGTGCTGACGCGAGTTCGATTCTCGCTCCTGCCAAGATGTTGATGATCTTCTGAGTTAAAACCTCAGGTTATTGAGCTTCTCTCTTTTTTGCTTTTTTACGCTGCGTGCTTGCGAACTGTATCGTCTTCGTAGGCTTTTGTAGATTCGACGTTTTTACCCTTTCCAGGAAACGTTTTTGCTGGTGCGGGGGCGGGGCAAAACCGTTGGCATGTGCAAATGTAAGCGGATATCTGCTACCTACGGTGCTTTCTGGATGTAGCTGGCGATCACAGAGAGCTGATCCAGGTGCGCATGTGCTACGCCGCTGACAACCTATTTTGTTTTGTCTATACATCAAGTCTTCAGAAGCACAAAAGTGACAGATATTCGTTTTGATTCATCCCAAAACAGAGAACATTGACATGCTACCAGCGCAATGACAAGCTGCCACGCTACTCTTGAGTCCAGAGTTGACTTTGCATGCATCTGGAACGTTCGCGAACCGAGGCGTGGACTTTGGTCCCTCCTTCTTTTCTCATTCAAAGAAACCATTGCATTGCATGATAGACAGGCATCAACAGCTTTGAAACAGCAGGGGCCCATGTCTGGAGTTCCACTCTACTCCAAGCGGCTCAAACGTTCTCAGACTCATGATCATGCGTCTGTATCGAGAGTCAATTACCCCCTTCGTGAATCGAATGTTTGGTCTTCTCGCATGAGATGAGTCTCCTGTTCGTCCTCACAAGCAGTACCTCTTATTCAACGGCAAGCAGCACTGCTTGTTCTTTCTCCCGCCTCGACACTGCAGATATTCTGCAGATCATTCGAGGACTAGCGCATCGCGCGATGGTTGTGGCGCAACGGTGATTTGATAGTTCCGGCGCCCGATGACTGCTCGGCTACGACTTCAGTCCATCAATGTTCTCACTAAACTTGCTCAGAGATGAGCTGTTTCCAATCATGCGCGTCGTCTGTCCTGCAAAGGCTTGCGTGCCCTGCGGAGGGCACTTCAGTACGCCTGAGGCGGCGGGGACCCATCAGCTATCGATGAGGGGAGGCCGGACCTAATTCCATCCCCAGACACCTACACCACCCAGAGCACCATCATTGTATAGTACGCTGACCCTTCTTCCAATGAGACCGGTTCTAGGGTTGACATCGAGAGTGAAATTCGAGGCGCTTAAGGGTACGACCAAGGCGTGCTCTTCAGTTCCAGGAACTCCAGTCGTAAAGGGGCTGCTCTGGTATAAGGGAAGGCTAAGAAGAGGATGCGCGAAGGATAGCGGCGCTCGTAGGTCTCCGTCCTGGCTGCAAATAAGTCAGCGTACATTCAAACTATCCTCACTGCGCCAACACAAGAGCACCGAGGTTATAGACCAGATATGCAAGCGACGGCATGGAGCAGAGCATGTCACGAAGTACTTACTGCACAATCAGTGTTCCTCGAGCTGCATGGACCAGTGACTGAAAAATGTCTGAGTCCTGCGAAGGACTCGAGGGCTGGAAAATGGCGCAGTACGGATGCGTTGGCAGGTCGAGAGGTCGGAGATAGATCTTGTAAGTTTGTGGTGCTTGAGTAGCAGATGGGGACGGAGGTGGACGGATGATGGCAATTGCACCACCTTGGAGCAGCCGAGTGTCGTTGTAGTCATGGCATTGAGGTGTAACATGGTCATGGTGGTGGGCGTGCAGAGTTATGGGTATAGCCATCTTGAGCAAGCCCTGCTATTAGGTTAGCAGGTGACGATATGTGAGAGTGTCGCCGCACATCCTTCGCAAGAGTGAAGGGGCAGATGCAAGTATTATAATGGCCCTTGTACAAGGATGGACAACGCGCTCATATCATACTCGCGACCTGCTCAATGAGAGCGCGCAGAAGGTGCCTGCTCACGTGTCCAACCACGAGCAGATTTCACGAGGGCCAATCGATGAGGGTGTCATGTCCTCCGGGTTCGTCCCCATATCACTGTCAAATGGCGTAATGGTGGGCGGGGATGTCTGGTCGACAATGGCAGATGCTGCCCCTCTTGCTGACTGATGTCGAGGGTTCTCGCAACTTGCCCCTCTCTTTCAAGCGCATCGTCTGCGCTCTGCTTCCACTCTTACCCAAACTGCCTAACAACATCGTCAAGCCTTCTTCAGTTACACAAGTCCATCGTTGCTCATCATGGCTAGCACCTACTCCCTACCTCCCCTTCCCTACGCCTACGAGGTCTGCGAAGCTACATCAGCCATGAAAACATCTTACTGACTGTCTTGTCAGGCCCTGGAGCCAGCCATTTCTAAGCAGATTATGACTCTCCACCACAGCAAGCATCACAACACCTACGTGACCAACCTCAACGCAGCTCTCAAGGCTCAAGAGGCGGCTCTACAAGCCAACGATGTTCCCGCTCAGGTTGCCAACCTTCAGGCCATCAAGTTCAATGGTGGCGGCCACATCAACCACTCTCTGTTCTGGGAGAACCTCGCCCCGGTCGGCTCGGCTCCTACATCCGAGGCACCCAAGCTCGTCAGCGCCATCAACACCCACTGGGGAAGCGTTGACAACTTTCAGGCTGCATTTACAAAGGCTCTCCTAGGTCTACAAGGTTCCGGCTGGGGCTGGCTCGTCAAGGATGCCGAGACAGGTCGCTTGTACATCACAGTCACAAAGGACCAAGATCCTGTTGCCGCAAGCGAGATTCCCATCTTTGGTGTCGACATGTGGGAGCATGCCTACTATTTGCAGTACCTGAACAGCAAGCCCGATTACGTCAAGGCTGTGTGGACTGTCATCAACTGGAAGACAGCAGAAGCTCGCTTCAATGGCCAGAGGGCCGACGCGTTCAAGGTATTGAAGGCATCGATCTGAGATCAAAGTAAGCGAAAGGGTCCGAATGCACATGCCAACTTATGAGATGCGCATGCGCATCTATTCATGCTTGCCTCAGATAATGTAACATGGAATAAGAGCTCTTTTGTTGTCTCTACTCGTTAGCTCGGAAGCCAAGCGAAGCATCTTTCTAGTATTGTCGAAAGCATACGAAGCAGAACTCTAAGCCTCACAACCTCCCATCAATCCGTACCCATATGACGAGGTTTACCTTCACGTAATGACATAGAAAAAATAAAAGTAGTGCACATCTCGCTCAGTTGAATGTCTACGAGCAAGAACGAGAGTGGCACGAGTGGACCCTTTCGTGGCTCGAAACGGGCTCGGGCAGAAGTTAGGGTTGCACCCTACTGTCGCGCCAAGATCTTAGCCTTCAATCCACAGTCTCACACTGATTTTTGGTCGCGATATCAACTTCTGACGACCAGCACCTTGACGACAGCCCCCCAAGTCGCCCAACATGAAGTACATTCACTCACAACAGGAGTTGCCCATCCCCGAGGGTGGTATGTTTGAAATTCCAATTTTGCGCAACTTCCAGACACAAGTGCTGACAAGTGATCAACAGTTACGGTGCACATCAAGACCCGCATCATCACCGTCGAGGGTCCCCGAGGTACGAAAACACCAGAAAAGCAAGACAAGAAGAAACAAAATCTAACATCTACAACAGGCAAGCTCGTCAAGAACCTCGGTCACTTGGCTGTCGCTTTCCAGCGCCCCCGCAAGGATCTCATCACCATTGAGATGCACCACGGCGAGCGCAAGGCCGTTGCCTGCCTGCGCACTGTCCGCTCCATCATTAACAACATGATCATCGGTGTCACCAAGGGCTTCAAGTACAAGATGCGTTACGTATACGCCCATTTCCCCATCAACGTCAACATGGAGCAAAGCAAGGAGACCAACCTGTGGGAGGTCGAGATCCGTAACTTCTTGGGCGAGAAGCGCGTCCGCCGCGTCGCTATGCACGAGGGTGTCGATGTTGTGGCTAGCAAGAACGTCAAGGACCAGCTGGAGTTGACTGGCAACTCTTTGGAGAACGTCTCCCAGAGCGCAGCAGACATCCAGCAGGCCTGCAGAGTGCGAAACAAGGATATCCGAAAGGTGAGTCGGTTGCGGCTAGACGTTCTCACTGACAATCTGCTAACATTCTTCCCGTAGTTCTTGGACGGTCTATACGTCTCCGAGCGGGGCAACGTTGTCGAGGATGCGTAAAAGAGGACACTGGGTGAAAATCGAGGCAGCGATAGGAGAATTGATGAACGGAGTCCGACGGATATTCGTTTTTTCCTGCATACAGCGGACCATGTTCTGACAGGGACATGAAAATGAAGATCAATGACCTACTGGAGTTTCCCACGGTATTTCGTAAATTGCAAAGATCGCTGCACGACAGCATTCTACATCTTTTCCAACTGCACAAAGGCAACAAAGGTCGACTGTCTACACATTCCTATGAGAAGCAACCGCTATGCATGTCATCTGGCCTCCTTGTTGTACACTGCTACTCGATCTTCACGCTCCAAGGGTGAGGCTCGTCACCATACTGAATGTTCTCGATCCAGTCCTTCATCTTCTTAGCAATCTCGCCAGTCTCCTCGTTTTCTTTCAGACCGCAGTTGACGAGCCGTCCCTGCCAACTAATGTGACGTACAGGGCTAACAATTGCAGCCGTGCCAGCGCCGAAAACTTCTATCAGCCGGCCATCCTTCTCAGCCTCAGCTACCTCTCTCATGGTGTACTTGCGCTCTGAAATCTTCCAGCCCTCGGGTGCTAGTCGTTCTCTGGCAAGTGCTAGAATAGAATCTCTCGTGACACCTTCCAAGATGGTTCCATCTAAGGGTGCCGTGATGAGCTCTTTTTGCCCTGTGCTCTTGTCCTTGATGACAGTGAAGAGGTTCATGGTCCCGACCTCGGTGACATATTCCTCGCCGTTCTCTGGGAACAGCCACAGGTTCTGCTGGAATCCTCTTGCGGCAGCTTGCATTTGGGGCACGATACCCGTCGCGTAGTTGGCGCCAAGCTTCTTGTCGCCAACACCTCCAGGCCATGCTCGAATGGCATACGAGGTCGCTTCCAGCGATACAGCCTTCAGACCAGTTGGGTAGTAAGGACCCACGGGAGAAGCAATGGCATAGATCAGGGCCGAACCAGGCGGCCCGACACCCAGAGTTCGCTGAGTACCAATAATGTTTGGACGCAGATACAGAGAATACCCTCTCTTGGCAGGAATGAAGCGAGCATCCAACTTGCAGAGTTCCTTCAACAGCTTAATAAACTCCTCGCCATTGAAGGTAGGCAATGCTAGTCGCGCTGCAGACCCGTTCATTCTCTTCATGTTCTTATCAGGACGGAACAGTCGCAGTGTGCCATTGGGGTCTCGGTAGGCCTTCATGCCCTCGAAAGCTTCAAACGCATAGTGAAACACACATGTTGCCGGGTCTAGCGACAGGTTCTGGTAAGGAGTTATCCGAGGAGGGAACCACCCGTCTGATGCTGTCCATTCGACGGAGATCATATGGTCTGTATAGAGCTCGTTGTCAGTCAACGTCGTCTTGAGTAATCAATGCCGCGTCTAGCCGGGTATGACTTGCCAGTGAAGTTGCGTCCAAACAGCAGTTGCTCAGGAGGAAGGACATCTTTAGGGCTAGTAGTCTTCTGAATAGTGAGCTGCGAAGCATCAATGTCTGGCAGCTGCTTGAGCGCTTCCTGGTCCGGTGGTGCGGCAGGTGCGGCATATGATCTCCTTGCGCAGAGAGCTGTCGGGGCCCATTGCTGTCGCAGCAGAGGTGCGCGCAGAGGCGCCAGTGTCCTGGATAGTCTTGCAGCCATGATTGAGCTGATTTTCGAGCAAATGCAAGATCAACGGGGCCCAGAGAAGGAATAAATAGGGTCTACTGTTGAGTGACGATGATTCATTTGCACTTTTCGGCGAGAATGCGGCTCGAAAATAACAACCGGTCTCGCTCACCCCACGCGACACTGACAGCACCGCCATTGACCATTGTCCTTGGGCGCTAACTCTGTTTGTGGCCCGCAGTCAGACTTAATCTGTAGAGCTGAATATATATTTTTTGTAAAATTCCGGTCCGACCGCGAGCTGTGGTTGTTGGGCATTTCAGCTTGATCTACCACGTCTCGTCCGACTATTTGCGACTGTCCTAACCTCCAGCTTCTCCTAAAGACTCATAGAGTTACCAACCCAAAGAATTAGTACCTCGAACACCTCCCCATTCGCGACACGTACGCTCGCGTGGCTAGTCCTCGCCCCAATACGCAACATTCACTGGTTCAAATAAAGAAAGAAAGAAACATCAGTGGCCGCTCGAGTCTGTCTTGGCCGTCTCGATGGAGAGATAAGACACGCAAACGCGCTCCGCCACATTCATCATGTTCACATCTGCGCTCAAGTCTTTCACCTCGAACATCTCTTCGAATTATTCGGTCTCAAATGCGCCATCCACAACAGCGGGACCATGGAGAGTATACGATGCGAAGAAGAAAGGCAGCGGTAAAGAGGTGTCTGTCTTTGTCTTCGACAGGAAAGCTTTGGAAGCAGGGCAGACAAGCGCATATACTTCGAGCCGCAGTAGCGGTTCCAGCGGATTGAAACGAGCTCACGATGAAGTCGTCGAGAGGCTGAAAAAAGAAGCTAGTTCGCTTGCTAGGCTTCGGCATCCAAGCATTCTTGAATTGGCTGAGCCTGTTGAAGAGACCCGATCGGGAGGCCTAACTTTCGCAACGGAGCGTGTGACAGTATCCTTGCGAAGTCTATTGGAGGAGAAAGATGGTCAAGACAGTACCAGTGGCTCCGGTGCTCGCCGTACCCGTTATGTTGTAGAAGATCCTGAAGGCGGCCCACGCAAGCAGCGCGAGGTTGACATCGATGAGCTTGAAATTCAGAAAGGTCTGCTCCAGGTCGGTAAAGGCCTCGAGTTTCTGCATGAGAGCGCAGGTATCGTGCATGCTAATCTAACGCCTGACGCCATCTTCATCAATGCGAAAGGGGATTGGAAGTTGTCTGGCCTAGGCTTTGCAACTCCCCCAGACCAATCCTCTCAGCCCACCTCTTTCACACCCATCTCACTCTCAGAGGTTCTTCAGTATGATCCGCGACTCCCACGCTCGGTCCAGCTGAACCTTGACTTTACGTCGCCGGACTTTGTCCTCGACACGAACATCGGTCCGGCGGCAGACATGTTCTCCCTCGGCATGATCATCATCTCGCTGTACAACACGCCCCACAAAAGCCCTATCGAGACTGGTCAAAGCCTTTCAACATACAAACGAACGTTCGCATCGGCGTCATCTGTGCCGACACAAACAAACAATTTCTTAATACGACCTACCATCCCCCAGGCTCTTAAGAGTGAAGTGCTACCGCGGTTGATAACGCGGCGCCCAGCCAACAGGTTTAGCGCAAGAGAGTTTCAGCAGGCGCAATATTTTGACAATATTCTGGTCTCCACCATCCGCTTCCTCGAGTCACTACCAGCCAAGACCCCCGTGGAGAAGCAACAATTTATGAGGGGCCTCCCTCGCATCTTGAACCAGTTTCCCAAGTCTGTTCTAGAGAAGAAGGTCGTACCAGCTCTCTTGGATGAAACCAAGGATACAGAGCTCTTATCGCTCATCCTACAGAATGTTTTCAAGACGCTTCCACTGGTGCCAAATGGCCATCGTGTCATGTCAGAACACATACTACCACGCCTGAGATCAGTGTTCCTAGTTGCGGTCACCTCCAAGGCAGGTCAAGAAAGAGACTCTGCGAAAGAAGGCGGACTCATGGTCGTCCTCGAACATATGCAAACTATTACCGAGACCTGCTCTGGGAAAGAGTTCAAGGATGATGTACTGCCGCTTCTGTACAAAGCTATCGAGTCTTCGACGGCATCCCTAGTAGACAGAGCACTCGGCACGTTGCCTCTGGTCCTTCCAATTCTTGACTTCTCAACCATTAAGAATGAGCTCTTCCCAACCATTGCTGCCGTCTTTGCGAAGACATCAAGTATGACAATCAAGATTCGAGGACTAGAAGCATTTTGCGCCTTGTGTGGAGGCAGCTCGGATGCAGTTGAAACACCAGATGACTTCAGCGGAATGACAGAGCAGCCGAAGAAGAGCGCCAACAATAGCAGTGCGGTACTCGACAAGTACACAGTCCAAGAAAAGGTCGTGCCACTGCTCAAGGGCATCAGGACCAAGGAACCGGCGGTAATGATGGCAGCATTGTCAGTGTTCAAGCAAGTTGGCAAAGTCGCGGACTCTGAGTTCCTTGCTCTGCATGTTCTTCCCACATTGTGGACATTCTCGCTCGGGCCCCTCCTGAACCTTGAGCAGTTTCAGTCATTCATGGCACTGATCAAGTCGTTGTCCTCGAAAATCGAGCAGGAACAGACGCGCAAGCTTTCGGAGCTGTCGACCTCGAGCAACCCAGCAAGCTACAGAGGACGCTCGAATGCATCCCCGGCGAACGGCTTTAATGCAATGGGATTGCAACAGAACGATGAAACCGATTTCGAGAGTCTTGTAACAGGTCGGGGACAAAAGACCAAGGAGGAGAACTTGTGGGACGGAGGCTGGGCCGGTGAAAGTGCATCTGCACGGCCCACTAACTTGCGTCAAGGAAGTTCAGCAAGCGGAGCACCAGCCTTTTCATGGTCGACTCCAGCTTCCAATGTTGGGAGTACCAACGGTAGAGGAAGCTTACAGGCGCCAGCACTGCAGCCGTCGCGGACAGTGACGCCAGATTCGACGTTCTCTTCATTTGCTACACTGACGCCCAGCTCGCAAGGGTCTGGGATGATGTCTCCGCCGCTGCAACCAGCGAGCTCGGCGACAGCGTGGTCGTCGCAGCCGGCGATGCGCCCAATGCAGGCGCAGCAACACTCGACGTCGTCGACGCCGACTAGCATTGACTGGTCACGAGCCTCGGCACCTGCCGCTAATGCGTGGGCAGCAAGCAACAGCTCTGCAAGCGCGGGTGTGTTGCAACCACAGCAGTCGATGGGGTTCGGCGCAACGTCCAAAGCACAGCCGAGCCCAGCCAACTACTCACATTTCAGCATAGCGCCTCCGCCTGGCGGTGGAGGATCCACGGGGGGATTCGGAGGAATGGCAAGCGCAAGGAGTGCAACGCAACCTTTGCAGCAGCAGCAACAGGCAGGCGCAATGGCACAGCAAGGGCAGGGAAAATCGGGGCTGGACAAGTACGAGAGCTTAATCTAAGCTGGTTAGACGCGTGAGGCATGTCTCGGATGGGAGGTAGGCGTAGATGTCTCAGTCTGATTTATGCATAGCGACAAGGTCGACTGAAAGGGTACACAAGCGCACGGGCTTCGGCGTGGCAGCAGGCCGTTCCAGCAGACATTTTGTATGTAGGCTGGCGAGGCTGGCGCGTGAATACGAAGGGGAATTCAGCAAAATGCCCATAGCGGCGCGTGTCGAGATTGGCTTTCGGCTTGGATCTAGCATCGGATCTGGGGAACGGCCGCCCACTTCTGCTGTGGGGCTGCATGTGAAGCGCGGCGCCGCCGACGCCAGAACAAAGCATTCTTCTGGAAATGCGGGAGAAAACGCACGCGGCCAGGGTGTCACAAGGACGTTTTTCAGACCGGCGACAGGACGCTGCCCGTGCCTCAAGTCTTGGGCCGCTGCCCGTGCGAGAGAAGAAAATTGGCCATCAGGATCGATCAGAGAGGAGGCTGGAGCTGCTCGAGCGGCGCCCTAACACTGATAAGGCAGCTAATGACGCCCATCCCTCACCACCATTTCTTCACTGGAGTCGTATCCTGTATTCTACGCTTACCCGCCGTCTGCTCCTATTCGTCTGAAGCCGTGACTGTGCCGTCAAAGAGATAGCTCGGCCGCAAATGGTGTAATCTGCCGTCCTGCTCCTTCTTCTCCCCAGGGCTCCTTCCCTCCTCAGCTCCCAATGCCTCGTCTCAACCATTCCCGCACCAAGAGCTACTCGCGCGTTCCTTTATTCGCCGAGGGTGATGCTGATTCTGAAAACGACCAAGTCCCTGACACTGGCCCCATTGCCAGCTCCAGCAGCAGACGGAGTCGCCCTGTTCCCCTCAAACGCCTCTCCACCGACCACCCTCCCTCCTCGGTGCCTCGCAACATGGCCAACTATGGCGCCCGCGAGCAAAAGGACGATGATGAGATCCCTAGTCCGGACAGGTTCTCCCACGATGCTCAAGGCTTCGACAGCGAAATGGACGGCAAGACGCTGTTCGAGAAGAAATGCATACTCGTAAACCGGGAAATGGACTCCATGGGCATGGGCAGATACCAGTGGTCCGTGTGGTTTTTGTGTGGCTTCGGTTACCTTTTGGATTTGATGTGGGCACAGGCCTTTGGCCTCGTCTTGCAGCCTATCATGCAAGAGTTTGGCTTTCAGGGCGACCAGAGCGGCAACATTACGGCCTCCTTCAACGCAGGTCTGACAGCTGGTGCTGCCTTTTGGGGCATCCTCGTCGACATAATTGGTACTTGGCCAGCTCACCCCCGCTTGCCTGCTAGACACTGTGCTGACATGCCTTGCCAGGTCGCCGGTGGGCGTTCAATCTAACTTGCCTGTTCTCTTCCGTGTTTGGTCTGGGACTGGGTGGAACGAACTCCTACACCTCCTTCCTCGTCCTGACTGCCTTTGTCGGCTTTGGTGTTGGCGGTAACATTCCCATCGACACCACCATTACCCTTGAGTTCATTCCTCAGGTAAGGATACCCTTGCTTGACGATTCTTGATCTATTCCTGATCCGTACATGCAGCAATCACGCAGACTTCTCCCCTTCCTCTCCATATTCCAACCGATAGGAGTTGTTGTCACCACAGCCCTAGCCTATGCATACATTCCAAAATACGGCTGCAAACCTGACTTCACTAACCCTCCTGACACCGCACTCAAATCATGCAATCTGGTACCTGCGGGCACACCATGTTGTTCGCGGGAGAACAACCAGGGATGGCGCTACCTGCTATTCACCGTTGGCGGAATCACCATGGCCATCTTCATCATCCGATTCTTCTGCTTCAACTTCCGCGAGTCGCCCAAGTTCCTGCTCTACAAGGGTCAAGACGCCAAGGCTGTGCGAGTACTGGAATCTATCTCCAAGTTCAACAAGCGCCATTGCAATGTCACCCTGCAGGACTTTGAAGCCCTTGAGCGCGATGATGACTCGCAAGGTAGCGGCGCTGCTATGCTCGGTAGCGGCGCAAAACAGATGACGGCGACGCAGAAAGAAAAGGCGAAGCTCGAGCTTGATCGCTACAAGCTTCTCTTCAACAGCCCAACCATGGCATTTCTCACCACGCTTGTCTGGCTCACTTACATCTGCGATTACTGGGGCTTCACGGTTGCCGGCGCCTATGTTCCCTCGATTCTTGCCAAGAAGAACGGTGACATTGGTGAAACCATTGAGCAAACGTATCGTGAGTATGTCTACGTGTACCTGCCTGGTACCGTTGGCGTCTTGCTTGGTGTACTGTGCTATGATCTGCCCACAATCGGGAGGAAGTGGACCATGGTTGGCTCCTCGGCCTTGATGGCCGTCTCGCTCTGGGTTTGGACCACCGTCAACAGCCGGGCCAGCAATATTGGTCTGAGTCTGATGGAATACTTCTTCCAGTCCATGTTCAACAGTGTGCTATATGTAAGTTTTGCATCGCCCACGAATGAGGAATCTGCTCACGGGTCATCTAGGGTTGGACGCCTGAAGCATTCCCGGCACCCATTCGAGGCACTGCCTGTGGGCTCGCAAGTTTCTGGGGCCGTCTCTTCGGCATCATTGGGCCGCTGGTCGCACAGTCTCAGCTGTCAGCAAACCCTACTGTGGAGGACTACAATCGCATCCTCTATGTGGCTGGAGGGGTTACCCTAGGCTGCGTCTTGTTCACGATACTGCTTCCCAACCGCGTGATGGGTAAGCAGAGCTTATGATTAGTCATGACATGCCCCTGTAAAGGAGGAACGATTTTACTGCATCTCGCATATTGCATAGACAGTCTCTACATGATGGCGACTGTTGGGCGTTTTGGAGGGATTGTGTTTGCAACGTCACGCTCATTGTACAGAAGGGCCAGCTGAATAGGGTTCGGGGGATTGAATGGCGAATGCAGAGCTAGGCGAATGCTTGTAGTGTCAAGCCGTCATACCAAGACTTTTGATGCGCCCTTGTTCACCGCAATGGCGTCGGAAAGGGCCTCCTGGACCGGGGTCTGTGGGAGAATAGTCAAAATGCGAGAGGGACTCGCAGCAATATCGAGATCTTCGCGCTGGCTTGCGATCTGCATCTGCCATCTATGGCGCATCTCATTTGCCGATCTGTCCTGGTTGGAGGCTCTCTTCGGACCTTCGGGGGCTGTGACCGCTTGAACGACAGAATAGGATCGCTAATCTGAATATGGTGACGTCGTTTGTCAAGGAAATAACTGAACGACAAAAGGGCCTTGTTCGCTCAGCTTGTACAATGATTCCCTGCCCCATTCCACGCCCGTCGTCATTGTGCACTCAGGGCCAATTGGCCAAGTCATCTTCGCCATAATCCTCCTCCTGCTGCACCACCCGGGAGCTTTCCATCCAACAGACTCCGGTCCTTTCCTCAGGAAAAGATGACTGAACTCATTCGAGACACGACCTTTGGTCATCTGCTTCGCTTCGTTACGCGTAGAAAGGTCCTCCAGTGGGAGGAAGAAAAGAATCCAGAGCTATGGAAGCGTTACGTCAATGTCGACAAGTCCGCAAATGTCGCCAGACACGGCCAGGTTGAGCCTCCAGAGCAGGACGCAGACGAAAAGAAGGGCGATCAGTCTGACGACTCTGATGCCTCGGAGCAGCCGGTCAACGATATTTCTGGTGTCAAGGTCGACTCTGAAAAGGGACGTGACTTGCACATGGTAGATTGGTAAGTTTGCTCTGTGGCCAACTCTCCCCTCTGGCGGCCAGATTTGCTGACTAGCGTTGCAGGTGGGGACCAGATGATCCTGAAAACCCTCAGAATTGGAGTCTGTTCAAGAAAGTCTTTGTGACATTCCAGATTGTAAGTGGCCTGACTTGCACGCGCATTGCTATATGTCAAGGTCGCTAATAGCATTCTAGTGTCTGCTCACTTTTGGTGTCTACATTGGGTCTGCCATTTACAGTGGTGGTATTGAGACTGTCATGACCCAGTTTGGTGTCTCTCAAGTCGCTGCAACCCTCGGTCTTACGCTGTTCGTTGCAGGTTACGGTGTTGGGCCTTTGCTGTGGTCTCCCATGTCTGAGATTCCTCAAATCGGCCGCAACCCGATCTACATCTGGACCTTGTTCCTGTTCGTCTTGCTTCAGTTGCCGACTGGTTATGCCGTTAACTTTGGAATGCTGCTGGCTTTCCGTTTCATCACGGGCTTTGTTGGTTCGCCTTGCCTGGCCACCGGTGGTGCTTCCCTTGCGGACATATACAAGCCATCCAAGCGAGCATACGCCATTGGCATTTGGGGCATATCGGCTGTCTGCGGTCCTGTAATGGGTCCAGTCGTCGGCAACTGGGCAGCCATGTTCAAGGGGTGGCAGTGGACCATCTGGGAGCTGACCTGGCTCTCTGGCGCAGCATGGATCCTCCTTTTCTTCTTCCTTCCAGAGACCTCAGCCAACAACATTCTCTACCGTCGCACCGTCCGTCTACGGAAGGTCACCGGCAACGACAAGTTGCGCTGCGAACCCGAGCTTATGAGCGAGCACATGTCTGGCAAGGACGTGGTGATGATGACACTCGTCCGTCCCTTTACGCTCAACTTTCAGGAACCCATGGTCTTTTTACTCAACTTGTACATTGCCTTGATCTACGGCCTGTTGTACATTTGGTTCGAGTCGTTCCCCATCGTCTTCGTTGAGGGCTACGGCTTCAACCTTGGTGAGGAAGGATTGGCATTCCTCGGTATCTTGGTTGGCGCCCTTATTACCATTCCGCCCTTCTTCTACTGGACCTGGAAGGTACAAGAGAAACAGTTCAACGACAAGGGCGAGATTATGCCAGAGAAGCGTCTGCCACCTGCCTTTATCGGCGCTTTTGCCATACCCATCTGTCTCTTCTGGTTCGGCTGGTCTTCGTTGAACGTCCACTGGATCATGCCCATTATTGGATCTGCATTTTTCTCCATTGGCGCCTTTCTACTCTTCCAAGCCGTGCTGAACTACCTCCCTGACGCGTAAGTCTCTTGCTGGCGTTGCGTTGACTGTACCGTGTTGCTAACGACGCTATAGATATCCCGAATACGCTGCCAGTGTGCTTGCCGGAAACGACTTCATGCGATCCAGCTTTGGTGCCGGCTTTCCGCTTTTCGCTTCGGCGATGTACAACAACCTTGGAGTTGGATGGGCTAGCTCACTGCTTGGCTTCCTGTCCATTGTCTTCATCCCGATACCCTTTGTGCTGTACAAATATGGAGAGACCCTGAGAAGGAATCACTCGAGATACGCTAGGAAAGACTTTTAGACGCTCTGCTGAGCGCAGCCTGTTAACGATTTAACGACGACTTGATCATACGGTACATATTAGACGAGCGAGAGTTGTAATGATAGACGATACAGTTCAATGTGAGGAAAAGTTTCTTCGTATACACACTTTTTCCGCGCATGAACTCCACTCGTTGTATCATTCGCAAGGCTCGTGCAGGTTGTCGTACCGACGGTTGTATCGAAGATTCAAATCGAGGCTTGGCCCAGGGTGACCCTGTGGGATACCTTGACACTAAACCTGAAGCAGATGCGCCTCAACCTCCCGCAGTCAAGTTGAAGATACCTCCACCAAACACCCACCACATCACCTCTGCCATCTCACTCTTATCACCCCAACTTCTTCCTGACGGCCTGGAGCGATGGGATATCCCTGTCAGTACCCAGGTTTCTGGGGTCCAACGCCGATTTGACATGAAGACTTTCCCCCAAGCAGCCCACAGCAAGATAGCCACGTTGGGGAAAGACACGTCTGCGACGGGCAGCTGCTCTGAGACAGCACCAGACCGACCCTCAACGACGCTCTCACCGCAGCCTGGATCCTGAAGTCCCTTACGCCACGTGCAGAGCTATTGCTCACCGCACACCCGCCATGACTCTGGAAGATGCCGCTCTCAAAACCTCCGGAACGTGGCCAATTTTCCGAGTCGCTGTGATCCCGCTGCCCCCACGAGATGCGCGAATGCTTCTTCAAGAAGGCTCAATTCTCTACACTTGCCATGCAAGTGTGCTGTGTTGGATTTTTTCGGGGTGTCTGTGGCGGACGAGGAGCTCCTTCTTGCTTGTTGGAAACACTGTGATCAAGGATCTCCATTTTAGGTGCTGCTTAAGGTGCTTAGAGTCAGATCCGGAGCATTAGCCTCGCCGTTTCGTTGCTGAAGAGGCTGAGGGCTGCGGCGATTCTACAACCAGCCCACTCCAGCCACTCTGCATGACGAGCTGCTGTGGTCAGGTAAGGTTGCCATGGCCTCTGTTTCACCGCTTGCGTTCGGTACAGTCCTGGATCCCTGCCACGGACGCCCGCATCCACTCCCTCTCCACCAAGACTCACCTCCCCTGCAAGCTCAGATCGCTAGACGGTATCCTGACGGCCCTCGTGCTCATGTTCATGTCATAGCATACACCAGACAGAGGAGTCTGAGCAGGGGCCGGTGCGTACGGGCCATGCAGAACCGAGAATGGTCCCCCACATCATGGCCTCTATCAAATGATGCGACCTCGCAGGGCGACAACATATTGCCGTCCGGTCGAGCCAGCCGGCCCGTCACTCGCCTCAGGCTGCCGCGATATACTTCTTCTGGAGATTCCATTGGACAATATGGAGACCGTCTTCGATCAGACACACCCCTCACCGTCGTACCCATTGATACGTCGCGGCGATCGAGCTGGTCATCTCTCAGCACCGCAGAAAATCATCTTCGCGCGCAACCGCCTTTTGCGCCGTTTGCAAGAGCCAGGCTTCTGAGGGTGTCTGCGCCAGATCTCAGCAGCCATACCTCTAGACAAGGGTCGCTGGAGCTCAATTTGACACCCACTCCATCTGAAAGACCTAGGTCAGCAAGCTTGCCATCCAGCCCGCGCGTGAGCCCACGGATGCATGCTCGTGCAGCGCTCAACAGCCATCCCATCACATGGTCTGCAATCCCACCTATCTCAGGACCCTCGGCGCTCGAACCACAGTCTGGTGCAGAAACGGACGGTGCGAGGCAGACGAGGCCCGGGCTCAGCCGTACGGCAACAACGTCTTCAACAACCTTACCCAAGGTCCGAGATCACAAACAAGCGCCTAGGTCGAAAAAATCACCCAGGCGAACGAAGCAGCTTCCAGCTCGCCAGCCCGTTCCCATTCAACAAGTCCTTCAGGAGAGCAGTGTAAGACCCGCACGAGTGCCCTTACGATCTCCCGTCTCGCGCGTGCCCGTGCCAGTGGTAGGGCCCACGATACGCTCGATGTCGGGTCTACCTGTCATATACTCTGCGTCGACATCGCCAGAGCTGACGTCGCCATGCGTCTTGTATCAGAATCCGCGGCCATCTCCACCAGTGCCGACTCCTCGACCGCCTACACCATACAACAGTCCCGTCTATCCAATCTTGGAGAGACCGTGGACTTCCTCCATATTGAAAAGAGTGACAGCGGGAGCAGTGCTCCTTCTTTCGTCTCTTCTGAGCTTCACGGTACTCACTATTGCACCAAACGTCCCTTATGCCATTCTCGCCTCTGGGCCGCTTGTACCTCTTGCGCTCCTCGCACCTCCAAACTTCAGCCATTTCGTCTCGCTCTTTGTTTTGGCAATAGCTCTTCTCCTGTCTGGCTTCAGCCCGGACGCGCTAGAGATCTTTGGCACTTCTTTGTCAGGCGTCGCGGCTGTGACCTTACAGGCTTCAACTCTGCTACTGTTGTCGACGCTGACGACGAGCAAAGTAAGGCGCAATCTACTGATTGGGACGTATTGCGCCACATTGGCGGTGGGGTTTCCACTTGGATTTCTTGTCCAAGCCGGGTATGCCAGCTTTAGCCACGGACAGTGGGCGCCTTGGACACTCTCAGCGCTCTCTACAGCTCTTCTCGTGCTGTCAGGGTTTCTTTTTGCGCATCCCAGTGGGTACGCACCACCACGAGGGCCACATACCAAAGCTGCTGCAGTGGGCTCGCTTGGGCTGTCCTTGATTCTGGTGCCGCTTTGGATCGCCCCAGTGGTTTCCTCTGATCAGAAGGACAAGACATATGGATGGAGACAAGTGTATTTTCCAGTAATGCTCTGTGTGGGAGTGATACTGCTAGCCTTTCTAGCAATCTTCCTGCGCATCCCCGCATTTGGAAGCTCAGTGCAGCAGGCACCAGACATATTGCACCCTATACGTCCTAGTCAGGTCTATCGCCATGGACGCAAGAAGTGTTACCGCAGCAGTGTTTACAAGTTGTTGTCGCCTCTACCGAAAACTCTACCCGCTATCCTCCACCTTTTCATCTCATCAACGGTCCTTGCTATCGGAACGCTCACGTACTATTCCAGGACAAGTGCAGGCACGACGCCGCTCAACGCAGCGATCCAGCTCCTACCGATCGCTGGAGGGGGCATTCTGGCAGCTATCGCCGTTTCTCTCTTTGCGCATATTTCGATGGTGCGGCACATCTCGTCAGCATTTGGAGTGTTGTCACTGCTTAGCGGTGCGCTCTGCATGTCCCTAACACCTTACGCACACCAATACTGGACGTGGCGATTTCCATGGGCTTTGTTGACTGGCATCGGAACTGGATGCAGCCTCACCGCATCTCTACTGGAGCTCTTACACGCTGAGCCACATACAGTAAGCGCCAGTGGCATCATAGCTCCGGAGCTAAAAGCAGGAGTCCCAGGGCGCAGGTCTGTACAGAGTTGTCAAGATACGCGCCTAGGATTTGGCTCTGGAACCTTAGCAGTTGGACTTGCGTTTGGCGTCGGCATCGCCCTGAACTTGTTGGTGCTTAGCAGCCATGTGGTTTGGTGGGTTACAGTTGGGTTTGCAGGTGTAGGCATTGCCGTTGAAGTATCCTGCCTACTTGTACGCTTATTGAGCCGGCTGAGGAGAAGCGCCGCAGCAGGCGAAGGCATCGGCTCATGGATGCGGAGGAAGCAGAGTCATGAAGAGAAGGATGGGGGCCAGCAATTGGATACGTCTGACACTGATGCTGATGTCGAATGGAGGCAGGTGCTGCGGCAAGTACCGACTGGCTATACTGAAACGTCGCTCGACCAATTCCCATTCCCGTTCCGACCTGAGTCGGTGGAAAAGAATCGGGCTGGCAGAAAGGGCAGCGGGACGTCGGACATTGGATTTGGAGTACCCATGGTGCTGTAGGGACAGAGTAAGAAAATACCCAATAGACATGGACGATTCACAAGCGTTGTTTGAGCAATGACGAGCTGAGGACGGCGCAGACGTTGAAACCTTTCCAGACACGTTGGAGCTGATGTAGTGTAGCTCTTGAAGGAGGTAGGCGATGGCATCACATGTTGTGTGAAGGCGGTCGAGGACAGCGGCCGGGCGGCAATGACACGACGCCAGACAGCAAGCGGCCTAGTGGAGAGTGTAGTGGAAGGTCCCCACACTTTTCTAGAACCCCGCGATGAGAGAGGGCCGCTCATTCGCTTAAATCTCACGAATGCGGCTTACGAGGGAGGTGAAGTTGCATCCGCACCACCGCCCGACCTACGACGTCGCACCTAGTTCCACATAAACTACCGACATGACGCCGCAGAGCACCACTTTAAATGCTTCCACGCTCGCCGCTGGCCCTGTCCCTCGGCTAGCACCTGCTCCAGCGACTTTCAAGCAAGCATGGCCAACTACACCGACAAGCGAGAGGGAGACGAGTTCGGGCATGGCGACTACGGCGTGACCGGCGACGACAAGCTCTTCAATGCGCACCATATTGACCATGCTGAGGTCGCCAATGCCGACGTGCCAGTGCGCTATCTCGAGGCCCCGCCACTCGTTGCTGCCATGACACACGAGGAGCGCCGTCAGACCGAAGCCAAGCTGGTCAGAAAGATAGATCTTCGACTGCTGCCCATGGTATGCTCCCCTAAGCCTCTCGAGCTGTCGAGCCCTTCTCATCTTCTGAAAGCTCGTCATCATGTACATTCTCAACTATCTCGATCGAAACAACATTGCCTCTGCGAGATACGCCGGCAAGCTGGGCATGGAGGCCGACTTGGGTCTGGTAGGAGACCAGTATCAGACGGCCGTGTCCATTCTGTTTGTTGGATACATTCTCATGCAAGTCCCTAGCAACTTGTTCTTGAACAAGTTCGGAAAGCCAGCCATATATCTGCCGAGCGTCATGGCAGTCTGGGGCGTCATCTCTGCCCTGACCGCAGCATGCCACAACTTCACAGGCCTGGTGCTTGTGCGCTTCTTTCTGGGTTTCGTCGAGGCTGCCTACTTTCCGGGCTGCTTGTACTTTCTCAGTGCATGGTACACGAGGAAGGAGCTGGCGTTTCGCACCGCCATGCTCTATACTGGATCTCTGCTTTCGGGCGCCTTTTCTGGCCTGATAGCTGCTGGGATTACCAATGGCATGGACGGTGATCTCGGACTTTCAGCATGGAGATGGCTGTTCATCGTGTAAGCTTTTTGCATCTGCGCTCCATCTTGGGTCTGGCGGCTAACGATTCCATCAGGGAAGGTGCCATCACTGTTGCCGTGGCTTTGATAGCCATCTTCATCCTGCCCAACTTTCCCGCTACGACGAGCTGGCTCAGTGACACGGAGCGGGAGCTGGCCATGTGGCGCCTGAAAGAAGACGTTGGCGCCGACGATTGGACCAACCCAGAAGAGCAGACCTTCTTCCACGGCTTCAAGCTGGCGTTTGCCGACGTCAAGACATGGCTTCTGATGCTCATCCTGGCTGGCATTGTTTCGTCTGGCGGCGTAACCAACTTCTTCCCGACGGTGGTGAAGACGCTCGGATACAACGACATCAACACTCTGCTCCTCACTGCACCTCCATACGTGCTTGCGGTCATCACCTGCGGTCTGAACGCGTGGCACGCAGACCGAAGTGGCGAGCGATATCTCCATGTGGTCATCCCACTCATGGTGTCGGTAGCAGCATTCATCCTCGCTGCAGCCACGACGGGCACAGCTCCTCGCTATGTAGCGATCATGCTCATGCCTGGAAGCTTCTACGCCGGCTACGTTGTGGTGCTGGCGTGGATCTCCAACTCGCTGCCACGACCGCCGGCAAAGCGAGCTGCTGCGCTTGCAGCCATCAACGCTGTCAGCAACGCAACGAGTATCTACGTTTCGTACATGTACTCGAGCTCACTGGCACCACGTTACACGATTGCGTTCAGTGTAAACTGCGCGACAGCTGCCATTGCCATCATGGGTGCAACGGCACTTCGCATGGTGCTTGTTCGCTTAAACAAGCGACTCGACCAGGGCCACACTGTAGAGGGGATGAGAGGAGCGGGCGAGCAGGGCGAAGGCATGGAAGAAGCAGAGCGGAAAGGCTTCCGATTCCTGGTCTGAAGTTCTGAGCTTACACGTGTCTCGGCCAAGAAATTAGCAAAAAAGCTTCAATGGACGCCCCAATTATTATTGTTGACGTGCAGCGAACCATCAGCCTTACGATGATGCCGTGCCTTGCAGTAGTCAGTCGGGCGGTTGTGCGTCCAACCTTCGGCTCTTGCGCTCATCTTCATCTCCCGCTCTACAATCCCAGCACTTCCCGCACGGCAATACTACTACCCGAACAGCGTTCTGAAGCTCTGGTCTTCTGCAGGCATGCATGTGGGCACCGCAGAATCACTGGGACGCTGACCTCATTTCGGGTTGGCAGTCCGAGCTTGCACTTTGCAATGACCTCGGCACCTGAGCTCAAGCCGTCCACTGAGTCGAGCATCGTCACATCACACCACATGCCTCTTCCTCCCTGAGCTCCTTTTCCCTCTACCACAAGACCTGAAAAAGTCACAAAGGAAATCAAACAGACGCAATGGCCGACCAAACCGCCGCTCCTGCCCCAGCCGCTGCTGCTGCTGCCCCTGCGCCTGCAGCCGTCCCCACGCCCGCACCCGCAACCACTTCCACCTCCAAGAACCCCATCCAAGCCCAGCACGGAACGAAGCTGACCCTGCACTGGCTCGAGAAATCCCGCGCCCAACGCGCCATCTGGCTCCTCGAAGAACTCCAGCTAGACTATGAACTAAAGACGTACCCGCGCACAAAGGAGCTGCTTGCGCCGCCTGAGCTCAAGGCCGTGCACCCGCTGGGCAAGTCGCCCGTCATTAGCATCAAGGGTCCGGCCGACGCCAAGGAGACTGTGCTTGCGGAGTCGGGCTTCTTCACGGAGTACCTGTGCGAGCACTTTGGGCCGGAATTTGTGCCGAAGCGCTTTGGCGCAGGGCAGCAGGGTGAGGGGTTGGAGGCGCCGGTCAGTGAGACGGAGGAGTATTTGAGGTACAAGTATTATTTGCACTGTGAGTTTTCCTTTGATTGTGCTTTGTTGTTTCTTCTCGTTTTGAGGGCGTTCTTAGGTACTAACCGTATGTGCGACTGCAGATGCCGAGGGGACACTCATGGGCGCCATGGTGCTCAAGCTGGTCACTAGCCGTGAGTTTCTCAGTCCTCCCCTCTCCCCTTTCTTGTCAAAGTCACCTAGAGGAAAGAAGAGGAAGGAAGAGGAGGCAGAAAGAAGCGCATTCACAAACTAACTTGCCCGCAGAACTCCGCGCCAACTCCCCCAAATTCATCACAAAGCGCGTAGCAGACCGCATAGACTCGGCCTTTGTCGACAACCACGTAAAGTCCAACCTAGCCTTTATCGAGTCGGAATTCAAGGACAATGCGTACATTGCCGGCCCCAGCGTGACGGGCGCCGACTTTGTGATTATCTACCCGCTGGCCGCGGCGTGGCGCAGGGGTATTGTGAATGAGAAGGAGCATCCTAAGATTGTGGCGTATGTCAAGAGGGTTGAGGCGCGGCCTGCGTATGAGAAGGGTGTGCAGAGGGTCAAGGAGGTTTTTGGAAGTTATGATCCTAATATTTAGTAGATTTTTGGGCAGATGGAGGGTTAGAAGGGGGAGCTGGATATGCATGCAGAGTCTGGTTGATTGTGCGGATGCCTATGTAGGTAGGTAGTCTGATACGTCTGACACTTTGATCTACTGTAGTCTGTTAGATACCCCCGTCAAAGTATAGCACTGTTTGAAAGCGCGTCTACTTGTTAAAACACAAGTCATGCTATACGCGCCGTCTTTTTTTTAGTTTCTTTTTCTTATTTTTTTTCAACGTTGAAACTAGAACAAGTATACTCTTCTCATTATTAAATGTCTTGGGCTTGGAAGTCGGACTGCGGTAGCACGCAACAACTTACAAGTTTCCTGTCGAACATGTATCCTCGTGATTCGTCTAAGCGTAAAGCAGGGTATGTCGACGTCTCGACGCGCACAATGCCACAACCATGTGCAAGGTAATTACTTAGGTAATTCGTACTTGCAAGTAACACCTGAGCTGAACAATCTTCTACTCAATTCACTCTTTTAGTCTTGTACTTTGTATATAAAGTATAGTCTACGATACAGCGCACATGCGTGTACGCGGACACAGCGACAGAGCCTCAGGAACAAAGATGCAGGAAAAGCGTATACTGTACTCGTAACCTGTCCCTCTCCCTGGCCCCTTTCCCTGTCCCTGTCCCTAGACAGACAGTCAGACTTGACATGCCGAGACCAAAATACAAGGGGGAAGCGGGCTGCAAGCAGGCCGCTGCAGTACATGCCGTGCACCCAGTATAGTATTGGTATTGGTATTAGCATAGGTGAAGACATGTCTGGTGAAATGAGCATTGGCATCGCCATTGGCATTAGAGGTTGGCAGCAGCATTGGCATCGCCATTGTCATCCTAGGCATACCTTACCTACCCACCTCACCCATCTACTCTCCAGCTTGTAGAACCTCTCCATACAGTAACATCGAGAAATCCCAGCAAGATAAAAATCTCATAATGAAACGTCTCCACGGCTCATTCTTGTCCTGTTCTTTACAGTACTGTACAGTATCTTCACCTCTAACCTCAAACATGAAATCCAACACTATGCAACACAATAATTCATACCTTCAACACCCTCCAGTATATACAAGACACAGCACAGCACAGCACAGCACCCAAGCCACGCGGCGCGGCGCGGCGCCCAGACCAGACGAGTAATGACCACCGCGTAACGTGTCCAGGCACAGTACAGTCCAGTACAGTATGGCCAGTACTGGAACAAGGTAAACGGACGGCTGAGTGGGGTACTGCAGACAAGAAATTGGCAGCCCTGGCCGCGTAGACTGAAAACGCCAACCCGGCTAGTAGCCAGGCACGCCCAGGAACGCCCAGGACAGGGCAGGGCAGGGGGGGGCTGATGCGAAATGCAAGGTGGGTCTGGGCCAAGTATATGTCAACTCCAACTTCTCACCCTCTGCTGCACTTTGTTCCTGTCCTCGGTTCGATCTCTCTCTCGACTCTCGACTTTGTTGAAGATTCTTGCCTCTTCTTCTGCACATCTCACATATTTGTGTCCAGCAAGAGACGTCAAGACACGCCAAAGACAGAATGATATTAAGTTTACTTCTTGCATTGGCTTGCATAGCTAACACGCTCAATCCAGGCCCAATGGTCTCTCTTTCCCCATCACATCCTCTATCATACACCCTACGCAAAAGGTTCAACCATAGAATCCACAATAACGAACTAAACTCATTTGACTTTGACTAATCGGCCAACCCCTCGTGAGAAGGCACGACAACAGCCCGATCCTCAGCACAGCTCATCTGCGCTCAGGCAAGGGGCCGTTCCGGGAACCCAAGAAAGCATTCAATCCAAGCTCATATGCAGCCTTTCTAGACTATACAACAGTAGTAGCTGGCGCCAATTCCTCCCGAGGCGGACAAACCCATGCCGTAATATGCTGCGTGAAACCAAACAATGATGCCATACGAAAGATTTTGGTATTTGATGTCGTAAAGATTGTCGTGGCACAGCAACATGCTTACAGAAGGCTGGCACCGAAGAAGGTGGAGGAGACAACCACCAAAGAGACGATCAGAGGCAAGAAGCCAGTGGGTGTCAATTGGGCAGGTGCAGCGCTGCCAGAGGCAGATGACTGGGAGCCGGAGGCGGAAGAGGCCTGCGAGGCAGTAGCCTCAAAGCCAGTGGAGGGGGTACCCTCCCACTGGGAGCCCTCGCCAGTCAGACCGACACCGGAACCGGCACCCTTTTGCATGTACTGCTGGGCCTTCTCGGGCATCTTGGGGAGACCCTTGGATGCGTCGACCTTCCAGTCCTTGCTCTCAGAGGGGCAAGACAGGGGCTGGGCGTTGGACTTGGCACCACCGTCACCGGAAGGAGATGGGGTGTTCTTGTACATCTTCATCAGGTTGTTGTAGTCGGTGAGGGTGGAGATGCCGGAGCCAGCGTCGTCGACGAGACCGTACTTGGGGTCACCACCGTCCTTGGTCCACTGGTAGACGAGACCGCCAGAGTAGACCGAGGTCATCTTGTCAGAGTACAGGTCGGTAATCTCAGGGAAGGTACGGGGAGTGTGCGCAACACAGCCAAACTCGGACAAGAAGATGGGAACGGAGTAGTTGCCGTATTCCTTGACCTTGTCGGCCCAGCCAGAGGTCTTGAAGTCAGAGTTGCAGTAAGAGTAGTCGTTGAAGGCGAAGAAGTCGGTGCGAGTCTCGGCGGAGCCACAGTTCAGGTAAGCAGCGCTCTGGTAGCGAGTCTCCTCGACATCAGCAGCAGAGTAACCGACAGGAACGCTGCGGTAGCCGCGCTTGCCAATGTACTGCTTCATGTCACGGATGACAGCCTTGATGTAAGGAGCAGTGACGGTGGTGTTGGGAGCGTTGATGACCTCGTTTCCGGCAAAGAAGAGCAGGGTGTTGTCGTACTTGGCGAAGACGTCAATGGTAGCGAAGATGTTCTGGAGGTAGACCTCGTTGTACGAGGGCTTGACGTTGGCAGAGTTCAGGGAGTACTTGGGTGAGTTGACGTCCAGGGCAAGGTAGATGCCGTTGTCGGACAGCTCCTTCATGCACTCGTCGTGGTTGGCTGAGTTGTCGACGGTGTAGACACGGACGGTGTTGATGCCGAGGTCCTTGAAGTACTTGATGTTCTTCTGGCAGTTCTGGAGGTTGGCCAAAGGATCTTGGACACCAGAGGAGCCCTCGCCACCGGAGGAACCACCAGGCTGGAAGTCGACACCGCGGATGTAGAAGCGGGAGCCGTCCTTTTTGTAGAAGGCGTTGCCCTTGACAGAGACGGGAGGAGTCTTGGTGGAGTCACGCTCAGCGACAAGAGGGGTTGCGATAGCTGAGGCAGCCAGCGCCAAAGCGGAGATGAAAGCGGACTTCATGGTGAGTGGGATCGTGGGTCGTTGCAGTGTGGGTAAAGAGTGTGTGTCTGTGGTCAAGAGAGAGTGGAGCGGGTTCTCGAAAGAGTGAGAGAAGACCCTTGATAAAGCTGGTATGAGAGTGGTGAAAGAGAGTTGAAAGAAGAGAGGTGGCTTGGGGAGGAGGTTGAAAGGAGGATGGGAGACAGAAGAAGGGCGTGGAGGGCAAGGGGTTCAGTTGGCCCATCTGCGGCTGCCCTGACGAGCGACCACACCATCCATTTGCCAATTTCCCCTGGCTAGGCCGCATCGAGACTATCGCGCTCCCAGCCCACCCGGCTTCGTGATTTCGATTCGCCTGTCGATTTTCTCTCCGGCCACTTCTGCGACGATGCCACTGCAGCGCAAGCCAGCTGCACCTGCCCACCAGCCATTGCGCCTGCTATTCTCAGCCGGAAAGGGCACTGGCTCTCACGCTGCGGCATGCCCAGGCGCTTCCTCTTCGCCACCAGCCCACGCGCAGGCACCACACCCACCAGTGCATGACCGTGCAAGCGCTAACACCAGGCGCTTCTGATCCCGATGAACACGGCCACACCTCATCAAATGTCCCTCCTTCTCCTCCGCCGTCAATGCAACGGACGAGCGATCCCTCCTCGTGTCTTGGCTGCCGCGCACTTCTCTCCTACCGTCGACGATCACTGCCCGACAGCGTAGCACCGTTGCAACTCGTAATCTATCTGTACACGCCAAGAGGCGCGGCCCATTCGTCGGCCTCCTGTCGCAGGTATTCTTGCTGCCCGCCAATCAACCTACAATACTCACTAGCATGCCGCACATCCGTCAGCCTCCCTGCCTCCTCTTTCTCGCGCGTCCGCTCTGCGGGTGGCTGATTTAACGTTGTTTTTGACACAATCCGATGGCATGTGTGACGGCATTTTGTCAGTGCTTTTTAAATCTTCTCTAAGCCGTGAGCAGGCGTGGTCTCTTGTGACGTCTGTCTTGGACAAAGCTTAGGTGGAGACAAGCCTCAGACGCACGCGCCCTATCTTTCAATGCGATCCACTCCATACTCTGAAACACGTCCGCAAGCGCTTCTGTTTGTGCATCGTTGAGCTACGAATAGCGCACGAGGTACGATATGGCCATGTGCAGCGTATCAACATTTCCTGCTCTTCCACATACCACTTGTCTGCAATTGCTGGATTATAGTAATCATCACTTCGTTCGCTCTTGACATCTACAGCTTCGCACCGTCCTTCCTTGCCGCCTTGGCTTTGTGCTGGTCCCTCAACATGCGTCTCAGAATCTTCCCGGAGGGGCTTTTGGGAATAACATCAATGAACTCCACCTCTTTAAGCCACTTGTGTCGCGCCTTGTCCTTCTCCACGTGCTTCTGGATCTCTCTAATCAGTATTCTGGGGCTGTCTTCGATTCCACCAGCCGCATGACCAGCAGCCTTGACAATGTAAGCCTTTGGCCGTTCACCTGCGGCGTCGTCAGGGATCGGTATCACCGCAGCATCGGCGACAGCAGGGTGCGTTAGCAAGTGTGCTTCTAGCTCGGCCGGCGCAACCTGGAGACCCTTGACCTTGATCAACTCTTTGATCCTGTCGACAATAAAGATGTGTTCATATCCTTTAGGACTCTTTCTAATGACTGCCTCGTCGCCCGTGCGCATGAATCCGTCAACATAAGTCTCCTTGTTCGCATCGGGCCTGTTGAGGTAGCCTAGGGTGATGCTGGGGCTTTTAGCCCACAGCTCGCCAGGCTGGTCGTAGCCGGTGATCTCGTGTCCTTCAATAGACATCAGGCGGCATTCAAAGCCGGGAAGGATGCTGCCACACGATCCAGGAAAGACATCATCTGGCGAGGTCGAGCAAACGACTGTGCAAGTCTCGGTCAGACCATAACCTTGGCGAATTGCCCATGATGGATAGAGCTTGTTGAGAGCAGCGGCCGTTTCTGCGCCAAGGGGAGCAGCACCAGTGAAGACGTGGTCGACGGCCGAAAAGTCGTACTTTTGCAGAGCCTTCGCGTTGTTGACCATTTGGATGATGATAGGTGGAACCTAGCTCTTATGTCAGCTTGCTTCAGTCTCATTGATGCACAGCATTGCACTTACAAGCATCAAGGACGAGATCTTGTGATCTGCAATTGCCTTCATGCAACTTGCAAACTCGAATTTCGGTAGAACGACCACATTCGATCCTTGGTAGACCGAGGCATGGACAATCACGACAAGAGCGTAGATGTGGTTCATCGGCAGCAAACCCAGCACAACTTCTTGCCGGGGATGTTTCGAGCCCTTTGGTGCCCGGGCATCTCGCGAAGGTCTTTCATAGGCGGTTATTTGCATGGTGTTGGCAATCACGTTGCGGTGCGAGATCATGACGCCCTTGGGCAGTCCAGACTAATCGAGCGCATAGTCAGTATGTGTAAATCCAAACAAGGCCAGGGCAGCGCAGTCTTACAGTGCCACTGGAATAGCACAGAAATGCCACTCTCTTGGCGCCATCGCCCTTGGCGAGCTTCAGCTTTTCCAAGGGAGGAGCGCTCTGGCCAAGCGCAATCAGGTCACTGATCGTCTTGAAGCCACTCTCCCGCTCCTTGCCGCCGCCGACGGCCTCAGCGAGCTCGACCAAGAAGACGCGCTCCTTGGGAATTCCAGCACGCTCGGCAGCCCAAAGGGTGGTGTCGAGCAGCGGAAGGCAGGTGAAGATGCACTTTGCGCCCGAGTCTTTCATCTGATGCTCGAGCTCCTCCTTTGTGTAGGCAGCGTTGGCCGGAGTATCAACGCCGCCAAGTTTGTGGATTGCCCAGGCAAGGATGGGAGTGTCAATGGCATTGAGAGCAAAGACACCGACCGTCTTGTCCCATTCTGTGCCGGCATTGACAGACCAGCCCAGCTCCTTGCCGAGGCCCCGCGCAAGCAAATCCACTCTTGACTTGACTTCGTCGAAGTGGTAGGCCTTTCCGGAGACGCCGCAGGTGAAGAAGGCACGGTTATCGGGGCGCGGATGGCGGCCATAGCTATCGTCGAGCATAAAGTCGGCGACGCTGACGTCCGAAGGAGGCTCAAAGGGCAGCTGCGGGACCCATGACGGGGCGTAGAAGGGCATGTTTGCAAACTTGAGGCTCAGTAAGCTATCGTCTCAGGAGGGCGAGGGCAGTCAGTGCAGTGCAGGGAAGAGAGTACAATACTCATCTGACCGCAGACATAGCGCTCCGTCGTCACCGGCAGCTTGTCGGCTGCTCGAGCTGCGGCTAACGGGCATCCGTCGATCGGTCAAGGCAAGTTCGGAAGGGGAATCCCCCGCACGAGGCGCCGCAGGCCCGGGGGCTCGGCTTCCCCATGGGGGGGCTACCTGTTGCAGTAGGCGAAGTGGGTGGGCATCACGTGCGCCAATTGATCTCGAGGCTTGTACCACAGGAAATTGTTTATGCCAGGCATCCATGAACAGGGCATTCCATCGCATCGCATCATTCCCAGCCTTGGTCACATTTCGCCCGGCGAAAGCTCATGTCATGCACGCGCGCCCTCACGCGGCGTCTGTCTCTCTGTCTGTGTATGTGTGTGTGTGTGTGAGCGTGTGCGTGCTGGATTTTTGCGCCATGGTCGTGCCGACATGCAATGCATCAGCATCCAATCAAAGGTAGATAATGCGGCTGATTCGAAACCATGCTCATTCACATTCATCACTTTCATGTCTTGCGAACGCTGTGCCAGCGGCATGCCCCTGTGTATGAAAAACGCTACACCTTACAAGCTTAATGTCCATTTGCGCTCCCAGTGCACCAGTATGCAGGCCCCGATGAATGCATGTTCGTGTTGTATCCCACCGACGCAGACGCTGATGCCGAAAAGCATGAATATGTCTCTCCAGAGCTGGTAAACGTCATATCGGAAGGAAATGTAGAGTCTGCATCAGTAATGGTCGTGAGTGACGGTATGGTCGGCGTGAAGACAGAGCTGCTGTACGCTGGCGTCGCTTCACTGAAGAGTGTTGGTGCCAGCGTCCACGTTGAGGAGCTGGAAAGGTGAGGGTGGTGCGGCGGCCGCGCATTGAACACAGGCTTGGAATCACGTGCAGACTTTTGTTGTTGCGAAGGCCCTGGCATTTGCCATAGAGGTCGCTGCGGTAGCAGTAGGTCTTGTGGAGACGGGCTGATACTCGGGGGTTCTGAAGAATCACCTTGATGTAAAGTCAGCCACGCGACGCCTGCAAAAGGGTCAGCAACGAAACGGGTCAGAGCATACTGCGAATGGTGTCCTCGCTTGATCCGCAAAGCAAATCTCCACGGCTCAGACTCGAGTTGATACCATGCTGTCGTAGAAGCTGCGCATATCTGGCGGTCGTGTCAGCATGCATGTATGTTGAGCCAGCATCTCCCTTCAGCATACCTGGTCTTGGCCGAAATTGGGGTTCGGCCGACAAAATAGCGGTCAACTATCTCGGTCCACTTGCAGCCGTGATGTCGGACGGCGTTTCTGAGCACCTCGTCTTCCATAATGTTCCATTTGTCGTGGTTGATGTCGGGGTTGAGCACCTCGCGCCATCTCCGAGAACACTCTGTTTGCAAAACGTCAGCATCCGGGGCACAGGCAAAGGGATCAGTAAAATTGCGTACGGTCCGCCTGTCGGGTGCCGACGACTTGTGAGACCAAAGACCACCTTTCGACATCCAGGCGTTAGCGGCAGCACATTTGAAGGAGGTAAAGGGGCGCGGATGGGGGGATGTGACACTTACTTTGTCCCATGTTTGCGAATGCCGTCGCGAAGGGCGGCGTCTTCCTCCGGGTTCCAGGATCCCTTACGAATGTTATGGCCAAGCACGTAGACCCAGCGTTTTCGGCAGTCTTTATTGTTCCGGCCAGGAACATGCGATGCAATGGCATGCCAGTCCACTCCACCTCTGGTGGCCATGGCTGTTGATGCAGGACATGTCAGAAGGCATCATGACCGGGCGTGTAGTGACGGGGACGCACCTTCACTAGTCTCCTCGAACGCCTTCTCAAGCAGGTCGTCCTCTTCCTTGGTCCAAGGCCGGGCGGCCCTCCGTTGTTTGCTGCTGCTCAGCATGACGTGTCACCTGATTCCACTTTCCAGATCCTATCGCTGCAATCTTGGCTACTTCTCCGCGGGGTAGGAGTTCATTCTGTTGTCATGGGCTAGAAGTGCAAGGAGAACCCAGAAATCGAAACAGCGTCCGGACAATTGACGCTTTTCAGGAAGCTTTGAAACGAGCAGCAACCGTCTCCTCTGTAGGAATTTTGAAAGATTTTGATTCCCGTGCCCATGCACGAATACTTGAGAGCCGGAAGCTGCACTTCAGCAAGCACCAAGAGTAGCCCGAAAGGTCTTGCGCTGATTCATGGGACACCCATGAATCCTCCTTGCATCTCCTGTCGAGAGACGAGCCCCAGGCTGTGGTAAGTGCCATCCCTGCAACGCGCAGCGTCATCGAAGTCAGTGACGGCAAGACGTACAGGATTTTGCACAAGCGACCAACCTACAGGTGGATCCACGCAAAAGGCGCAATTCTCGCAACGCATTGGCTGGCACGAGCCACTGCCATTGTGGAGCGACGCCCGGTCGTGGGGTAAGAACGAGGCCAAATTGGCCCTCCCTCCACATGATATCGCACACTCAATTACTTCCTGCTTGGGGCCTACGAATGGCAGGGGATCTCATGACTCCACGAGAGTCAGATCATGATAATACGAGTCATTCGCCTAGGTCGTCAAGTATCTAAAGGCTACTTGCGGTTAGAAGTCGTATCAGCAGCTCCGCAGCTCGCACTCTGCACATTGGATGCAGCTGAGTACCGGCTTTTGCACCTCGTCCCCCTCCCTCCTCAAGGACAAGCCGTCATTCATCGGACCGATACAGCCAATCTGAAGATGAACGGTACTTCGTCAACGCATGATCCGAAGCAAGTAGCCCTCTCTCGGGGAGAGATGGGTTTGGCTGGAGCGATGCAATGCTTGTGAGACGAACATTGGCCAAGACCGACGCGGCTTACACGTCGATCCAGAGGCCTCTTGCAGGAATGGCAGGGTGAGCGCGCATCTGAACGACAAAACGTTTTCCCCACGGCGTGCACGAGCCTATGCGTGGCGCAGCAAATTCCGCGCGCTAATCCACCGCTGTCACTGAGGCCTTGGTGACTTGTCAATCACCGCAAGGTCTGCATTACTCGCAGGCATCGATCTTTCAGATCTCTTTTGTCTTGGTCGCAATCTTCGACCGGGATTGGCCCATCTGGCGCTATTTCCACTGGCAGGAAAAATACGTGACGACGAGCAGCCTGGTACCTCGCACGTCCCGTCTGAAAATTGCAGTCTCACAGAGACTGTTTTAGTTGGTGGAGCAGATGACGTTCTAGAACACCTGCAGGCTCGCTTAAGACCTAGTGCGTAAAATGTTGGGCTCCGCACATGGAGTGTCTCGAGATAGAGCCCTGGAGGCAGGTGGGTGGGGAGGGGTACGTATGTTACACCAATTGCTTCTATTAATGTCGGCGGGAAATACCAATTGTGTCCTCAGCTCCATGCGCTCCAGGCGGTCATTGGAGGCTTCCTGTGTCGAGCTGGAGGCATTGTCCAAGGTTCTGCTCCCAGGCGAGGTAGCAGCAGCGCAGAGATTGGCGTGAGGTAAGATTATTTGGCAGGCGGTCATATCTGACCTTCTCCGCGTGCGGTATCGTGTGCTGTTGGCAGCCAGTCCGGTCCGGCAGTGGTTCGCTGTGGCTCATACCATCTCACCAGGTGTCTGCAAGGAAGACCCTGCCCACCGCATTCGCACGTGATTGAGGGCGGCGGCATTGCTGCAACGTCGAGTGTCTCCGAATTTCTAGGGCTCTCGGTCAAGGCAGCAGACCCTGGCGCATTGAGACTCACATCGGAGCTGCAGAAGATGCATGAACAAGTTGTAGTCGATCCGAAGGGAGCCGCAGCAGTCTAGAAGGGCAGCCAAGGGGTTCGGGAGTCGGCAGCTGCGACCCGTCGACGCCGTCAAAAACTCAATTGGCGATAGGGCTGATGCCATGGCTTGTCTGCCTGTCACAACTCTGAATCGCTCTCTCGCCCTTTCTGCGCGCCCGTTTATGCTTCTTTGTCCTCTTGCTGCGCATTGCGCCAGAGCGCCCGAGTAATGTCTCTGTATTATGAGGCTGCCTCGTTCATTGACGGCAGTGGCGCCGCCGTCGACGGCTCTGTGCGGTCCCGGGTGTATGCGCACAAGAGTCTCAAAAGCAATCCCGGCTCCGTATATGCCCTTCTGAGCGAAGCGACGCGCTGGTCACAAGTGATTAGTCCAATTCTCGACCAGGCAGGCGTCTTGAAGATCGAGAAAAAGGTACCACGCCGTCACCTCTCCGCAATCGACCGCTGCTGACGCATTGCTCAACCAGCTCTCTCCCTCCCTAGCCCTTCTGTTGACTCATGATCTGCTCCTTGCCAAGCGCGGAGTCGCTGCTCCTAGAGACCATGTCCTGAACCAAGCCATAAATCGACACAAAGCCCGGCTGAACGCCGAGTTTACACGCGCAAGAGTCAAGAGCGGTCATACATCCATTGAAACGTGGAAGCGATCTTTGGGGGGCAGTCATGACCCTTCTCGCGATGGAAATGATCAGCCTCGCTACTTTCGCCCGCGCTGGGCTCGTATCAACACTTTGTCATCGTCACTCGCAAGAGAGACTGCCCCAGGCGGGTGTCTTGCGGGGTGGAGCCAGGTGGGTCAGTTACCAGAGCTAGAGGGAGCTTCCAAACGTCTATTTTTTGTAGATCACAATGTGCAGAACTTGATTGCAATATCTCCTGGGACAGATCTTACCAAGACGCAGGCATACAAAGAAGGCAGGATAATCCTGCAAGATAAGGCCTCATGCTTTCCTGCCACTTTGCTTGATCCCGAGTCATTTTCTGGAGATGTCATTGACGGCTGTTCAGCACCGGGAAACAAGGCAACACATCTAGCTGCCCTCTGCAATACTTTGGCACACAGCAAAGGCAAGCGAAAGGTGTTTGCTGTTGAACGGGATCAGAATCGATCCAAGATCCTGCAGAGGATGGTCAGGGTGGCAGTAGGCACGGACAGCAATGCAATCGAGTGTCTAGGCGACCAAGATTTCTCAGCATTGGATCCGCTGTCCTCAAGGTGGAGCAGGGTCGAAGCGATCTTACTAGATCCCAGCTGCTCGGGTAGCGGAATCATTGGGCGCGATGATGGCAGTGCAGGATTAGAAGGGCTGCTGAGATTGCCACAGACGAATGGCGTCGTGAACGATACGAACGGGCATAGTCGGTCGAGAAAGCGAAAGCGCAACGATCGGCCCTCAAAAGCTTTGTCTCCGCCGGCCATAGCTACAGACGTGGCTGCTGAAGAGGAGGAGCAAGAAGAGCAAGAGGGCGGCTCCCAGGACGAGCTGCACAAGCGGCTAGAAGCATTGTCAAACTTTCAGCTGACGTTGCTGAAACATGCTTTACGTTTCCCTTCTGCTCGCAGACTAGTATACTCGACGTGCTCAGTGCATGCGGAGGAGAACGAATTTGTAGTGATACGCTTGCTGCAGTCGAAGCTAGCAAAGGACGGCGGCTGGAGGTTGCTGAAGCGTGAGGAGCAAGTGGAGGGAATGAGGAGCTGGCACATCCGGGGTGACAGAGCCAAAGTAGACCAACGTCTATCAGAAGAAGCTCAGGGCCTTGCAGAAGCGGCTGAGACAATATCGGAAGCGTGCATACGATGTCATAAGGCTGGCGCAGACGGCACGATGGGATTTTTCGCTGTCGGCTTCGTTCGAGACGATGTGCAGTCCGCGGCGAGCGTTGATGAGGATGAAGACGAGGAAGAGTTCCGTGGTTTCAGTAGCAGTGAATCCGACACTGAAGCATGAAGACACCCACATGGCAATGTTGGCATTCAAATAATTCCAGCGCTCGCGTGGTCGTATTATTCAATGCTGCATGAAGATCAACCCTAGAAGGATTAGCAACGTTCGGCGATGCTCGCTTCGGGCCCCTCTTCTTCCCAAGAATCCCTCATGTCAACCATACATGTGTGGGCCGTCCGATCGCACTCGCTATGAACCACTTGTCATTTGCTACAAGCTTTCCTGGGGCTCAGCAGCAGCAGCAGCACAGTGTCGCCCGTCCATCCCCGAATCCACCTCTCCGCGTTCAATCGTCAACGAGCCTGACCCGTGCGCAACAGCACGCGGAGGCCAAGAAGGCAAAGGCGCGCCCTATATATTCCTGCTTACCTTGCAAGAAGCGCAAAGTCAAGGTGAGCACGTGCCTTGTCTTCGCCCTCGCATCATCGCAGAAATGGGCATCTTTTGCAAGTCGAGCCTCTCTAACCCCTTTTTACAGTGCGACCGGACGAAGCCATGCAAGGCATGCGTCCTTCGAGGAGAGGCTTCCGGCTGCGAGTATGAGCTCGGCGATGCAGAGCGGGAAGCCGTGACGCAAGCCGACAAGATTGCTCGTCTGTCAAAGGAAAACGACTCCCAGAAGCGTACCATTGCCGAACTCGAGCGACGCCTGGCTCTGCTCGAAGGCGCATCCCCGTCATCGACGCAGTCAACAGGTAGGCCTCCTGCGGATGCCCGGTCGATCTTCCTCATTCGTTCACGTACCCCGTTTGCGGTTGCAGACACTCACATATTCTGTATCTAGATGGCGCTTCTACCCCGTCAACCCTTCTCACCCCAGTCAGTGCAGGCTCGTCACCTCGGCATGATATCCTGACCTCAGCAGTCACTTGGCCTCAAGTCCATGCCATGTTCCTGCAGCGTTTTGTCGACCGTTACGAGCACCGGGTGACTGTTAACAGGCCGGGCGAGCGATGGATGACAGAAGTTGCCAGATTCGCGACTGCAGATCAGTCCGTTCTCTCCGGTGTCCTGCACGCCTCAGCCATGGGACTTGCTGGATCTGAGGACAACCATCCCGAGCTACAGTATCAAGCGCAGCAGCTGTACACGGCCTCCCTAAATAAGCTCCAGGTGGCGTTGATGAGCTCTGATGCGCATAACCCCGAGATTCTGTACGCTACAATGCTCATGTCGTTGTATGAGGTGAGTAGTTGAGACTATGGGATCACAAGCCGCTCACGCCATCCACTGACGCGCGTATTTCGCAGCTGCTTGTGCTCAATAACACCATGTCTTGGTTGCTCCATCTCGAGGGTGTCGGTAGACTGATTGAGCACCGCACTCCACACAAGCACATTCACGGCCTCGAGCATCGCACATTTCGCTTCTTCCGAATTTTCGGCGTGAGTTCAATTCCTGATCCTTGAAGGTCATTTTGTAGCCAGAGGTCTCATAGTCAACAGATTACGCTTACCGTCCTTACCCGCAAACCTTCTTTCCTCGCCAGGCATGAATGGAAAACAGTGCCTTGGTCAATTGGGTACCCTGGGAAGACTGTCTTGGATTTCCTGCTCGATCACGTGGTGGAGATCCCTGGATTCTACGCTATTGCAGACGAAATGAAACGGCGCAAGGATGCAGGAGATGTCGCGGAACTACCTCTGATGCAGCAGGAGCTCATGTCTGGCATCCAGCGGTTTCGCCTGGGCATTCAACGGTGGAAAGAGGATTACGTGGCCACTTACCCCGGCTTGCAACCAGTCATGGTGGACGGTCAGGTCGACGATGATATCTGGAAGAACTCGCACGTATCCTCGATTGATTTGACTCTTACGCAAGCAATGAGCATATACTACGCTGCACAGCTGCTGCTGTTGCGTGTGGATCCGGCCACGCCAAGCTTGGCCGACCCTGCGGCTAGGGTCAAGCATCTTGTGGAGATGATCTGTCAGAGCTGTGAGTTTCAGCTTGGCTGCGAACAAGACTTCTTTGGTGCGCTGGCGATGCTGTTCCCGCTGCGAGTGGCCATGTTCACACCGTTGGGCAACTCGGACCTATACAAAGTCCGGCTCGGCCGGTGCTTTGCTCGACTTTCGGCCAACTTCAAGCTTGCTTTTGCGAACAGCATCCAGGGCAGTGTACTGCCCAGCTTCGCTGGCCGGGTGAACATGCAACGTCGGGAGAATCAACCGCATCCAGCAACCTTGCAGTCCACATAGCCGCCTTTTTCACCAGGTGGCTCTGGAATCGCTACTTCATTGGACATCTACGTCACCACTAGAAGACCTTTTCAAAAACACAAAATCTAACGACAGAGACGAGAGCATGAATTGATGACTGCACGATACCCCGGGACAGTTGGTAGAACAAAAGTAAGATCTGCAAAATGGCGTCGGTCCGCTTCTGTACATTGAGTACATACATTGAGACACTATTCAGGCTTGTACATGCGGACAAATTCAGAGATTCGGCATTTGCCTTGCATGAGAAGAGGTGAATAATGCGGCATGATCGCATCCCACGTGACAATTCCATTGAGACTCAATACCTGCGCACTTCGATGTGCACTAGTTCTCATACGGTAGCGCCTTTTGAGCCTCACGACCAGCAACGTTGACACGTGTCGATCCTCCTGAGCTCATCCACCAACACGCTCGTGACTTCCTACCCTACCTACCTTTCCGTGCTACCTCCGTCCAACAGACCATGTGGATTTGGACACAGGTGGCTGAGCTCGCTCCAGCGCTTGCCATTCCCCTATCGATCGCCATAGCCTTGCTCCTCGTCGCCCACACAATGTTCTTCTCCAAGGACAAGTTTCCCGTCAATGGGAGGGTAAGTCTCCGTTCACCCCAACCTACTACATGAGACCAACCTCATCCGAATTCTTCTCATTGACGCGGAAAGACCATTTGGTTCCAAACGCGACAGGAACCCCGACTAACTCTCCGCAGACCGTAATCATAACAGGCGGATCCCAAGGCATGGGCCTAGGCCTCGCAAAAACCCTAGCATCGAAAGGCGCACACATAGTCATCGTAGCCCGCACCCTGACAAAACTCCACTCAGCCCTCGCGGAAATCAAAGCAGCAGCATCCTCGCCCGCACAGCGCTTCCACGCCATCTCCGCCGACGTGACCATCCCCGCGGAGAACGAGCGCATCATCGCGGAAGTCACGGCGTGGAACGGCGGCGCGCCCCCGGATGTCGTCTGGGCGAATGCGGGCAATGCGATCCCTCGCTTGTTCCTCGAGGCGAGCGAGGCTGAGCTCCGGGGACAAATGGATGTCAATTATTGGGCTGCAGTGTGGCTTGCGCGCGCGACGCTGCGCGCGTGGATTGGTGTTCCCGCGGCCAAGGGCGAGGGTGCGACACAGGCGAAGAAAGAGGTCGAGGCACGGCATTTCATCACGACGAGTAGTGTGGTCAGTTTTATCGGGCTAGCAGGGTACGGACCTTATGCGCCGCCCAAGTCTGCCCTGCGCTCCCTGCACGACACGCTGCGCTCCGAAGTAGAGCTGTACAATGCCTCGCGCGCGCCGCGTGTTCCGGAGATCAAGGTATCGTGTGTGTTTCCCGGCACGATCCTCTCGCCCGGGCACGTGCAGGAAAATCAGACCAAGCATCCCGTGCTCAAGAAGCTGGAGGAGGGCGATCCCGCGCAGACGGGCGATGAGGTTGCGCGCATTGCGGTGGCGGAGCTGGAAAAGGGGCGGCGGATGGTCACGACGCAGATTTTGGCGGGGGCGATGAGGGCGGGCGGGATTATGGGGAGTATGCGGGATCGGTTGTTTGTTGATACTGTGTTTTCGTGGGCGGCTTCGCTTATATATTTGTTTGTGCTGCCGGATATGCAGGGCACTGTGCGCAAGTGGGCAAAGACTAATGGTGCGCCTGTGCATGAGGGGACGGCGTGAGCAACGGGGATGAAGACGCGCAGAGTGACGTGTATGAAGGTGTAGGTGTATTAATCAGGTATGGGGTGGGAATATCGATTCATTATCATCATGTGGGGTATAGAATAGATTGTAAGCAAGGAAACAGTGGTCCTAGACCAAACAGCCATAAAGCCACGCGCTGCGTGCACATTATTTCTTGATAACTCCTGCCTGTCCAAGCTGCTGAGCGTCCACTACGTTCCGTGCGCTAGAAGAGGCTTCAAACGACATATTTTTTTGGTGTTTTGTTGGCGCGGCGACGTCCACATAGTCCAATAATCAACGCGCCTAGGCCAAGCACCGCCAGGCCAAAGGCGGCCCATGTAAGGGCCAAAAACTTCGACCCTCTCGAGGCACTGACGTTGATCTCGTCGCCGTGATCATTGATTATACCGCTAGCCTTGTTCATAGCGACAGTGATTATGATGCTCACAACCATCAATATGAGCGCGTCTAGAGCGCTGGTCAGCACATTGATTAGCGCGATAATGCCGAGGTTTACGAAAATCGCAAACAAAGCACCAAGAAGCGCGAGTCCTGCCAAGACGATGCTGATGATGTAGAGAATGTACATTGCGCGAAAGGCATTCCGCAGATCGTGGAGAGCATCGTCAATGGCTTCCGGCCAATGTAACTGCGGCAGAGTGATGTTCAGACCACGATCTGAGAGCTCCGCCTGGAGCTCCGAGGTCAGGTTGAAGCTGCTAACATCGTTCTGACTAGAGCAGTAAGTGACGTTTCTGTTGGCCGTTCCATTCGGGGAGAAGAAGCCTTCGCAGTGGTTTAGGACATGCAAAGAGTAGAAGTCGTGCAGGCCCAGGTTCTTTGCGATGGATTCGAGCCTGTTGTTGATCGCGCTTTCGATGCTGTCTTCGACTTGCGTAGTAATGTTGTGGATCTCAGAAGTGATGTTGTTTTTGACGTTGCAGATGAGCCCTCTCAAACCATCGCGACATTGGGACGACGACGAGCTGCTAGCGTTGTTGGTCTGAAACAGGTCAATGTCGACATTTATGCGCGACGTATTGACGGTAATGAGATCATATGTCTCGAGGAATCCAGGCTTCGATCCTGCGTAGATGCATAGAAACGATAGTACTATGACGGGGATAAATGCGAGAACGGCGAAGATGCCGGCGCGAGCGTCGAACCGCATGGTTGCTGGATACGTCTGATTAGATGATACGCTTCAAGGTATGTATTCGTTAAGATCGTGAAGACGATTCAGCAGCAAAGAAAAAGGGGTAGCCAGCACCCGCGTTCGAGTTTGCAGGAATGAATAGTCGAGAGAGCCAGAAAGAAATAGGACAAGCAGAGGGACACAGTGACGTTGTAAGAGCACAGGAGATTGTGAAATCAGGTTTTAGTGGAGCTGCCTGGCTGGCAGTCACATCTTGGCTGCCGCGAGCAAGCGCATTGTTGGCGAAACGCTTGCTAGTCTCCACGACGTCTTTGTCCAGATGCCAATTGCTGCCATTGTTTGGCTGGCGCTATCAGCATCAGAACATTCCACATACTTTCAAGGGCGCATCAGATGGTCCACCGCGCCGTGTTCCAGGATTGCTCGTCAGATTAAATGTCAGCCAGTACACCACACTCTAGCCGCGCTCGTTTCGCTGAGGCAGACGGGCGAGGCGCTATTGGTTCGCAGAGAGCGCGTGCAGCTGGCGCATCGCTTAGGGACTGGCGGCAAGGCTCAGGGCGGTGCCTGACCAGTTATCGCGTGCCGGGCGACTGGACCCCATGATGGAATAGCAGAGTCCTGGGGAGACAGCGCAGTGAAAAGCAAGGCAAGGCGGTGACGCGAGAGAAAGAAGGTTGAGGCCTGCGTTGCGCACGCTTGCCCAAGGCGGTAACTTTTCGGGGCCTGCGACTCAGCTGGGTCGCAAGCGATATCGCTGTAACCAAGGAGATATGACGTCGGCAGTTTGGATTAAATGATTGTCACAACCATTCGCATCTTCGCGCGCTTCTCCCCTCGCTATCAGCATAGTAAACATGCTCCCTGCATCAACTCATGACTTCTTGTATAAATGACACGACCTTCTTCACTGACTCTTCCACTGCCTGTACATGGCCTTGAGAACGGCCTATGATAATAGAGTCGTGGATTCCATCAGGGACGACGTGCACATCGACCTTTTCGCAGCGAGGGAGCCGGCAACATGCCTCGAAGAATTCACGGCATTCAACTGCAAGGATCTCACACTCTCCGAGTTCCACCCAGGTCGGAACTGGCAGCGGTCGAGGGTACAGACCTGGCGATACGTATGGATCATCGCGTGCTAAGCCTTCAGGTATAAGGGCATGTGTAGACCAGTCCATCCAGTTGGGAATGAGGTAATCCGTCCTGCGATTGGGGTGTGCTGCATAGAAATCAGCATCTTTGGTTAAATCGATCCATGGGCTTATCAGGATCGCCGCACAAGGCAAGGGCAGCTCTGACTGGGCCTCCTGGAGATACTTCATGAGGCCCATGGCTAGGTTTGCGCCAGCCGAATCCCCGGACAAGATGAGTCTGTGGGGCGCTATGCCAAGTTGCTTCACGACGAACGCGTACGATGTAAGAGCATCTTGTAGTTGCGCTGGGAAATGATTGCCAACTACACTGGTGCGCCGATAGATGGGTACGAACATAAGTGCGTCAAGCTTGTCCGCAACATCTGTCGCGTAGTCCTGGTGGAGTGTGTCGTCTTCTGGTCCCATCGTGAAGGCTCCGCCGTGCAAATGAAGGACGAGGTTCTTATCTTGATGCCGGTCACGATTGAAGGCCTCAGGGAACCATAGGGACTCTAGCGCCACAGGCTGAACATATTCATCTCTGGAGAGGACGCCACGATAGAGGCCTGAATCTCCAGGCTCTATGCGCTGTAGTCGGTTCTTTGCCTTGGTTGGCGACAGCTTGAATCTGGAGAATGCGCGCATGGAACCGAGGTAGGACACCAGTACCTGCGTGTTTCGCATCGCCACGTTCTGAACTATAGTCCATCTCGCATTGAGCCTTAGGCTGGGCATCAAGTATACTAGCGGCAAGATCAAGCTCTGGAGGGCCAAATGGACTAGCAGTGCGACGAAGCTCAGGGCTTTGAGAGGCTGTCTCGATGCTGCTGGAGCAGGTCGGTCGTACGCGAGCGATTTGGCTGGCATTGTGGTGGTTCTGATGGTATTGGAGAGCAGGGAGAAGAAGGCAAAGGAGGCTTCCACACTGGAATTGGAATGCCCGAGACGAGCGTAGCAGGCAGAAGAGAGCCAGCTAGTGTGGAGAGGGAAGAGTCAAAGTGAAGGGGGCCGCATCAAAAGGTAGCTAGCGGCACGGTGCAGTTGAGTTGATCCCTGAAGCTGGACAAGGAGGGTTCGCTGAACGCCAAAGAGATTCCATGTCGATACAAGGTGCCCAATGCTCGCCTATTCGCACTGGGAAGTCCTGGCAGCATTGGGTCCCTGGCCATCATGACTTGCAAGACGGTCTTTCCGAAGCTTGGAGCATCTGGTCAATATTTAAGAGGCAGCGAGAAGTTGCGGGTCCTAGCTCACGGCGCAGCAGTCTTGCCAGCAGGATCCGGAATCAGACACCTAGCACTGTGTGTAAGGAAAGGTAAGGTAGGAGGTGTGTAGTCGCTACCTAGGTAGGTGGGAGTGGTCTGGCCGGCCTCGCTAGTGGACAGGCACGACAGACGCCTGAGCAGCGGCCGGAGTTATCGGCGTGACGATACGTCAGCAGCGCGACTTCCTCTTGCAGCTGTCGCGTTCCCACTACCTTACCAGCATTATCTCCTCATTGCTTGGACTCAATCGCAAGAGACCTCCCGGCAATGGCGACTGGTTTCGCGTACTCTGAGAAACAATTGATCATCCTCTCTTACCGTCATCTGTATCGCACAGCCCTCAAAGCCGTTCAATACTCGAAGCCTGCACGCTACACTATTCGCGACCGTCTAAGATGGGCCTTTCGCCATACACACCGTTCATACTTCTGTCAGAATCGCATCAGAAATACACTTGACTTTCTCAGGCACGCACGGCTGAGTGGGACTCTAGAGAGAAGAGTCCTGCGGAGTGTGTTACACTCCTGGTATTGGGATCCTGTCGTCCACCCGGAACGGACCCTTTCCCACCGAGCTTTGGGCAAGCGTGATCCATCTCGAGCGGAATTGGATACAAAAATCGCGGCTGAAGGGAGGGCAATGTTCGAACGACTCATCAGGGGCCTCAATGAAAGTATGGGCATGTGCCTGCGCTGAGCGATGCCAAGCCTTCGTACACCTGCCCATGCCGCAAGATTAGAGCACCGATGATGTGCGCGCATCCGTCCGGCTCGCGATATAGCGCTTGCTTGTCGCAGTGCGCGTGCGCCAGCCCGCCTGATGCGAGTCTCTCGCATTCTCATTCATGCTGCAACAGATGCTATTTCAAGTGCCTACCTAACCTTGGACTGGCCGATCGTTCCGAAGTACTGCCGAAGTAAGGGGAATAATCAAACGCTATGATTCAATCTTCTTGGCGAAAAGACTCCAGCAAACGTACAGCGGGAAGCGCGGCTTGTTCGCAGGAAGTGTTGCGCGAGGAATGCTTGGGACCTTCTTGTTCTGTCTCCCTAGCAGACAGGTCTTGTCATTCACCACCCTGAGTCATGCGAGATCGGGCTTCATAATCCTACCTGGGACCTGTGATTGACAGCAAAGTTTAGAGAAGTCCCCTCCAATTTGAACCGAATTGCAGGGACGCAACGGGCGCGGCCGGGACTCCACTTTGCACGTGTTGAAGGAAATGCTCGCCATGGGTATGGCATGGAAGCCTGCAATGCAACACCGTGCTGGGTGCGCAGTGTCCGTTCTTGACATGCACCACAATCTTGCATTCAGGGCCTCAGTGCACACCGCTCACATGCTGATGTCTGTCGCAGCTGGAACATGAGAAGTCTGACAGGCGTCCAGACGTGATCGTACATCTGAGGGATGTACTGTATGTAGGGATCATTGCGAATCGCGTCAAATGGGCTTGCTCGTAGGATCACGGACGCCACAGCCGCTTTGGACCCACTTACAACACTTGCATGTGATGCTCGTGCGCGGAACCAAAGAATCATGTCTCATGCTCTAGAGTAAGACAGCGTGCGAGCCGATTCACCTGGACAACACACGTGAAGATGCGAGTGCTCTTTTCGAGTGCCATGACATCTTCCGGGACGGTTACCTCAAGCTGCTGAAGGCAGGTAGCAAGCACCCGAAGAGCGCTAGACAGGGGAACGTTCCGAGTCAATGCCTACAGACGCTTGTGCTGTCAGGTCTGCCGCAGGTTGGCTTTAGGCTATCCAGAATGCGCCAAACACCTTTCTACAGGGACAGTCGAGACGCCTCGCGCGACAAATCAATGCAAGCTTCCGTGTTATCGGAGATGCTAGAGGCGGTCAGACCTTGTCATCTAGATTCCAATGTGGAGGAGGTTACCAACACAACCACCAACGTCGGCGCCAGGCGCCACAAGAGCCACAAGTTGCAGCGTCGCATCATGTATCCTTCTCTTTACATGCGCAGAGCTAGTATTTCCGTCGTTCGACGATGCCTTTCACTGAGAATATTCCCGGGTGGCCACAGCTACAGAAAGGCAGCATCCGAACAACATGCGCAATTTAATGCATAGCAGTCTATAGTGAAAGCACGAATGATTCCAAGCAGCTTGCAACATGATGCTCCAACGCTTGTCTTGGCGACACATCGCCATCGGAGCAGTTTTGCCAAGCGCGTCCGGCACAGCACGAGTGGCGGCTTCTCGAAGCAACGCAGCTGAACGGAAGCGCAAGTTGCCTACAAACAGTATGCTGCTGGAGCCGCGACGAAAACTGGCCGGCATGCAACTCATTGGCAGCCATTGACCCTACCATTGGGGCGGAAACAGTCCTTTGTATTCGGTGAGGCATCTTAGGCTGATCAGGAACGAGCAGCGTTGCACCAATTATACGGGTCAGTGTGCGCAGGCCAAAGCCGGGTGCGATCAAACGATGCAGGCGTTCACTAAGTACAGCCACTCTTGGCAACCTTAAAACCTTAAGACCTGCCAGCGGCTCCGCTGCCTTGCGACCTGCGACGGCATATCGATGGCTGTTGGCGTGGCGTCGATGAAGAAGCCACAGCCAGGTGCTGCGACACACAGTTGATGCAGATGGTCTGAGACAGCTGTCTTGCAGGATCAGCATGGCAGCTGGCCGCACAGAGATGACTCCAGCAAGCAGAACCGCTCATGACTCGTTATCAGACATGGCCGTGTCGTCTCTTGGCGTCAGTGTCATCGCAGGAGAGGGACTCGTGGCCTGCCTCTACCTGGGGCGATGGACATTAGGAGACTTTGGCGGCACCATCGCGCCCAACGGAGCGTTCAGCAGGGAAACCTTCCGGCATCCATTGCAACGCCCTCAGCTGCTGGCTGTATCCGTCCAAGACCTTCGACCAGAGTTTGCGTCATGTAAGACATTGAAATGCATGTCAGCATTCGCAATCGGCCTCGACAGCTGCATCTCTTTACCCAAGCGACACGATCGACAAACGACGTCAACACGCCGAATATTTTCGCAGGCTCGCAGGATATTTGCCATTTCGACAATCGGCGGCGGTGCGACCTCCTGCCAAGCAGCCTGATGCTGTGTCCCAGCCATGATCTACGCTGCTACTCAGAGATAACGGAAAGCCACAAACCTTAGCACATGCCCCTAAACCCTATCACTGCTCCGCCACGGGTGCAATGTACACCACCTCTCTCGCTGGCCAAGACTCGACGTTGCTTCTGCCCAATTCAACGCATTCCTACGAGCCTGTTGAACGAGAGTTGGCCTCCATTAGCTCGCTTGGCCTCGCTGCGACCTTCTACTTCCGCCACCACATCCCAAGCCTGCTACATGCTTGACACCTCCGGCCCGTCGAACCAAGCTCGCGAGACTTCGCTACTTTGCCTAGCTCTTCGGCTGCAATACACCGAATCCTTGTTGCCGACTACCAGCGCGCTATCATTTCACGTCGCGACCACAGAGATGGTGTCGCCCGCAGCCGTTGGTACGAACCTAAAGTTGCATACCCAAATGTTAACAGAACGCATCAGGTCGCATGAGAGCGATCGTTGTTACGGGGAGCCCGCCGCCCGTAACGGTCAGATTAGACTAGGCCTCTCACCCATACTTCCAGGCGGCCTACCACCTGAAGTTAAATATGTGATCCTCCCTGACCGATAGCCTCTCTGTTTTCTATTTTCCGGATCCAGAGACCTTTGCTGCAGTCCAGATCGAAGCTTATTCATCTCTTCCCCCTTCAAGTTGGTACTACCCCGGATCGTCCAGCTATAGGGCTTTTCTAAACCTCTCAAACGTCTTTCGGCCATTACGCGTCGGCAAACCCTCTCCACACGTCACCTGCCACAGAGCAATCCAACCTCGAAGCACGATCTTAGAGACCGATCTATCACAAGGCTTGCTTGAATGTCCCAGGGTCCTGACTTTGGTCTTACCGCTGTCTACTACCCGCTACCGACTTGAATTCTTATCTTGTCCGGCCAATTCAATATTCGTCTTGTCTGATTCTCGATCTCGGGGATCTCCCATCTCAGTCGCGTGTGCTGAAGAGGATTCGACAATTTCAGTTTCAATCTGTTCGTTCGAGTCCACATCATGGCCCCACAACAGCTGCACGGAACCGAGACCCCAACAACACATCTCGCGCCGCAGAATGGATATGACTCGAGATTCGCGTCAACGTTGCATTCCCCGCGAAATGGCAGCATGGAGCTGCTGACAGAGAAGCGCTGCTTTTGTGAATGTTGCAAACATGGGTCATTGTCAATCTCAGCTGCATCATCATCACCCTCAAGCAATGGAGCGGACACTCCATCCTACCTACCCTTTACCATTTACTCGCCCTCTGTATGCTACATGCTGCTGGCAATTGCTACTGTCGTGGGATCGATCAGTGGCTTCTCTACAAACATCTTCTTCCCTGCTGTCCAAGACGTGAGTTTCAAACAATAGACTGCCGTGATCTCAGACTGACTGAAAGTGTAGATCTCCATCGACCTCGGCATACCTGCAGAACAGGTCAATGCATCGATCACAACATACATTGTTGGACAGTCCATCGCCCCATCCGTGTGGGGTCCTCTATCAGACCGCTATGGACGTCGAGTGATCCTCCTCATTACCATGGCTTTGACAGTCGCGGCAAATCTTTGCCTCGCGCTCTCTCAAAACACAGGCATGCTCGTAGCTTTCCGCACCATCCAAGCCGTGGGATCTTCGTCTGCAATCTCACTCGGCAATGGCATCCTCGCTGACCTCTTCCCTCCTGCAAAGCGAGGCGGTATGCAAGGCACCTTTAGTGCTCTTCGTCAGGCATCTCAAGCATTTGGACCCGTCATCGGTGGCCTGCTTGCTGGTGGTTTGGGTTGGCGCTCAATTTTCTGGATGCTCTTAATTCTAGGTGCAGTCTGCTTCCTGATGATTGGTCTCTTCTACCCGGAGACCAGCCGCAAGATTGCGGGCAACGGTGCCAACCTCCCCGAATCAAGCATGTATCAGCCTTGGACGCATCACTGCCTTCCCTACGCATCTAAGCGTTACCAAAAGGCCCGACCTGGCTCCGACGAGGAAATGATTGTTGAGGCCAGCTCGCTGAAGCACATCAAGACCCCTAAGCCCATTTCATGGCGCGATTTTGTTGCTCCGCTCAAGATAATCCTTTGGAAGGACTGTCTTTGCACATTCCTCTTCGGCGCGTGCTGTTACACTGCATGGAGCATGATGGTGGCAGTCACGACCTACTTGCTCAAGGACGCATACGGCTGGAGCACGCTACAGGTTGGCCTTGCTTACATTGCGAACGGAACAGGCTGCATGATTGGAGCCTTGTACAATGGATTCGTTGAACTGAATCCTGCGTTCAGAGCTGCACAAGAGACTTATGCATTCCGCAGTGGTCAATCATACGCATCGTACCAAGCAGCCAAGAGCAATGACGCAGCCAAGAAGGAGGCGATCCCTGCTGCTTTCCCCCTCGAGAAAGCACGATTGGGATCGACAACCTTGCACGCGACACTCATGATCTTTGGACTAATCATCTTTGGCTGGTCCTTGAACGAAGTCCGTACCGGGTATGCCCACTGGCTTGTTCCTCTGCTTGCCCAATTCATGGTAGGCTTTGCCAACTCTGCCATCCTGAACATGAACCAGACATTTGCAGTCGATGTTGGCAAGGGCATGAGCGCTGGGGCATCTGCTACGGTCAACCTCACTCGTGGCATCCCCGCTGCAATCGGTGTCGCTTGCGTTGAGTACCTTCGCACCGCGTTGAACCCTGGTTGGACGAGCGTTGTGCTCGCCGGGCTCGTTGTATTAGGTCTGATCCCTGCGGTCCTGCACCAGAGATACGGCGCGCAATGGCGCACGGAACGGATGCAAATGGAGGAGCGACGCGATGAGACGAGGGAGCACAGACAGCTGAGAGAGAAGGTGACCATTAGCCTTGCAAAGGTTTAAGAGCGCAAGTTTCCTTTGAAACTTTGCACATGATGACACGACGACTACGAACCACCATTAAACATTGAATCATCAGCATTGGGCGTTTTTGAAAAAACTTGGAAGCAAGGGAGATGTCGCTTGGACATGCTCTTGCACATTAGCATTGATATTGGCATTTGGCGCATTGATGGAATCTGGCATATAGCAGGCGGGACGCAAGACGGTGAAGATATACCCTTTTACAGTTTACCAGCTTAGGTAGAATGCAAACAGCATGCATCGCCCATCATCATCTCAGAGCCCTCGAGCTTTGTCCTCTTCATTCTCAATTTTAATTTACAAGTCTGGCTTTTGAGAGTGCGTGCAGTCCATTTGAAAAATGAGGTTGAAATTGAGTAGATGCGTGGCGTGCACTATGTGCCGTGTCTCGCTAGGTACTTGTGATGAGGTACAAACCGTAGTGCAGCTTTGGGTAGCAGGTACCTGGGTACTTCAAGGTTCGTCGCTTGCGCCCTGCCTTCGTATCTGCACTTGCGCTCGCTTGGTCATTGGGCGTGTGGGTCTCGCTTAAGCGGTGTTGCAGATAACGGCTGCGCACCCGCGTCGCGTTTGTATCGTATTTTGTGTCGGCGTCGCGTGTGCGGCAGACAGACGGACGTGCGCGCGTGGGCTGGTTTGTTTGTATGGAGAGTATGCCGAGGTATCGTTTGCTGCACTGCATGGCTTGGTTTGCATCACTGGCTCATCTCGGGTTGGGGTTTGCTTTACTGTGCGCTTCACTTTTGAGCGTTGGGCTGCGTGCGGGGTGCGGGGTGGAAGGTTGAAGGTGTAGGGTGCAAGGTTAAGAGGACGTGCAAGGGGGTCAGCTTATTTACATACCTAGGTAAGTGGGCTACGATCTGGCTGAAGGGTCCTTGGATGATGATTTTGCATCTTGCGTGATGGTGTACATAGTCTACTGTCCATCCTATAATATCTATCTGGGTAGGAAGAGTAACTAATGCAGGTGCTGCAAGTAGTGAAAAGCGGCCTTTGAGGCTGATATAAAGTCCATACTGAATATCTCTTCTGGTGAAGATGCACCTTACACCTGATGTCATGTTAAGTTTTGTCAGACGATACACTCTGAACCTAGAGTAAGGAGACGCAAATCAGAGTAGATGGGCAGAGAGGCGAAAGGGAAAACAAACATGGAACAAATTGAGAAACGACGCATATGTTCCGTATTTCCATCAGTGTATCCACGAGTTTTATAGGAAGACTACATGTGGAAATTTCCCATTTCCTTTCATTTCATCATTTTACTTCCAATACTTCTTCATCTGTTCCATTTGGGGCCGTAAGACCATGTCATGCACTAGGTACATAGGGTGGAGACTAAGTACGCATCAAGTCAGTAGAAAACAAGAAACGAACAAGAGAGAAAGCACAAGATCAAAATGCAAAGTGAGCAACATACGTGCAATCCAGAGCTGCGAGTACCCCAATGGAGGCGCGATACAGCTACCATGATCAATAGTACCTGTATCGCAATCGTTGTTATCTTGCCCGCAATTGAGGATGTAACACCCCCAGTCGACGGAGGAACGGGTGGCCTAAACTTTGCGTGGTTCGCAGGAACACCGGCACCCTCTACATCGATCTAAGAGAAGAACAACCAGAAAATCGAAGGGAAAATTTTACGGGTAGCACCTCCGGCCCACACTTTATTGGTAGCCACGACCTTATTGCAGGTGGGATCATTGAACCAGTCCAGGGTGTAAGAAGTGTTCTTGGCAGGTGCCAATCCTACGAGGAGGAGTAACGCAAGATGCTTCAAGACCATTGTATTTTTGGAAATCCGAAGTGAGGAATTGATGAAAGAGCTGGAAAATGTCCAGTTATATGTGCAAGCGGCCGTGCTCAAACGTCCCTTGAATCAGACTCTAACACGTCCCAACCACTGTTGCGTAAATACAAGAGTTAGCGAGATGAGAGTGACGGGATATGCCCAAGTGACACATCGGCAAGGAAGGGAAACCAACATTTGATGAATAGCGACGTATACCTGTCTGGCGGGGCTATGCAAGCGCCCGAATGACTGCTAAGTTGGCTGCAGGCACCGTTGGAATGGCCACAAATCATGACTTTGCACTGTCCACTAGGTGCGGCTCGAGACGGATCGCCGTCCATGAACATAGCACTGTGAGCCGCAACACCAGCTCCGACTGTGTTTGAACACGATCAGAAAACAAGAAACGGCAGAAACTTGAGAAGAACAGCAATGGGGACGCACGACTTACTAGGCTGACTACTGCTTTGGATATTCATGCTGGCGACCCTGGTATTGCACTGAGTGTCGCTAAACCACCACAGCTCCCACGCCCTCGCGTTGACTGTAGAAACGCACAAGGTGGCTAGTGAGAGATATGTCCTCATCTTTGAGAAATACGGTGCAGTACGTAAGTCGGCGCCTTGTGAGTGGACTGGGCCGGATAATGGAGGCCCCGGGGACCATATATATGTCTCGGAGCCAGAAAAAGTGGAGCTTTTAGACGCATGGGTTTCCTTTCCCGCTTCGCATCCCCGGAGTGGAGGCAGACTAGAGGTTCCTCTCATCGTCAAAGCAGTGCTCGCAGTACAAGGATCTCGCCAGTGCCGCATGGATTCCAAGTGTTGGGTTAATGCCCGTTGAGATGCCATAATTTCATGATGGGCACTCTGCCAGTGAACACTTTGCGCATCGTATCGTGAGGCGTATAGCAAAGTTGGCCGATTACTTCTCATATGTTTTTCCAGGACCCCACCCCTTGCGCTTAGGTAAGTCTTAGCAAGCTTGACCAATTGAGACCAAAATTGACAACCATCCAAGGCTAGAGTAAATGACTGTACAAAGTTCAGGGTACAGCCGACGGTGCTGTGGTTTACGGCCACGAATTCCAGGATAGGTCGCGAGATCCCATGCAATTGTCCATGTGAAAGGATCTTGTTGCAATACAGCATTGGCCCGACCCGGCCGGCAGGTTGTGAGTCCAGTAGGAATGAGATCTCGCCTTGTGCACGACATCCACAGGATCATGGAACATAATAAGCACGTGACTCAAGTTACAGATGATTCCTCCGAGGCGCATCTCGAAAAAGTCGATGGCCGACCAGGACAGATAAATAGCTGTCATGTGGAATGAGCAACTACAGTACTGTTGCATGCTAGAGTTGTAAATTGGTCATGCTCTCCTGGAATCGGCACATCTGGAGCACTTGTGCGATGTCTACCAGGCGGGACCATGCTCATGACCCGCTGCCACAAAAGCCGGTGCTCTACCCTACGTAAGGCAAACAACTACACTGAACCAGATACGTACTAGATTCCACTGTACAGCACTTTTCCACACTGCGTCAGACCGCTATCACGCAGGACACTGTCCGTGTTCCCTACCTGCCATCCTGCGCATATCGGGGAACGTGACGACGATGCGCAGAAGCGTATGCGCCGCGCAGAGGCCTCAACGATGCCTATGGATGGGATGAGGGGACAGCATCATAACAATGCAAGTCAGTTCAGAGAAAGCGACTTTGGTCGTAGCCACAATGTCGGTCGCTGTGCAGTAGTCCCGAAACCCAAGTTCCGAGCCCTGGGGAATCAAGATGATATTCTAGTCAAATGCAATTCCCTCAAGGATGCGTCAAGAGTTGCCTCTCGCAAAAGGCGTCTTTAGTCTGGAGCTGCGGGTGATTGAAAGGGGGGGCGCATTGCCAATGTGAAGCAATCACTGCACAGGCTTGGACGACGTCAAAGGCTCGAAATGTGTGGTGGCTGCGGCAGAGAACAGTGATGCGGGTGGCTTGCAGCGCGACTGCGAGTACCAGAGTTCAGGAGCCTAGATCAGTGTTCAGCGGCAGCAGCGACGCAGATGAGGCATGGCAAGGCGAGTCGGAGAAGATTGCAGGAGCCACTGGAGCCATTGTCTGTGAATATCTCCTTGATGAAGGCAGCTGCCGGACTGCAGCGTCGCGAGTGCCGGCCAAGAGTTTTGTACTGCAGCCTGGAGGCTGGAGAATTGCCAAGGCACGGTGGGCCGCTATCCCCGGCCGGAAATAAGAACCGCCCAGACGCCCAGCTCACCCCTTTCGCTCCATTAGCACCGCGCGGGCTGAGTGCCTCGCACGTTCTGCTGCGCGACAGCCTGCCACTTCCCTCGGCGCTGCTTCTATCAATATCACTCTTCCGCAGAGCATCGCCTGCGCCCGCCAATCATCATGAGCCTTGCCTGCCTCTGGTCAGCACCCTCGGCTACGCCTGTGAGAGCTGCATCGAAGCTCGCAGGCAGACGAATTACAGCCAGTCCCTCCGCGCACGTCAGCATCGCAGCATGCCTCGTTACAGTAGCAGCGGCGACGAAAAAATAAAGAGACTTTGCGAGAGAAGCCCGAACAGCCCACATGATGTTTTGCCACATGCCGCAGCAGCAAGACATTGCCCTGTGCGGTCATTCCATCATCTGACTAAGGACTGGAGCAGAAAGGCTTGTGAGCAGGCGAATGAGCGACACGCTCTGGAAACAGCCCCAGCCCAGAACTCGGCGTCAGATGGGCACCCGCTGTGATCAACACGCCCCCTTATCACCACTTAGTGGATGCCTTTACTCCCGGCGCCCAGCAGGCCGAGGAACTTTGCCAAAAGGTAGGCAGACGCATATGGCTTTGATGAGATTGACTTTGCACGCCACTCGTCCATTAATACTTACCTTCGTCCCGTCGCACACTCCTGTCTCTCTCGTCTTGCCCAGCACTCCCTTTCCACTCACTCTTTCATTTCCAAGTCCTCTGTGAGGCTCGACATCTTAGCAATGGCGACTCAAACCACCACTGCTGCCTCCGCTGCTAGCGGCGTCAGCCCCACCACTCCTGTCAGTCGTAACCCCAAGGACAGCATGAAGTCTACATGGCGCAACGACAAGTCCCAGTGGGGTTTCTTCCACTACATGTACGACGTCCTGGGCATTCACCAGAGCGACGCCAGCAGACCTGCGCCGATTCACCAGAAGAACGAGAAGGTCCCCCACGTGCCCGAGTGGACCATGCACCGTCACATCCTCTTCAACGCCTTCACACCGCTGTTGATGCACCAAGGCTACGTCTGGTACACTGGCCAGAACCTCACACTCTTGCCCGCCCTATTGCTATACACACTCGCCTTCAAGTTGATCGGTATCCACCAACTCCGACAACTGCGCGATCTCGGTCCCAAGTGTGGTTTCTTCGACGGCGACAAGCACGCTCGCGATGATGTCCCTGACCACTCGGTCTCTCAGGTCTTCTTCTCTCTCATCAACACCTCTACTTTCCGCTCCGTCATGACCATCCTCCTCGCCTACCGCAGCTCCCAGACCCCCATCCAGATGAACTGGCTTGCTCTGCCCCTTGAGCAGGGTCTGTATGGTATCATCCTCGACTTCTGGTTCTACTGGTACCACCGCGTCATGCACGAGTACGACGGTCTCTGGAGATTCCACCGCACTCACCACCTGACCAAGCACCCTAACCCCCTCTTGACCCTCTACGCCGACCACGAGCAGGAGATTTTCGACATTGTCGGTATTCCCTTCCTCACCTACGCCACCATGAAGGCCGTCGGTCTGCCCATGGGCTTCTACGAGTGGTGGATCTGCCACCAGTACGTCATGTTCTCTGAGCTCTCTGGCCACTCTGGTCTGCGCATCCACGCGCGCCCTCCCAACACGCTCGGCTGGTTGCTCAAGATCTTCGACTGCGAGCTCGTCATTGAGGACCACGACCTGCACCACCGCAAGGGCTGGAAGAAGTCGGGCAACTACGGCAAGCAGACCCGTCTTTGGGACCGTATCTTCGGTACTGTCGTTGAGCGTATCGAGTGCACAAAGGACAACATCGACTATGAGAACACAGTTGCCCACCCGCTGCTGTGAGGCTTCTCGTCTCCCTTTGCCCACCACATAAATACGAGATTGTAAAAGAAGGACCCCGGCCTGGTCTGGCCTATCCATCCTCGAAACCCGAACGACGACGGCGTTCCGACCGTGATGCGCGCACTTGTGGCGTGCTTCACACGAGTGTTCGAAACACAACGCGGCCAAAACGCCTACTACCTGCCGAAATTGTACATACGAGAGATCAGCAGTAGTGCGCGCACGCAGCGGTTCACCCCCGCCGCAAGATTGGCGGGGGTTGTGAGCTAGTCGTTTGAGACAAAGAGGAGGTGGGAAAGGGAATCTTCGCTGCATATTTGCAGAGTCCTTGCACAGTCGCTTTTTGTTATATTTTTTGCATCATACCCATCGACGCGTTGAATGATTAGATGAATAGAAATTTCCACTTGAACACTCTACTGTCGCCTTTTTCCTCTTTCTTTCTTTCATGCTTTCTTTGGGGAGTGGACTGAGTTGTGTTTCGCAGACTTGCGAAATCAGTCATGGTGACAAGACATAAATACAGTACTGTACCCATTAGAATTATCTTTTCCGCTGTCCCCATTGCCGCTAGAATACCAGCGAAATTGATTCCCCAATCCCCGTGCAGAACACTAGATTTCCCCAGATTTGCAATGAAAAGGTGACAGTGAGCGACATGTCGCGGATCACCATCTCCACTCGTCCGCGTCCGCGCGCACCCCAAAAAAAAAAAAAAGGCGCCATGGTACAACGATGCGCCGATGCGTCGATGGGCCTAGTGAAATTAGACAATGAGTAGATCGGGGGGGTTGCGGTGTATTCGCGCGATTCAGTTGCTTGTACGTGTGTACTGTACTAGACTTTTGCTAGTCGAGACGGGGTCGAGACGGGTGAGATACTTTGACGATGAAGAGGAGGGGAGGGCTGTTTTTGTTTAATTTCCACTTTGTGCGGACGGCATGATTTGCGCTTGGTGTAGTTTTGTGTTGACATAGCACAGTAAATATAGTGTGTGCATACATGAAGTCGCTCTTCTTTTTTTGATCTACTGTTCTTCTTATTTGGTTCTTATGCGAAATCGCATTCCGGAGCGTGATAGCATATTCTACGGACCTAACCTAAGTGAGATCAATCACGAAGACAGATGAGAATAGAGGGTAAGTGTAGGCTAAATTCAACCTCTCTTTGCTGTTCAAGGCCCTGCCTAGGCGGGGATAAGCGCACGAAGACGGAGGTACAGTACCTACTGTATCGAAAGCCAGTTCTAGGCAGGGGAAGTGGAACAGGGGCGTGGGGAGTGGAGAAGTGTAGACTGGGATAGAGGCTTGCCGCTTGGTGCTGTGATGGCTCATGGCTGTATACTGGTGGTATGTAGCGGTATGGCGGTAGCTCGAGGCCAAAGCCAATGACGCACCGAATGTGATATATATTGTAAAAAGATACAAATAGTATTAAAGGCTTGATTCTTGGCTAGGAGGGTTGGCGCAGCTGCGTGCTGGCTTTGATGCTGGGCTTGCTACTTTGAACGGATACGTCCGACAGCGTGCAAAGTATACTCGGCAGAAACACAGCCATAGTGAAGAAGTTCTCTAGAAATAGTGACAATCAACAGGCCTGTGCTAAGAGACAGGCAGGCTATGGTCGCGACCAGACATCCAGAAGCATAATCAAGCAGTACAGACAAGCGGTCCATGCACACCCGTACATAGAATCTTGGGATTCGCTTTTCCGATGGCTGGCTCAAAATGTGCCGTGCGAATCGGCAAGGCGCACGGTCACGCGCCGGGCTGCTGGAGACTCTGGACGAGGGCAGGCGCCGCATGACGACAGGCTGCATGGGCGGGAGACGATGAGAGTAGGTACATTCATACATTCAGTGTGTGCCCACTGAGCGCAAGTAGTCGGTGTACTGCTTGTACCTCTCGGCTTGCTGACCTGCCGGCGCTGAGCGAGAGTGATCTGACCGTATCTGCCAGAATCACGTTGGGTCTGGCTCAGATCTAGATGTCGTCACTGTCACTCAGCCCAGTTGCGTTGCATCTTCTCTAAGTCGACAGTCCGACAAAATTCAGCTCAAGAAGATGCTGTACTGTCTGTAATGAATGTTCTATGAGAATATCTGCGTTGTGGTTCCGTAGCATGACGTCGCAGCGCATTGCCCTGCCACACTTGGCGACGACCGATTCTAAGCGTAGACGAACAGTCTAGAAGCTCGTCGCCAGTGCATTCACAGCATCGTGAGCATCCACGGCATGCCGCAAATCCAAGTGGCTGATCAGGGTCATGTTTCGTCGGCGCCAGGGATCGAGCAGGCCCCCCGTGTGACAGCTGTTAGAGTGTCGCTCGATCGCACATCCCATGCATGTGGACACTACACTACCGCTTGATACGCGAATGGATACAAGTGAAAAGTGACTGATCGCCGACGCGCAATGTGTAGGCGTGAGATCGTGGGTGAGCTATGGCTGTGCTCTCGCCTTATGACGTTGTGGGTTGCAGCCACGGTGCCTAGACAGACGGGTCGTGCCTCTTTGCCTGAACGAGTGGACTAAGTTTCGTTGAGATTGACTTACTTTGGGTCATGATGACAGTGCGAGTGGAACGAGTGAATATTTTCGAATCTAGAATCTGGAAATCTTGAGTCTAGACGCAGTCTGGGAATGGAACGTGAATGGGCCAGGTTGTGCTGCGGGCCGTGGTGCAGGCGCAGCGTGGCAGGGGCAGCTGCCTGGACTTTTGACGCTGACAGTCGCTAGGAGACAACTTTGACCCTATCCCTCTGCAATAGAACCGCTGCCTGAGATTGTCCACACTCACACGCCTGCCTGCTGTCGAAACACCTCACTATTGATAAACCCGCATCTCTCAAAGAGCCTGCGCCTGTGAAAAGCCTGCTGAGCGGACGACGCCTTTTCCCCCAGCACCGCAGATATCTCTACTGCTCCGGATCCATACGGTCCTCCAAACAGTGCAACATTAATACTCGACATCCTGCCAGACGCAAATTCTTCCTCGCTGATACTGGAAAATGCTACAGGCCAGTCGGCAATTCCACTTCGGCCACTGTCAGGCGAGCCAGTCGCTGCGAACCCAACCATACTACTGCTCAGCTGGCGCGCGAGGCTCTGCTGCTCTTCCGAGTTATCGCCTAGGTCGACTTGACCGTTGAGGAGGTAGGGAATGTCGCTGAGATGCGCGTTGCGCCACATTGGCACACCCATCATGTTCCAGACAGGCTCGTAACGCGTTGCATTGTGCTCGTACACCCGGACATTTGCGTCTGCTCCGCCAGACTGCTTTGCATAGTTGAATGCATAGTCTAGCGAAGGGCAGGTGAAGAAGAGGTCAGTCGTCATTTGCGCCGCGCGGTAGTACTGAGGCGAAATGGGCCCATCTTCCGCACGCACCATGGACGCAAAGTCAGACACGGGGTACAGTGATAAGAACTCATTGAGGGTTGCGTTGCTCAGGCCGGGCACGAGCTTCTTGTGCATCGCCTTGATTTCGTCGTCGGCTGTAAAGGTCGGGGATGCGTACCACGCTGCGTCGTTTGTCACCCACGATACCGTAAGAGGGATATTCGGGACAACTTCGCCTGCGCGGAGAAGTACTGATGGTCGATCCGGAATGTAGTCTTCGTCGACGTACGGGAAGAAGTAGAGTTCGCCAAAGGGCGGATATTTGGCCTGTGCTGCGGAGACGGATGCGTTTCGTAGTTGCTCGAGAGGTAAGCGTCTGAGGCAATCCACCAGGGCATCAGATTCTGCGTCATCGTTGCATCCGAGCTGACGTGCGATGGCGAGGGTGTTGTCTGCTACGATTGAGGACTTGACGTTGAAGACAACTCCTGGAGATCCGGACATCATGCTGTACGAGAGCGGTAAGAAAGCTTTCTTGAAGTTGCAGACGGAACTGCTTCTCGACTTACTAGGCTTTCTGGAACGGGACGCCCTGAGAACCTCGATAGGAGAGTAGATGGAGACCGACATCACTTGCGCCAGCACTCTGTCCAATGACGACGACTACAATCAGAGTTAGTTGACACTCTTGCATTGAAGAGGCATGTCAAACGTACTATTCTTTGAATCACCACCAAAGTCGGAAATGTGGTCGCGCACCCCTACGATGGCCGTCGAATAAGCATTGAACGCCAGTCAGATTCCAGCCAACCTACACTCTATGGCAGCTCTCTGGTCTCTGAGCGCAATGTTGGTATGTTTGGCCCTGTATAAAGCGGTCGTGTTTGCATATCCAAAGACTGGAAGATCTGTGAGTTTTCCAATGCCTTGCTCAAAGAGAAAGAGTCGACTCACTCCCGAGACGATAATTAATGGCCGCGAAGATGGCAGGTTGTCCGTCAGCCACAGACTGCTCAATCAGTCCGTCAGGTTTGTAGAGTTTCTCTGCGCCTGACCCAAGCATATTCCCGCCTGTCTAATGTTAGCTCTTCTCAATCTAGGCCAGGCGCAGCTGTGATACTCACCCCCATGAATGTACACAATCACCGGCAGTCTCGCATCTTCTCGCGTACCAGCCTGCCGTGCAATCTGCAAGCTAAGGCAGTTCTCACTAATATTGGTAACCTTGCTTGTGAACGGTAGCACATCACCAAGGGCCTGAGGACACCACGCTCCGGAGGTCGTGGCGTCAATGATAGATCCAGGGGTGTGCACCAACGGGACCGGAGGAGCGAAGCGATTACTACCAGAGCTATCCTCTGCGTAGAAGATGTTTCTGAAATGCTCGACGCCAGCTTCGCGGATGCCCTTGTAGGTGACGTGCGACGTGGAGTCGAGCACTTTGGGATACGCGAGCTCGACTGCTGCGCCACTGGTGTTGATGAAGGCGAGGGCGTCGTGGGCGTACTGCTGAAGATCTCCGACGCTCATAATTGCCAGGATGATGCCGAGAATGGCGGCTATCAGTGCACTGGCTGGGACAC
>JAKCVP010000417.1:0-102815 GCA_023512835.1 Taxillus chinensis | reverse complement strand
TCGGGAAAGGCCTGACTATCGTCCGCCGAGAAGTGGAACGCCTCGAGGAATAAGTTGGGGTCGTTGTACGAAGCCAGCATGACCGAGACGGCGCTGAAAGGGGTGGATTTTGTGTTCAGAAGTGCAAGGAAGAAGAATTTGCCACCTTGTGTTGGTAGATATAGATGGGTTCGCAGACTGTCGCGGGTCGCAGGAACGCAAGGCCGGCAGCCGAATGCGCGGGTGACAAAGCGCGCGATGGAACAGGCTGGAAAGGGTGGGTATTAGATTTGCACGCACCGATGAGGGCGACAGACAGAGTAGATATGGGGGAACTGCGAAGATCGAATTGGTGAAGAGATGGGATGCCGCGCTCTTTTTCATCTGGTGCACTGATCTGGACGGGCTTCGTCATGCGCGCGCTAGCGGAGCGCGGATCCGTGCGTGCACCTGTGGCTGTGTGTCGCAGAGAACGCGAACCTTGAAAACCTAGAGACCCTGCAGCCCCCAGTCGTGAGGCCCTGGCCCTTGCCCTGGGCTGGTCCTGACTTTAGCTCGCAGCGGCCTTCTCCGATCCTTCTAATTTTTGCTGTCCCAACGTCCATTACTAGCCAGCAGATGCTCTCTGCGCACCTCTCCCTGTCGCCAGTCTGTGCCTCTGCGTGCGAAGAGAAAAGGTCTGCGTCTGACAAGAGCACGCTGCCTCTGCTCGCTTGTCGTGACCGCCCAGGAATGCAGCCGGCACCGTGTTCCGGCTTGAGACAACCCTGAGCTGCTAGGCATTTCGTCATCAGACGACGCTCATTCGCTGCAGCTGCTCAAGGCTCCAGAACGAGCCAACGCCAAGGACCCTTCGAGAGGCCGCCAATTCGCTGCTGCTCGGGGGCTGATCCTTCGCTTGCGACACCCTCTGCACACCTATGTCACTCCTCTGCCACGAACAATGCGACTGCCACTGCCGGGCGTGAGTGCCAGCCAACTGTGTGTACCAAATAGGTACTATCCGCGTCTTCCTAACTCCGTCCGACTGTAACTCTAGTCAATCGTTGCATCTTCTCCTGCCCTCCAGCTGCTGCTCCAGCGTCTTCCAAAATGACAAGAGTGCATTATTCAGCAATGACTCGTTTCGACGCGCGACACGCCCGCCTCGCGCAGCCCAAGTCGCACATTCTTGGAGGTCTGTTATGCCCAGCGCCGCAGTCACGCGACCTGCACCGGTCCCCTCTGAGTGGGCGTGTCCTTAGGGCGATCACCACAGGCAGCAACGGCCAGATCTCGAGCAAAACACAAATGCTGTCCCAGAATAGATAAGGCCGCAACCAAATCTAGGGCTTGGGCAAGCCGGCGCCGAAAAAGTCTTCCGCTTCTGCCTTGCAGACTAGGTAGCTTGCTGCCCACACCTACGCTCGGCATTGGCCAATGGCTCGCCCTGCCCATACTGCCTTATCGGTACCTCCGCAGCCAACGGACGCACCAGACGCTGGCTGACTGGACATTCCTCCCCCACGCGTCGCCGGCTCCCGCTGCAAGAGCCGCATACGCCTGCTGAGCCAGTGGGCCCAGCCTTCCCTAAGCGCCCCCATCTGGTCCATCATCCGCGCTCTGGAGCCTCATCGCGTGGCTTCTTCCGCTTGCGCTCCAGTACAGACAGTACTTACCGTGCGTACCCGTCCGAACGGGCCATGCGCCCGTCGCGTCTCGCTCTCGAGTTCATCATGCACACATCTCGTCCGTGACATTGCCTGTCAGCGTGCCAAGTCTCGGGCGCTCCGACTCAAGACTTTTGCACCCACACCGACCGGTTGAACGCCGGCAGCTCGTCTCGCCCAGGTACCTACGCTAGCCAGTAACTCTATACCGACATGAACCTGTGGAACCCAGACTCCTGCTGCAGAAACTCCTCCCGATAGCAGCACAGCACCGCCACAGCAGTGTTTGGCTTTGCGCACGCTTGTTCGCGGCACACGAAGCTTGACACCTGAGATGCCGAGCCCTGGATGCCTGCTGCACGATCGGCACCACGCTGTCTCCCAATCACCGCAGCCCTCAGCCAAGCTCGTCCGAGTCGCCAGATTTGCACAAGCGAAACATACAACGATGTGCTCGCGTGGGTCCTGCGTTGAGTCAGCGCCGCGCGCACAAGTACCGAATGTACGCAACCGGCTGGCTGAGCGTGAGCCTCATCGCTGCTCTGGTGGACCCGCTGTGCGTATCATTGTGCTACGTTACGTCGTCTTATATCCCACACGGGACCAGACCGCTGGGAAGACGATCCGCTCTGCCCCAAATAAGCCCCGTACCCACGCGAGCGGGCGGACTTTTATGTTCGGCGGCGTCAAGTTTCCGTCTGAAATGTGCGTGTCAATTCCCTGTTTGTGTAGTTGTAACCCGACCTCTTGCGATAGAGCCTTGTCGACTTCGCTGGGCTTGACTCGCGCGTTCGCCAAGACATTCATGCCTAGTCGAGGGGTCTTGAGCCTCGCTGCTATTCCGTGGCTCTGAGCGGTAACGGCTCCAATCCGGTACTTCTATAGTCTTGGCTGTCTCAACCCTAGACATCACGAGATGCTACTGAAGCCCTAGACTGAATATGAGTACAAATAATAATTTGCGCAGGTGCGCGGCTTGCGATTGGCGGTCGCCAAGATGACAGAGGGCTTTCACAGCCAAGCCTGTATAACGTGAGGTGTGTATATGCGACAAGGTCTTTGGCCTCAGAAGACTGAAGCGCCTGCGCATAGATTTTAGACTCTAGCCCCAAACAGACCTCACGACCAACCCGCTGCTCGCCTCGCTTTACTGGCCAAATCCTCCTTCTCCTTCCAGTACGCGTACTCGCCCTGCCACACACCCCCAATCCACCCAACTAGTTCTCCAAAATCCCCGGCTGCTCCTTGCACGCCCCTGGCATACACCCAGAGTCCCCCAATGACTAAGCCTCCGAACAGGACCAGCTTGAATCCGACGTTGATCCAGAACATGACGAAGCGCTTGAGCATGCTGAGAATCTGCAGCGAGAGGAAGAAGACAATGGCAAGCAGGATAAACGTCTGTACATCTGGATTCTCGCGGACGTGAGCCACGAGCGGCTCGAGCATTGCGCGCGCAGTCTTCGAAAACGAGAGGTAGGACTGGTAGATTTGCCAGTATGTCGTCGAGTAGTCTGTAAAGTGCGACAGGAGGGGCGCGGGAAGGTTTGGGAGGAGAGTTTCTGTCGTCCGTCCGTGTGAGCATCGAAACACAAGGTAGAGAGGTGTCTTGACTGGGAGGCAGGAACGCGATGGGGCCATGTGTAGTGACGATATAACACGTTACGCTCGAACGATTGTGAAATTGAGGAGGGGCAAAGGAGCAGCCCGACGCACCTTGTATGAAGTCCATCGTAGGCACCAAGCAGCCGTACGCCAACGACCGAGGATCTCGTTGCTTGCTTTACACTCGTGGTCGTGCGCGAGTATCTCGCTGATTCTTCGCAAATACACGAGCTTTTGTCTCTTGCTGATACGACAGTCGCTAGCAATACAAGTACAGGTCTTTTTCTTCGTAGACGCGCGATAGCTGTGCGGGGCTGATATGGTACAGCAAGGCAGGTGAAATACACGCGATTGCAAGCGCGTGGACAGAGCCGAGGATAGCGGAGATACGAGGGAACAGGGACTGCTGATGCGCACGGTTGTAAGAGCTCGTATGGCAAGAAGTCAGTCTTTGCAAGAGAGGAGACAAACAGGAACAAGATCAGACGATGGTGTGCGAAGAGGTGGACTGTCTCGAGTCAATTAGGGTGGGATGAGCACGATGCACGCTACATACGCGCGTGATCGCGGCGAGTTCACTTTCACGAGCGCATGCCGGGTTAGTAGATGTTACAATGGAATAGCCACGATTTACGAGCGTTCCTAGTGTGACACCTGCTCTGTCGTCTTGCCAAATTTATGACGGGACGAACCTGAGAATGGGCTTTCACCGTTGGACCCTTTATTCATTTCGGTACATTGCAGCTTCTTGTCAGTATCGCAAAGTCCAAGACCCTAATCGATGAGCCGCTCAACCCCAGTGATGCTGGGACAATGCTAATACTGCTCCCGGTGAATCGAGATAGAACCTCTGTCCCGAAGCATGGCAAAACACTTGGGTTTCTGCGTGACAGCAACGACGAACATGAGCGTTGACCTACCTGAAAATAGGCTGAGCTCACGAGAGCCTCCTCAGCCTTAAGCAAGCAGAGAAGACGCACTGGGTACTACGAACGTTCCTCGCGCGTCCAAATAGGTACCGAGGGTCCCGCCTTGCCATACCCGTACAGCCGGACCACGACCCCTTCACCACAAGAATCAGTCAGCGTGGCTCAGTGTCGCAGAGGGAGTATACTAGGTACGTTTCCGAGCAAGCTGCACGCCACCAATCAGGTCTAGACGAGGCTCCAAAAGGCGTGAAGTTATCAATACTGTTGTTGCTCGTTGACTGTCAATAGCTACGAAATACCTGATCGACAATGCTTGCAATCGCATTGCATCGATGGTGAAGCCACGCCTCAGAAGCGACTACTTTCATTGCTTTTTAGAGAAAGCGATACATAGAGCTTGGCACTTCCACCTGTGATTTGCCCTGACCAGTTGTACGGTAAGAGCCTCGAGATCCGCTTGTAACTGTCTGCGAACAATGGCGTTGGTGAATAGGTATAAGCTTGTAATTTGTAAACGTAGCTGACTCACCTTAATCGCCGGTGCAAGTCGAGTTGATACCGAAAGAGGAGTTGCAGTCTCTCAGGAAAGCACTGAAGATATCATCGGAATAGCCGGCCACATATTTACATAGCTGGTTTCCGTAGTTTGGAACCAAGCTCCCCGCGAGATCTGAGCAGACTTTCTTCGTTGCGTTCTCCTCTTTGATACTCATCGGTTTGAGGCACTCGGCGTACCTGTCCATCCGGCCGCAGCCCAGAATGCAGGGGTATTGAACAGAGCATTGCGAGTGATGTGGATTTGGCTTTGGTTGTCCTGGAGCCGGCAATACGAAAAGGGATCCAAGATCGACAGATTTTCCGTCTCCTCCGCTAGATGAAGGCGAAAGAGCTAAGAGTGATAAGAGTAGTGAAAATTTGGGAGGCATTACGATGAAGATACCAGAAGACGAATGGGTGGACTACGAGGAATGATAGTATTGCAATAGGGCTTCAGAAAAGTACTCTACTCTGGCTGACTCTCTCGATTGTCGTGTGCAGGAGCAATAGGGTGTCTGCCTTTGAAAGAGTCAGCTCTTTATGTGCTGACACTTCCTGGTACATTCCGGCCTTTCGGGACCAGGTCTGTTGTCGCTCCTACCGCGATGCAGCCAGTCGGTGTAACATGAACAAGGAGAGCATCGCAGTCGATCCGAACATCGCTACCGCGCTGAAATGGGTCTCACCCTGATTGGTTTGCCCAGATCTAGAGAGCGACAATCGCGAGCACTTATTAATACAATCGAATCCCGTCAAGTAAATTCCGCTTTGGTTAATTTCCCACCCGTATTCATACTAGGTATACCTTGCAACCTCTTTAGCTAATCACACTGAACAAAACCCGCTTCATCTGCATATTCGCGCTCAGGTGTTACCAAGATCTAAATAGTGGTCTATAAGATAGCTCCTAAAGTGGTAGTTACACTGATATATCGTTAACGACGTTCCATACGATACTACGCCGAGGCATATCCTGAGCTGCCATAAAGGTAACTATCGAGTGGGCGGAGCAAGAACTTTACATAAAGATCTCGCGGTCTACTGTGAGCAGCTCTCTAAGTGAGAAGTATAGGCTATAGCTTCCTCGACAAGCAGGCGCTCGTCCATGGAAGTCGGCAACGCGTGTTCCAGGTTAGTTTCATGGCTTGGTTAGCCAATCAGAATGCGCTGTCACTTAGCCATCAACCTCATGTAAGCCACGTGACCATGTGCGCCCAAGGTCCAATCCATTTACTGAGCGGGATTTGACGGGTTTGAGAGTTGCAGGCCCTGAAGTGCTTGGGTGAGATGGCATTGATGTTGTAAACGTGGCCATGTCCAGTTGAGGTGGGCTCACACAAGTACCTCCTATCTGGTACCTGAGTCGGCCTAGGTAGGTACCTGGCACGTGCATCTGCCCCGATGTGGTAACTGCACATCCTTCCGTGTCCATTCGACTGTCATTGCTCACACTATGTCGAGTCCAAGCTCGGTACTCGCCATGAGGACGAAATCCAGTGATTGACTATTGAAAAGTACCATTGCGCTGTCTGGACCGGAGGCTCAAACCAGTTTCTCCCTTTGATTCTTGGTGTATAGACTCTCTGATGGGAATGCGTGACCGAAACCACCGTTACCGCTCGAGCTAAACCACAACTGCCATATTGTGGGAAGTTGTTTCCTGCACTGAGACACATCGTTGATCGCATATTATCTGCCAGGCGAACGTCCATACAGCGTCGTGCAGTGACATTGGCTCTTTTGCCAAGGCCTGTGGTGTAGTCTCAAATGTGCATTTGATCGTCCGGCTGTACTCTGCCGTACAAGCGCATCAGGAAATGCAACGTCCCTTAGCACACACATCCAACAGACATGCTTGCACATAAAGGTCGTCTTAGGTACTGTCTGTCCCATCACATCTCTCAGATTGACCCGCATTTGTGAAATCGCACAAGTCGCCATCATGAAGTTCCAAGTTATCACCGTCCCGAGCTTCCTCCTCCTGTGCTCCCTGGCCTTCTCTGCCCCATTCCAGGCACAACAGGACGCTTTAGTGGCCCTCGCCGCACGCGCCACAACAGCAACAACCAGTCCCTCGACCGCAACCAGCACGAGCAGTGCAGTCCCTTCCGCTACGTCCTCCAGCAGCAACAACGAATGCGAGGCTGAAGCCGAGAACAACGTCCAGGGCGGTGCAGCTTCGTCGTCGGGTTGCGCCTCTGAGGGCAATGTCAGCAGCACTTCCAGCTCCTCCGGCGGTAACTCGACAAGCTCATCTGGCGCCGCGGCCGGCGACGGCAGCTCTTCATCCACCAGCGCCGCCTGCAACGCCGAGGATTGTACTAGTGCTGGCGCTGCGGCCGCCACTGGCAACGGCAGCAGCTCGAGCAGCTCAAGCAGCACTTCCAACAGCGGAACCAAGTCCGGAACAGGCGGTCTTGTCCTACCCAGCCTTGTCCAAAACTTGCAACAGGCAGGGCATATCTGATTATCCCTCCCATTTGCCAACTTTTGTCGCAGCCGCACTGAGAGAGGATTTGATTCGGATAGCGGGTTGTTAGCATCGTGGGTGAATTTAAAACAGCTTCAAGACTTGTGGACCCTCCTGAACAAAGTAGTCACTTTGCTAGCACCAAGTCAATGGCCTTTTCCCTTGCATGGACATCATCTTGTCATGTCAATCTTGAGTATGCTGAGCCCGGTGCCGTGGCCGAGCAGCCGCGAGCTCGCTAGCAATCGCTCAGTGCGAGCGTCTTGTGGACGATAAGCGACGGATCGATCGAGGATCTATGCAGTGTCCCCAGTGACCGTCCAGGCACCAGGATCAGCAAGCATTAGCGTCCCGACTAGAGACGCCCATCTCGACAGGCAGTGACATTCTCCGGAAGTAAAAGCCGCCATACGATGCTGCTGGTCTCTCTATCCAAGGAAGTCGCGAGCCATGAAGTGTGTTGTTCGGGTTTGAGCGTGCTTGGCTGCGTGTGCTGCGGGATCATGCAGCAGTCGCTGATGGACAAGCTGAAAGTCAGCAGAGGTCCGAGGAGGAGAAGTCTGGCGTGTCCAGCTATAGACCTGAGGTGACGCCGGACCGCCACGAATGCCGGGCCGATCGGCACTTTGACGGGCACGCCAATTCTGACTTCGCGTCGACGCTGACGGCCTTGTGCGAGCTCTCTTCGCTGCTTTGGCTGATGCAACGCCTGTGCCGGCATAGACGGAGCACCAGAAGCCTTTGCGCAGGTACGCATGAATCCCTCCAATCGGTCTCCAGGTCTGAGCATCTCAGCGGCTATCCGAGTACCTCCCCATGAACGATACTTTTCTTTCTTCCTTTCCCGCATTGCTGCTCGGCATCTTTCAGCCATCGGACCCGTATCAGAATCCAGAGGACCCTAGGGCGAGTCACAGACACACTTTGAAAGCTGTCCACTGCGTGTTCGGAGGCCTCGAAAGGGATGAGCGCCGTGTGTAGCCATTTGATGCAGCTCCCTGCATAGATGATAGACTAGCAAGCACCCACGGCACATCAGAGAGGGCGCAACCAGAGCATTCAGTCGACACAAGAGGTGAAGTATCGAGATGTATCCATTTCCATTGGAGCATTCACTCCTTACCAGACGCCATGACATGCTACTATCAACACTACATCATCTTTGTTGTTGCAAGCTGACTTCAATACCATCCCAATAAACATCAACCTTCTTGGTCCGGTCAGTGCAACTGGTGACTAGAGAAATTGGAACAATGGGCCCTGTCGCGGTGAAATCTCCACGTAGCATGTAGTAAAAGTCTGTCTCCTCGAGCGTAACAGACTGTGACGATCTGATTCCGCTGCTTGTATTGTCCACGTTCACCTGGATCGCAACTTTGCAGCCGTGAGCGTCGAGACTTCCGGCACGGACAAAGCCTCGAAAGTCGTATGTCGTTCCAATGCAGGTATCAACGGTGTGGCTGACATGACTGTCAAAGCCACCGAGTCCTGAGCTATCGGTTACAGCAGTTACATGGAGGCAGTAGTCACCCAAGAGGCAGTAGCGGTCTGCTGCTGATACGACTGTAGGTCTTCCACCATAGGCGCGGTCGACCCACTGTCCAAGAGCGCCGGTCTCGAAGCCTCCGTTTGGCAGCATATTTGGGCTGGCATCGCAATGTGAAGCTGAGGTGCTGGACGGAGTGGGGTCAGGCGACAGTGTGCTGATAGACACGGGAGTAATGGTTGGAATTGGCGTCGAAGTCGAAGTCAACGTGGCGAGGCCAGTATTTGCAGTGTTACTGCCCGATACGAGAGCAATGGATGTAGCGCACTGAGCGTTTGTCCCTGGGATAGTGACAGTGCTAGCTGATACAGTTACGAACACGGTTGAAGGTGAGGCTGAAGAGACCTGAGTAATAGTCCTAGTGGATGCCGTTGCCGTTGCCGTGACTGTGAACACAGACATGACAGTTTTGGCTGGTGCGGTGAGTGTCGAAATTGAGACAGTTGTGACGGTTCTTGCAGGTAAGGAAACTGTTGCCGTCGTTGCTTGACACTGATCGCGTAGACAATTCCTGTTCCAGAAGAACTTGCCAGATCGGCTTGCACGAAATCTTTGAGCAAGAACAAAGGTGCGGTAGGTTTCGCAGCTCTTTGAACCGCTATCGTGAGAGTACGAAATGCATTGTGCATCCTTTTGACACTCTGTCCAACACCTGCGAGAATCTCCTCCAGATGGGACGCGACAGCCGACTTGGGGTCGCGATATGGTGCCCTGAGTGTTGCATTGAAGTCCGAAAGGTATATTATCTGCGGGCATCAAAGTGAATCCGATAGCGTCGGAGTTGGCAGGCTAGAGCAATTTAAGTCAGGATTTGCTCAAGGCAGCGATGCTCTCTGAGTCTGACTCACTGCTTGTGCTAGTGCTGCTGCTGCGAAAGCTGGAACGGCAAAGAGGGTCGCCTTCATTATGCCGGCGAAATCAGTCGGTGGTATGCTCTGCAGTAAGAATGTTCATGGAGACGTTGCCAGCACATTGCATATCTGTATTGTTGTTTAATCAATTGCTTCAAGCCATGCACAGGTCTGAACTCTTTTGTTCACCTGTTAAGGCCAAGAGTGGCGCGACCCAAGAGTCGTGTCAGCGGACCCGACGCCTTTCACTTCCAGTGTCGGCGCAGCAGCGGGTCTAGCGCAAGTGTCCAAACAGGGGCTGGGAATAATTGCTGAGGTTCATAAGCTCCATCAGCTCGACTGCACGCTGGACTTTGAAATAATGCAAGGTGAATCTGGCAGGAAGAAGTCCGGGCGATTCTACCTACTACACAAGCGTCCGCCCAAGGACCTCATTTCGTCGATGAGAATCCAGATCGAAGGGTGATTGATCGGACATTCGTAAGTGGCATAGCACACATCATCCTGAAGCGGATCGGTATGGCGATTATATTGGCTTCCGCGCGAAGTGGCCGATACATCTTTGACATATGTGTTGGAAATGAGGAGGTTCATTCTATATGACGTCACGTGACCGGCACAGTCACATGAGTTTTCTAGATAGGCTTAGCGCACCTCCTGTGGTGTCTCTCCCTTCTCTATTGCACTTGCTCCTTCATTTGATCAGACATGCATATATTCATCCAATCATCATCCATTTTTCAACAGTTATGAGTCCGGCTATCGCATCCAAAGCGAATTAGACCTTGTTATTCATCATTAGAATCTGCAGGATACCAGAAATCGATGATCAAGCTGGGAATTTCTGGTGTCCTGCAGGTTCTAATGATGAATAACAAGGTCTAATTCGCTTTGGATGCGATAGCCGGACTCATAACTGTTGAAAACTGCCTTAAAATGGGACGCCCACACTCTTGGCGCAGACACATGATTATTTCTAACACACCTTCGTCACCTCAAACGCACAAGCCAACGTTTGAGGTGGAACAGGTTTATATGCTTGGTTGATTGATTTTTTCGTTATTGAGATTAATTTTGTGAGTCGTGATTTTGCTGACAAGGTGCTTTTGCACAGGATTGAACCAATAGCTGGCTTTCCTACCATCTGTGGGTCAAGTGCTCAACGCTCTAACCATTGTGCCAGGGATGCGCGAAACGGGCTCATAACTGTTGAAAACTGCCTTAAAATGGGATGTCCACACTCTTGGCGCAGACACATGATTATTCCTAACAATATCATAGTTCTCATCTTGAGGAGAAGAGCAATTCTGAGCATGGCGGACGGCACAGGTTTTCATCCGTGAGCTCCATTTTGAAACGACTGTGAGCGCCACGAATGCGTTGCTCCCTGGCACGCTCGCTGCATTTATCTGATGCCAAGATCAACCCGGTCTAGAACAGAGAGGTCCAGGGGTTTGACATGTTTTAGAACTACATAGATCCGATGTGCATGGGTGATTCTGGTCCTTGCGAGGCAGACTATGCTTACCCTCGATCTGAAGTGTGATGAATCGTAAGCGACTCGCACGCTGTATGTTGCCAGATGTCGCGTTGCCGGTAATTGTAACGCATCAAGCGCATTCAGCAAGAGATCCGCCTCCACGTTCGCCAAGCCCTGGCAACAGAACAGATGCTAGGACGTGGGTCATAGAGTATAACAGCGAAAATTTTGATCCTATCAATGACTGCAGACGCTGCGTATGGGTACGTGACGGACGAGCTCTTCAAGTTGCATGTGGACGACTGGCAATGGACAACCAAGGGCACTTGCATCCTATGAGTTCCGACTTGTAGATGTCATTTGAGACTGTGCACGTGATCTTACCAGATCAGTCTTACATAATGCATACTCTATGCCTAATAAAGTTGGCTCTGTAGTTGCGCACAGACCATGCAAACCTCTGAGCTGCGAATTTTCGTTGCCGAAGTTTTGAGCTCCCAGAGCACGACACACGACACTCGCCCTCTATTGCACTCTCGTCTTCGCCTCCATCTCAAAGGCTCAATTGAGATCACAATGGCTTCCGCCGTCGCCAAGATCACTTCTGGCGATGCCATCGTCCCGGAGAAGATCGCGCCTACCAAGTCTGTCGAGCTCCCGGGTCTGCTCAAAGGCTACGAAAACCTGCACGTCAAGACTGGCCACTTCGTCCCTTCGACCCATGGCTGCGCTCCACATCGTCGTCCGATCAAGGATTATGTCAAGTATGGTGTCATCAACCTGGACAAGCCTTCAAACCCGTCGAGTCATGAGGTCGTCTCTTGGGTCAAGCGCATACTGAGGTACACTCTCCCATACTACCTTCAGATTTCTCTGACGATCAAGCTAATGGTTTTAACAGGTGCGAGAAAACCGGTCATTCTGGAACTCTAGACCCTAAGGTCACCGGCTGCCTGATTGTTGCCTGCGATCGTGCTACACGTCTCGTCAAAGCCCAGCAAGGTGCCGGAAAAGACTATGTGGCCATCTGCCGCTTTCATGGCGCAGTAGAGGGCGGCGAAGCCGCCGTAGCACGCTGTCTCGAATTCCTCACTGGTGCCTTGTGGCAACGTCCTCCTGTCATTTCCGCTGTCAAGCGTGTCCTCCGTTTCCGCACAATCTACAAGAGTACCCTTCTAGAGTACGATGACAAGCGCCACTTGGCTGTGTTCCATGTCCAATGTGAAGCCGGTACCTATATACGAACTCTTTGCACACACATGGGCATGGCTCTGGGCCCTGGAGCACACATGCAAGAGCTTCGTCGTACCCGCAGTGGTGCAATGACTGAAGATGATACCAGCCTTGTCACCCTGCACGATGTGCTTGACGCACAATGGATGTACGACAACAGTCTGGATGAGTCGTATCTGCGCACTGTCGTCCAGCCCCTAGAGAATCTGCTTGTTGGCTACAAACGTATCGTCATCAAGGACAGCACCGTGGGCGCCATCACTCACGGAGCACAGCTCATGCTGAATGGTGTTTTGCGGTTTGAAGCTGGTATTGAGTTCAATGAAGAAGTGGTCATAATCACAACCAAGGGTGAGGCAGTTTGCCTGGCACGCGCATGCATGTCGACCGTGGAGATGATGACCTGCGACCACGGTATCGTCGCGCGTATCATCAGAAATATCATGGACCGAGAAGTCTACCCACGCCAATGGGGTCTAGGCCCAGTTGCGCAGGAAAAGAAGAAGCTCAAGGCCGCTGGACAGCTCGACAAGTTTGGTCGCGCCAATGAAGCAACGCCCGCCACATGGAAGAACAGCTACAAGGACTTTAATGGTGGTGATCAAGAAACGACAGCTGCCGCCAGCGTCCCATTAGCGGAGGTCACGTCTAAAGCTGACGTCTTGAGCGCACCTCCAAAAGATCCTTCTACCGCGGAAGTCCCTGCAGTATCTGGCGCAGAGAATTCGGTATATGAAAATGGTGTTAAGGATGGCAAGAAAGAGAAAAAGAGAAAGCATGAAGGCGAGACGCCTGAAGAGAAGGCCGCTCGCAAGGCTGCCAAGAAGGCGAAGAAGGAGAAGAGGAAGAGCAAGACAGCTGACGAAGACGATTCGGACTAGAAGATGTCTCGACTATTTTGTCGACAACAATGCTATTGAAGAAGTATGGGCAATGACTCGTTGTCCGCTTGGCGTTTTAAGGCGTTTAATGTCAAGAGTCGCGCAGGATATTCTGGCTTTGTGCATGAACGCGATGGCGTTTGGGCATCTTCGAAGTAGATGAGATAGTTTATCTCTTCAATTGTAACGCTGTATCCTCGATGTGCTTGTGATTTGTGACTTGATACAGCAATGACACAACCACACAGGTGTTCAATGGCTGCTTTCTTGCCCCGGATTTGCGGATATTAACGTCCCGACCAGCCGACACTCCTGTGCTACGGGTGTATAAGTGGACATCAACTCTGACGTCACGTGGCATTGTCGAACCTTCCAGATGCTTCTCTATTGTAGCGCGAGGCATTGCTTGCGCATTCGAGACGAGCTCCAAAGCCTACTCAATTTCTCCAGACGCAGGCTACATTTCGTCCCATTCCACCCGCTGACCGACCGAGTTCTTGTAGACACCCTTCAAGCAAATCGAGTACATACTCTTTAGCGACTAGGCCCCGCAATACAACACGCGACAATCATACCTTCGTACATCCCGTCTCGCGCTTGCGTCTGTACACGCCCTCATCGTTGATTGACTGGGACGACTGCCCAACATGGTAGCCGAGTCCAAGCTGTACGATGCACTAGGCATCAAGTCCGATGCTTCACAGGACGAGATCAAGAAAGCATACCGAAAGATGGCCTTGAAACATCACCCGGACAAGAACAAAGATAACGCACAAGCTGCCGAAAAGTTCAAGGGTAAGTATCTGTTCCCCGATGCTCCCATAGGAGTGTCAGAATAAACTAACTCATGGCAACAGAGGTAGGACAAGCATACGAGATCCTGTCCGACCCAGAGAAGCGCAAGACGTATGACCAATATGGCCTGGAATTCATTCTACGTGGCGGACCTGCACCTCCTGAGCCAGGCGCAGGAGGGATGCCTAGCGGTTTTGGAAGCGGCGGATTTCCTGGCGGGTTTTCTGGCGGTTTCCCAGGAGGAGGTGGCGCACGGTCATTCCACTTCTCTACCGCCGGCGGCGGCGGGGGCGGCGGGTTTCAGTTCACAGACCCCAATGACATCTTCAACATGTTTACCGCTTCCAGCGGTGGCTTTGGTGGAGGTGGTGGCTTTGGCGGCGACGAGGAAAGCATCTTCAACTCGTTCAATGGCGGCAACATGCGCAGTGGTGTACGGCCGCGCAGGGCTAAGACTCCCGAGGTCACCGTCGTGGAGAAACAGCTGCCCGTTAGCCTAGAAGATACTTTCAACGGCACGACCAAGAGACTGAAGATCAACCGCAAGACGTACGACAATGCGACCGGCAAACAAAGCACGCAAGAGAAGGTTCTGGAGGTGCCAATCAAGAAAGGACTGAAGCCTGGGAGCAAGATCAAATTTCCAAACATGGGTGACCAGATTGAAGGTGGAACACAGGACATTCACTTCATCGTCCAGGACAAACCGCATGAGCGACTACGTCGAGACGGTGATGACTTGAGAATGGATGTGGAGGTAGACTTGAAGGAAGCCCTGACTGGTTGGAGCAGGACCGTCCAAACGATAGAAGGAAAGAACTTGAGTGTTGGCCACAGTGGACCCACACCGCCGACATGGACGGAGAGATTTCCTGGCCACGGAATGCCGAAAAGCAAGAAGCCCTCCGAGAGGGGAGACTTTGTGGTTGGCATCAAGACAAATTGGCCGAAAAGCTTGACACAGCAACAGAAGCAAGCTTTGAAGGATCTTCTATAAGGTGAAAGTTGCGTAGAGGGCGTAACATGGCTGTATTATTGAGACAAGGCGTTGTTTGGGCTGAGCGTTATGGACTGCATGGAAGGACTGCATGCACCGCTGCGGCGTTCAACGAAATCAACGACATCGGGAGGCCTTCGATTTAATGATAGTAACGAATGCATGTCATCACCAATTCCATTAGTTTCGGTCAGTCTCTCCACGTAACGAACACTTCGTCTGTGCGGAATCGCTGCGTAGTGACGCTCTTCTCGACGCCCCAGTCTTCCTTTCCACCTCCGCGTCCCCACTTTCCCGTTTTCGAATCGCTAGCAGTGCGCCAACTCAACAAACCCGCATGAGCAATCATAATCCCATTGTCAATGCAAAATCGCTCGTCTGTAGCGAAAACGCCGCCCCCTCTATCCCTAGCCATCTGTCCCATCATCTCTTGCAGTCTAACATTACACCCTACGCCGCCCACTATAAGGACGCTGTCGCTTCCAGCGTGGCTCATGGCTCGTTCGGTAATCTCGACCAACATCGCGAATACAGTCTCCTGCAAGCTAAAGCATAGATCTGCCCTTGTTACGGCCTCGCCTTCAATCTTGAGGACGTCAATCTCCCCATTTCCCGTGCCTTCTCTTACGCCTGCCGGCAAGTTCTCCGCTATGCGACCTGCGAGCGCCTCGACAGCACCCAAGACCCCACTAAGGCTCAGGTCCATACCCTTCACTGCGTACGGCAATTCTACCCATCTTTGTCCTTGCTTCGCCAATTGCTCGACATTGTAGCCTGGCGCAGGTTCATTACTCAGTCCCACGACGCGCGCGAAACGATCTAATAGGTTGCCGACAGCTATATCTAGCGTTTCACCGAAGATGTGATAATGCGGCGCACTCCAGGCCAGAACCTGCGTGTTGCCACCAGAGACGTACAAGATCGTTGGATTCTTTGCTCCAGTAATCGCCCTACCCATCTCAATGTGACCAACGCAGTGATTGACGCCTATGAGGGGGAGATTCCAGAGCAGTGAAAGAGTGCGCGCAGCTAGGGCGACCGATTGAAGTGGCGCACCCATGCCCGGGCCTTTGGTGTATGTAATGCAATGTAAATCAGCCGGGCGAAGTGAGGACTGGGCAAGGGCGCGTTTGACTAGACGAGTCACCCACGTTCTGTGGTGAAGGGCAGTGTCTTTCGGAAGGAAGCCTGTGCCTGGTGGGGATATGTAGGTGTGGCGGAGGTTGGCGAGGACATGGATCTCAGGTTGGAGGTGAGAGCGGGTTGTAGAATTCGGGCTAACTGTTGAGGGCGCTTCAGGAAAAGTATGAGATATCAGACCTATGCCGAGTTTGTTTGCGGAGCCCTCGAGGCCAAGGGAAATGTAGGTGGGCATGATTCCTCAAGGGCAGGGGACAGGGGACCGATCGTGACGAGGTAGAATTGCCTAGTCAATTCCAAGCTCTACGATATACGCTGGCACTTCAATGTAATTCTTCAGACTTCCCTTGTCACGAAGCGCAATGGATATATGCCGTGACGACGCTCTTGTCTCTGAAAGTACGGCGACGGGTGGGGTGAGGTCTGTTTTCATATCGATAAGCCACCGCGGAACTATGCCGTCCTACGAAGATTGTCCTCACACGCACGACACGTCTTTCATCACTTGGCGCCTCCCTTCCGAACAGCACTAGACGGCCTAGGCCTAACTACTCTTTGTACAAACAATAGATTGCACCATGGGTACTTCGTACTCTGACGTGGGTGTCCCCGCTTCGTCGATGACGTTCGAAGTCGCTTGCTCACGGATGCGTGAACTGATCCGCCTGCCTGGCCCTCGGTCGCTGAATCTGGGAACTCTGTTGCCGAACACCTGACGGATTGCTCCCAGGTCACGCTGTCTTCCTTAACTCGTATCAGCCAGGACCGCTATACTGTCACCGCACTGGGGCCGCTTTACACTCACAACGTCTACAAAGGTGTGGTTGCGACTGTCGAGTCCGCGTAAGTGGTTCAGTTCGGAGCTAGAATGACCACGGCTGCTGCAACTTACTGCCATGTTACTTTGATTCAACACTGCCACTCATTCTGGCAATATTCGATGGAACGCCGGCCCTCCAAGCGCTTGGCCGCATTGGTGATTCAGAGGTGTCGGTGGGGACCAGACTATTCGGCATCCTGCCAGAAACGAGAATCATTAGCCTGTATCGATTCGCTTTTCAGGACACTCTTTCGATCATCTGGCCCACCTCCCATCGCATCCTACTAGTCATCGCGTCGATCGAATTCAGTGCGAAATGCGAGTGTGCAATCTGCTGGGATTACCCCGTCAGGTTGACAAGATCGAATGTCACCGGGTATCAGAATCCCTGCGATTCCTTGGTCCTCTGCGTAATGTACCACGCAGTCACAATTGTTCCATATCACAGTCCGAGCGCAGCATAGGAGGAGAAATGTTCACAACGAAACAAACTCAGATTACGGTGCATCACTAACACCGCGAATTGTACCGCCCTCGGCGCAAATTCCTCTACCCTGCCTCTGAAGTTCACCATATGATGATGCGGCGCCCGGTTATCTAGTCTTCTCTGCCCCTCCCTCGAGAGTCACCGAGCGTGCTGTCAAGTTTTGACGCTGTCCTCCAAGAATTTGTTATGATGTTGATGTCGAAGTGGAAGACTATCTTGCTGTGGGCTCCCTTTGTGGCCTGTAGCCCAACAAGTCTTACAAACGAGACTCTCGAGCGTCGTTGGACCCACAGTCAAGTTGTCACTCCTAACCTCAACAGCCTCTGCGCCACTCACAAATCAGGCCATTACGAAGATGGCCGCCCCCAGTATCCCAACAGATGCAATGGGTATGCCTCATTCCAGGCGTACTGCGAAACACGCCCACCCTCTCTGTCCAACTTCAAGCTCGTCAGTCGATTCTATTGCGAAGGGCAGTCACCTTTCTGTGTGACTATAGACAGGCACACGGAACAAGTTATCGATGAGGTGGCGATCAAGCGAGATCAGCTGACATCGGTGCGGTGCATTCAGGAGGTTCTTCATAGCGAATTGAACTATAGCCCCGACAGTGGGACGTCGTATGCTGCAACGGCACCTTATCAGCTCCCGCAGGGTGTGAAGAAGGTGTATGCCAAATTTTGGTGGCAGGGCGGACCTTCGGACATGAGTGCCCATGCGGTGCTCTACCAAGGAACTCATCAGTTCGACATGACAAGCGCGGGATCAAAAGACTTCAAGCAGCTGGGTCCCGGACAGCATCAGTACAGTATCCAGCTTAACATCGGCCCTGAGGGTGGCTGGGTATATGCTTCGCTTGCTTTTGGAAATGCCAAACTGAATTACACTGACATTCCGAGGGTTGTGGTTGTTAGTTGGGGGTTTGTCTAATTTTGCTTAGGATCGATTGGATAAGAGGCCCCTGAAAGACAGCACTCAATGGAAAACTAAATTGTGGTCTGTTCCCGATTATCCTGTCTCTCTGCTATCGACCAGATGCACAGTGGGCTCGCAGCAGAACGCCTGCATTACACTATACAAAGCTGCAACAGAACACGTGGATGCCCAACATTGATATCACTCGATCTCTTTGGGGAGAATGTCATCGAATGAGAGACTACTCTACTACAAGTGCTTTCTGTTTGGGGAGCTGACATCTAAACTTGGTTTATGGCCGAGTGTAAATGATGCTGAATAAATTGCTGAGACAAGACTATGAAAAGCAATGAAAACTCCAAAAGCTGTTCTTGGAATGTTGGGAAGCGCTCATGGATGTGCTTCGGACCCCTACGCTCAAGAAAACGACTCTAGTGTGAAATAGGATAGAACTGACGTACACTTGTTCGCCCTACGCAAAGATTTGGACTTTACATAGCAATAGTGATATAAGTGACAGGATCCGTCGGAACCCGATGCCGCCAAAGCTTGTTGATGCCCAAGTTGGGCTCCTGTCATCGACACAGACGTCAGGGTCCACTCACGCTCTGCCACAAATCTGTCGCCTAGACAAACCTTCTCTCACGTCAAGCCATCCTGGCACGCGCTTCTAGAGCGAGTGGTCCAGAGAATAGCCCTTGTCTGCAGGCTTGAACCTGCCTAAAATGATTGTGCTGCCCACGGTCCGCGCTCTGCTCACAAGTCTGACTTTCAGCCTCAATTCGCCATCTTGAACGTCAATTTGGTATCGGCAACTGGAGCCAAGATCGTCTGCGGATGCCTGAAAATGAAACATGCCTATGGCAAAGTGGATCCCATACATGTAATCCCGCACGCCTCACTTGGCTTATCGACGCTCCACTGTGATGGCGACGACTGACCTTCCGCTTTTCGAAGAAGCGAAGATGTGCTTGTGCTGCTGGCAGACCCGCGAACGTCTTTGCTCCTGTCATACTCTAGAGTCAAGTCAAGTCTCTCTTCTTAACTTATGTGCGACGAAGGTTGACCGTAGCTACTCTCCAAACGTCATTCGAAATGGGAGAGATCTTCCGAATCAACTCTGACGGTTCGCGATCCACGACCTCTGAGCCGAAGGCTCCTTCCTCGCAGAAAGTCGCCAGCGATGCATCGATTTACCTTATCCCCAAGCCGAGCACAGACATTCAAGATCCCTTAGTATGTCGTCGGACTTGCTCGCCATGCGATGCAGTCTCACCGCAGCCCTTTGCTAACACTGACACCAGAACTGGCCTAAGCAACAGAAGCTAGCACACTTCATCGCCATCGCCTTCCTCTGCTTCATCTGCGTAGCAACAGGCAGCTGTAATCTGCTCGCTTACCCCATTCAAGTCCAAACGTACAACCTACCGGTCACGTACATGACCTATGGCGCCTCAGCGCATCTCTCCGGCACAATGGTCGGCCCTCTGCTACTCTTCCCCGTCTCGCGCGCACTCGGCCGTCCAGCAGTCCTCTTCTGGGCCTGTCTTGCAGTGCTAGCGACGCAAGTCTGGGCCGCGACGACCACCTCGCCCAACACCTACATTTCATACATCATGTCGCGCCTCTTCGCGGGCATATTCAGTTCCTTCCCCGGCGCCATCGCCCCCGCGTACATTATGGAACTCTTCTTCCTGCACCAGCGCGGCCGACTCTTCACCATTCTCGAAATGGTCTATCTCTTCGGCACTTTTATGCCCTCGACGATTTCAGGGTTCATCGTGGCGAATACGCGGTGGACATGGTGCTTTTGGTGGACTGTGCCGCCGCTGGCGCTCGCGGCGCTGCTTGTGTTTTTGTTCGTCGAGGAGACGAATTTTAATCGTGCAGAGTTGACGTGCGTGCGGGCGTCGAGGGTGAGTTGGGTGCGTAATCGGTGGGAGACGTTTGTCGTTGGCTGGCGGACTGTGCCTGCTGCTGGACAACGAGCGTCGGCAATGGGCAGGCAGATTGTTGGACCTTTGCAGATTGCAGTTGCGCCTGTGTGTATTGTGCCGGGCTTGTTTACGGTGAGTTTCAATGCTGCTTTTTTATCTTACCAGTATTTGAGGTTTCTTTGCTTGCGTTCTCGGTTCATGCAGACGGGAGCTGTTGATGCGCTTGGTCTTGTAATGGTTCCTTTGCACTCCACTTTGTATCCTGGGCTCGATTCCGGATTTGAGGGGTTCCTGCGGAAGAGCGCGAATGCTGACGATGATAGTGTGTTGCGTTTGGCTTCAACATCTTGAAGAATATCCAGTCGACGATTTGGATTCAAAAGCCTGTATTTGCAGGTGGATATGGATATTCACCCATTACAAATGCATACTGTAAGTTTACTCTTGTTTTTCCTTGATTCCCTTGACCTTGCGCCTTCCGCTTTCTCGGCTAGAATATTGCAGGACTTGGCTGCGCGTGGAAGAAGGTCAAATATTGAGGGAAAGAACAAGGACTCACAGTCGTACAGTCACATTTGCACCTTGGGTCTCTGTGCTCGCAGCACTGGCCACAGGCCACTTACTAGGCGATCGCCTCCCCCTCTGGCTCGCGAAGAAGCGCAACAATGGCGTCTGGCAGCCCGAGTTCCGACTTGTCAACATCTTGATCCCGGCGATCCTGCTCCCCATTGGGCTGGGTCTGTTTGGCGCTTGTCTGCAGTCAGTCCTTGCCCTTTTCTTTGCCCCCCTTTTTGTTGTCGTCTCGTTTCCGTTAGTCTCCTTTCAGGATTCGACCTTTTCGTCGTTAAAAAGGTGAAAAAGCGTAAGCTAACGAGAAATGCCCCCAAAAAGATACACATACCATCCCGCAGCCCTAGTCTTTTCAACCTTTCTCGTCTCCTACGCGGCAGTCTTTACCATTCCGCTGTGCATAAATTATGTCTGCGAGTGCTTTGTGTCGCGCGGTACAGAAGTAGGCATCGCCTTGAATATCTGGCGCTCGTTGCTCGCGGTGTTCCTAAACTTTGTCATCACGCCGTGGGAGCATGCAGTGGGCATCGGCTGGACGTTTGGCATAGCTGCATTCTTGGTGCTCTTCTTCGGAGTGGCGGCGGTTGTTATGGGCATCTTTGGGGGACGAGTTAGGGAGACGGGCTGGGGTGGTAAAGGAGACAGTGAAGGGGGTGAGAGGATTGGGAAGGGGAATGAGGTTTGAGGGCCTGCGGCGTGAGTAGCTCAATGTAAGTGACTAGGCGGAGATGGGAACGACTCGTCCATACTGTACTGATAGGTAGTGAAGTTGGATCTTTGACGAATGCACGCTTTGAGTCATTTGTGGACAGCAAGAAGCCCGGGAACTTGAGAAAGAGGGAAAGGAGTGCAACCGAGACCGCCGACAGGGATATCATTTCTCATGCCGCCGCCTTCCAAGCAGCTCTCAGACCAGCCCACCCAGCCAAAGACCCATATGCGCCGACGATGCCATCCGGAATGAAGCCCTCTGGTTGTGCCCAGTGAATAGTCAGCGGAAAGTACACGCTGTTTACGATAAACGACAGCCACCACGCCTCGTCCTCCTTTTCCCGCTTAATCTTGTCCTCCTTTTCAATCGCACTCGACTTTGCCCTTTGCTCGCGGGTGATCTGGGCTTGGCGGTATAGCCTGACGTAGTCCAGGACCATGTACGCAATGTACGCCCAGCAGGACAGACGGAAAGCCTTTGCCGAGTCTTCCTTCTTCACATTTCTGATGACGCCCTTGGTGCTGAGGTACCAGAACGGCTCGAGGGAGTAGTAGCCGAACAGACAGGCGATTTTCGCCCAGCCGGTGTTGCGGATAACGGGATCGGGTGAGGGGTTCTGGTAAGTAGCCTTGAAGAGAACCCACAGCTTCAAGAGACCCCACAGACGCATGACGGTGCGGACTTCAGAGCAGACGCCGGAGAAGATCTTGAGGCTTGCTGCCGCGTCAGCCAGACGCGCAGTTGACGAGCCGGGGGGGATTGTTTGTGTCGCAATAATGGTCTCGCCGGGCTGGATCTGCTTGGCTGCGTTCTCGGCTAGCTTCTCCGCAAGCTGCTTGACATTGAACTCGACGCCCTTTTCTAGCAGCGCGGCAATGGCTTTTGAAGTGTAGCCGAAGGCGAACATGGTCGAATCGACACCAGCTTGTGTTTGTAGAACGCGCACGAAATGTGAGATTGTAGAGTCGAAGGAGCTGTTGAAAATGGCATCGAGAGCCTTGGGATTCGTGGAGGGTTTGGGGCCGAGCGATGCCATGATTGCGGTGTTGAAGCCGATGACGAGGGGAGATGCAGGAGAGAGGAGAGAGAGAGCGAAGCAAGCGGCAAGCGCAGGAAGAAAGGCGCAGACGGGCGAGGGGAGTCTTGGTGCACGGCCAGACGGCAGCGCACGAGACGCGGCAGTAGCTGCAGGCAGATTAATGATGATTGATCGTAGAGGAGAAACGGCCGAGGTCGCTGTCATGTCGGCACCTCGGCCAGTTCCGTCCCGACCTTTACGTCCTCATGCGTCAGCAAGTTCCCAACCTTAACCTCACTCACACGAGTGCACTCGTTCAGCACTGCTTGGCTAGGCACTTTAAGTCGATAGCTAGAGGGCTTCGGCTTAACCCGATCATGTTGGTACAGAGAGATAGTTGAGGTGAGAGGCCTGACTTGCCCCCTCTCTCTCTCTCCCCCACAGACCATTGGCAGAGCCACTGCGACATAGAGAGTACCTGAGAGCCCTTTTCAACGGACTTCGGTATTATCGTATGCAGATCCACCTTGCCCTGTACTCTGGGGCGCAGCATCCCCCACAGGGTCCGCATCACCGTTCAACCGTCTCGTCTGATATAAACCTCACATACATGGCAACTCGGCCCGCCTGACTAACAATCGATGTTTGTCAATGCTTGCCATTCTTCCTAATCTGCATCCCTTTCTCTCAAGTCTCAATGCCGTATCTTTCCAGCATGCGATGACTGACACCGACATCATGGCATCTCCGCGCGAAAGACCAACGCTAGTATTCATCCCTAGAACGTGGCAACGGGCCTCTGCATTTGCATCCATACGCAGGAGTCTGGCTTCCGACTTTGCCACCGTCTGTAATACCCTGCCGAGTGCAGAATATCATAATGATTCGTCAACCTCTCTCTTCGACGACGTAATGTCCATCCAAAACGACGTCTTGCTTCGGTTGCTGAGAGAGGGTCGGGAAGTGATTGTTATCATGCATGCCTTTGGCGCCAGCCCAGGCAGCGCTGCGGTAAGAGGCCCAAGCACAGACGAGTGGCAAGGGGGTGAGAAGGCAAGGAAAGGCGGCGTTTTTTGGGCTTATCTATATCGCTCCAATAGCGGGCCTCGAGGCCGAGTCCATATACGGACACCGGGAGAAGCTAACAACAAATTGTGCGTGACATGTGCCACCTCTTGGATACATCCCACCTCATGATTGACACCTGTTAACAGACATATCCCAGTACCTCTGCTTAGCAGAAGGTGTAAGAGGAGCTGGGTAACCCTCCCATCAGAATGCATGCTGACGAGATGTAGGACCATGACTTCATCACCCGAGAGAAAGCCCTACAGTATCTCTTTCACGATATGGGCCTAGAAACAACAAAAGACGATACTTATGCTCTACAAAGTCACGTCGCGGACACTTCCAAGACGCCAAAGCTATACGTAGCACTGGCGCATGATCAGTGGAAAGGTCGTTGTAGGTGCATTTTCACCACGCAAGACCTCGCAGGGCCCTACGAAGACTCCCAGCAAAATCCAGTGCAAGGGGCCATGGCGAGTGGCGGCGAACTAGAGAGTAGTCGCTCTTCATCTTCGAGCCGCGAAGCTGAGTTAGTGGCATTGATTCGAAACAGCGTTCGAGACCTGTGCAAGTATCAATGAACTTCGGTCAATCGGTAGGTGCTTGTAAGGAATGTAGTCGTCAGATTTTGGCATTGCTATCATTCAGACCCCTTCTTGGAGACAAAGGCCTATGCTGAAGAGCAATCTCTAGGAGCCTTTCTCCCTTTCCGTTTGTGATATTTCGGTGTTAGTAGATGCTGTTTCGCTAGCGTCCTCGGACTTTGCCGCCGCAGTCCGTATACGTCCCTTCTTCCTTTTATCTGTGAAATACTTCCAGCCGCGGACGGGCCCAGCGGTTAGCATCCCCTTGAAGCTCTGCGTTACCGTTGGCCATCGCACGGTGGCTTTGACCGTATCCGCAACCTTTTCCCTCATATTCAGTTGGCTTGCGATCCGCCGGTCGAAAACGGTCGCATGCTTGACGCTCAGCGGGTCCTCTTTTCGAGCATCTTTGAGCATATGCTCAAAGTCAATTGTTCTACCATCATAGAGCTCGCGGTATTGACGGTACAGCTTGCCACGGAACGTTTTGGGTAGGCGACGGACCATATTTCCGCGCCTGTCCGGATCCATGTCTTGCTGCATCTTGCAATTGATCTCGTTTGAGTCCATCCAGCCTTTCTCAGATGTATGGTGGTCATTGAAGTCAACGTTGGGTAGGTTCTCGATCAGCGGAAAGTAGAGGTGACGAAAGTTGTTCATCTGAGCTTCCACAATGTTGGTGACCTTTTTGGGATCTTCTGCGCTGAACATCATGCGTGTATCGCCCATGTAACTGAGGCCAGCAATCTTTGCGTACAACTCCTTCTCGGTGAAATTTTCAGGCAGCAAAAGCAAAGCTGTGCGGAGGGCAGATAACAGATTGATCTGGTTTGCCAGTCGGATGCGGGGATCGTCTCGGAGGATTTTGACTGGCTTGTGCAAGCGTCCAGCAATGTAAAGCGTGTTCCAATTCGAAAGGTCGTCATAAATGGTGTCCAGGTTGACGACACCGTATTTTATCATCAAGCCATTGACAGTGATATAGGGATTAAAATATGCGCCTGCGCCGAAACCGTCCTGAACTTTTGATACAACACCAGAACCTAGTCCGCCAAGGAATGAATAATGGTCGCGATGCTGCGTAATGTTTAGAGAGTGCCAATGCTGTGTGAATGAGACACCAAAAATGAAATCAATGATCTTCGAGCCGTGTCGTTGCCATTTTGTAATCGCCTCGGGGGGGTGCGGATGTGGAGAGATCTCGGTCAGAGATGGTGGCTTGCGACTCTGAGGGAAGACTCCAGAGCCGTAGGCGAAAGCGTAGCGTATAGGAGCTCGAAACTGCCAGAGGACCTGTCGCAGGGCTTCTTTGAACTCTGTGTTTATAATCATGTGCTGATTGAAGCCGAAGTTCCGGTGGGGCAGCTCAGAGAACTCTGTAATGTTTTCATGGAGCGCATCTTCCCAGCCAGATGGCATTGACGGATTCGAGTCGTGTGAGCTCTGCGCATTTTGGGCGAAGGATGAGGCAGGGTGATCGCTATCTGCGCTGGAGGATTGCCTCGGTGTAGGTGCGGAACCATTATCAGAAGCGTAGAAACGAGCGCCGAGGGACGTCAGACTGTTCTGCGACACCACTGTTGGTATGAAGAATGCTCTACCAGCAGCTCTAGGGCGGAGCAGCCTTGGACGCTTCACATTGTCAGCATCACTAAGCGGAACAGATTGTTAACGAGCTACATACAAGTAGCCTCGAGGAGCTCATGACGGGCCAGTAAGGAGTGTTGGAGGGCTACTGAATTGAAGTGTAAGCGCGAACAAGCCACAGCCAGTCCATCGTTTGAGCAATCAAGAGGCCATGCAAAGGAAGGTGGAGAAGGAAGGGACAGGTGAAGAGGTGGAAGTAATCACTCCCGTCGGCAGCAGTCTTTCCTTTTCCAAAAAGCCTCAGGTCCAGTCGGAGGAAGGTGCGCCAGCTATCTGCGGCGATGGAGCGGTGAGACCCGGCAGAAAGCGCGCTTATTGTTGACTGTCACGACTGTAAACAAATCCCCATGACGACCACCCCTCGCCCGATCCGCTTGAATTCCGCCCCAGTCCTCGACAACTGCGCACATGCCATGAGTATTCATTCTACAGCTACTTTCCACCTAGATTTGTAGACGGTCAGTCAATCGCTCTCCTCCACGCGCAATGGCTCCTGCTTTGGACGAAACCCTTGCGACCGAAGCCGGACGGCTAGCAACATTCGAGCGCGCGCAACAGATCTCTAAACGTCGAGCATCATCAACGAAGAAAAAGGCTTCCAACGTCGCAGAGTGGCCTCACGAGACATTGAGCGCTGAAGAGGTGATGCTCAATTAGCGAAGCCCGGTCTGACTTCTGGCTAACAAGTCCCAGTTTGCCCATGCTGGCTTCTATTATAACCCAACACCGCACAGCCTAGACAACGTCGAATGCTTCCTATGCAGAAAGAATCTGGATAATTGGGAGCCGGGTGACAACCCTATCGCCGAGCATCTTTCACATGTGCCCGACTGTGGATGGGCTATCAACGCGCGCATTGAGCAAAGCCGCGATGACCATACCTACCAGGAACAAGATCCCCTGGGCGAGTACATGACAGATGCAAGACGAGCGACATTCAGAGAAGGAGTATGGCCTCACCAAGGCAAGCGTGGGTGGAAGTGCCAGATTAAGAAGATGGTCGATGCGGGCTGGACCTATGCGCCGACGCCGGATGCTGACGATTGCGTATACTGCTTCTACTGCCAGATGACCTTGGACGGATGGGAGCCTAAAGATGACCCGTACGAAGAGCACTATCGTCGCAATCCAGACTGCGAGTTTTTCGCCCTGGCAACAGAATTCGCCAACTCCAGACCGAAGAAGAGCAAAAAGGCAGGCGCTCGCAGCTCAAAAGCATCACGAATGTCGACCCAGTCCAACGTCACTGGTGACCGCCAAGACGACTCCGTAGTATCAGCTAATGACACGTCAATGGCAGAGGGCGACTCAGTCCTGAGCACAACATCTAAAAAGGGCCGGAAGAAGGCCGCCCCTAAGAAGGCCAACACGAAGAAGAAGCGTCTACACGGTAGTACCGCCACTGATGACTCGCTCCTGAATGCTGGACGATCAGACGCCGATGTTGAACTGCCGGAGCCGGAGTTGTTGCCAGCCACAGACCTAGAGGCCAAGCCAAAGGCGAGACGTACGACCCGTCAGAAGAAGACTGCAACAATCGAGACAGATGCTGGTGCTCAGGTAGAGGAGGAGCCAATACCGCCTTCGAAAGCGAAAACGTCAAAACGAACGACTCGGAAAAAGGAGACCGCAGAGACTGAAACCGCTGCAGAAGGTGCTAATGTCGCAGGCGCGAAAGCAGCAGCAAAAGGCAAGCGTACAACGCGACAGAGAGCAGCTGACGCGGCCGATGAGCTCTCCCAAGCACCAGGAGAGCAAGACACGTCAATGGTTTCAGTTGAATCGAGAGGCCGGCCAATTACCCGTGGTAAAAAACGTGGGAGCAATGGCGCTGAAAAAGTGGACAGTTCCCTGATCATGGTCTCAGAAGAGGCTGGATCCTTGCCGGTTCAGGTGCCAACACGCAGCAGTGACGTCTCAATGTTAGATGCGGCATCGCAGCACAATCCTACGCCTGCTCGTGCTCAAAGCAACGATCAGGCGGCTGGAGAGCCCGGCGCAGATGCTGTGGATGAGCTGCAGCAGGTGGCGCCTCCTCCTGTGACAAAGTCAAAGGCAAAGAAAGGCAAACAGACTCGTCCTTCTTCAGACGACGAGTCACAACCCTTGCAGAAGCCCATTGCTGCCAAGGCAGGTCCAAAGAGCAAGCAGAGCAAGCAAGAATCGCTTGCAGTGCCGACTAGCGGCGCACAGGACGCGAATTTGCGATCGGCTGAGAGCCATAGTCCGTCGACGGGATCTGTCTCACGGTCTAGCGATGGTGACAACCAGCCATCACCACAATCTAGACTTGAACCCGGCGAGGATGGCACTGAACAGAACGACACGATGGTAGATAGTGCATCTGCTTTGCCCAAAACGGGGCTGGACGAAGATACAGCGATTGAAGATATTGAAAGCCATGGGGCAGAATTGGTCGACAGGGCGGCCGAAAAGCAAGAATTGACGAGCGAAGTAAGAGTGCCAGCCGCAGTGGACGGGGAGCCCTTATCTCCTGCATCATCGACTGGTTCATCGGAAGCTGAGAATAGGCCTCCATCAGCCGCCCAGGGCAGAACGCTAAGCGCAGTGCCGGCGAGAAAAGCACTCGAACCGATATCACCCACAGACTCAGCAGATAATCAGAAGCGCAGCGGGCCAAAGGTGTGGCGTGCGATTGACATGGAGGCTTTGCTCAGCGCTGTCGGAAGCGGTGGGCAAGAGAACCTTGGCGGCGACATGGGCCTGGACTCGCTATCGAGTCCGGAGAAGAAGATGACGGTGGAGGAGTGGATCTACCACAACTCGGCGAAGGCGGAGGATAAGCTCCGCCGGACGTGCGAAGGCATGATCAGCGGATTCGAGAAGGAGGGTGTGCGGGCGTTGCAGGTGCTGGAAGGCGTCGACTGCGATTAGGCGTTTTCCTGCGCTGCATCTGCCGGCAAAGCACACAGTCACTGCGTTCGGCAGTGAGGTGATTGGGCGATACGAGCATGCTTTTCTGTTTTTTGGCCCTTGTGGCCGCGCCAGGGTTCGACTTAGGGGCATGACCCACGTTTGGCGCAATCTTTCACATGCTTGCCGACATGTGCTGCTGCTGCTCCTCTAATGCCTCTAATCCCGCCCGCGCATGTGCCCAGCATGATCAACCACGCCCTTTTTTCGTTCTCCCTCTTGGCTTGATCCTTGCTGGCTCCCGAGTCTCCTCTTCCTTGCGCGCAATGACGCTGTGTCCCTAATCTGCGGACTGTACAGCATCTCAAACGAGCCACCCCATGGCGAGCTACCAATTTCATAAGCGGCAGACCTCGCTGCCCGTCTGCTCATCATCTCCGACCCCAGCCGACATGTACGCTGCTGCTGCTACTGCCCGCAGCACCACAAGTCACAAGAACAGCGCAGATGACGAGCCTGTCTACTCGAGTCTGTATGGATTTCTGCCCAGCGTGATTAGCAATCGCGTGCCCAAGTTGCCGTCGCTGCGTCGGACGCTGAGCTCCACGAGACCTGTATATGTTGCCGAGAGCAGCTCGTCCGAGTCTGGATCTGGATCTGAATCTGGATCTGGATCTGAGTCTGTGTATCCTGGTCCTGGCAGTGGAAGTGGACCTGGTTCCTTATTTTCGCAGCGTCAATACCCGCAGCAGCATTGCCGACCTGCGTCGTCTTCGCGCGTCGAAGAGATATCGCGCAGAAACTTGATCTCACGGGCTAGTTGGGCTGGACTGGGAAGCGGGTCGTCGACTCCTACTCCGCCGCCCACGTACTACGCTTCTGTGCGCGATGATCTACTGCTCAATCGAAGTGCCAGTGTAGACTCGAGTGCTGACGATATATTCACTACTGGCACTGGACCCGAAACCACGGAGACGGACGTTACGAGTCCTGACGAGAGTATGGACGAAGACTTGCGCTCTCGGGCCCGCGGTGCTGCAGGTGCTGCGAGAGGTGGCTCGAGTCGTGGATTTGGATTCTTCGAGAGGAGGAGTACGACGGCGGGGTCGAGTTCTGGTGAAGAGAGGGAGAGGGCCAAGGAGAAGGAGAGTGGAGTTGTTTGGCGGTTTGCTAGTCAAGGTACGTGTTATCATGCGTGCCTGCCTGTCCACTTACATCGTAGGCGACGCTCCATACCTACTCGCTGACTCCCACCACCTGTACACCTGTCCTGCCCTGCCCTGCTCAAGTCCAGTCAAGCCCCAGCTAACACTCACCCGCAAAGGTCTCACCCTCTTGATCCAAGCCCACCAGGAATCAACATTAATCCAGCAACACCGCAGCGCAAACCCAACACCAGCGCAAACAGAAGAAGCCCAAGCCTCCGCCGCATTCGCCCGCCAACTCTACCTACACGCAGTAGGCTACATCCTCCGCGGTCTCCCACCCAACCTCTCCTTCGAAGAGACTCTCGCCATCAAATCCGCCCTCCCCGCGCCCCTGTCCGGAACAATGCGCGTGGCAGTCAACGCCGAGGGCGAATTAGCCCTGGACCCCACCGCTCATGCTCATTCTCGCTCAGGCTCGGGCTTTGATGCTGTTTCTGGGTATTCTGCTGGAGCAGGTTCTGGAGGTTACGGTGCGGACGCGCAGATTTCGCGCAGAAATGCTAATCAACCCAGTTTGGTGCATCGTCTGCTCGCCGCGAGCATAATACAGCTCTTCCTGCTCGCACACTTCTTGCTGCCGTACGTTAAATTACTCGCTGCGGCGGCGTGGCGGTACGAGCGTGAGCACCGCGTCAGCGAGCGCGTAGTTGGCCTGAGCGTCGATGCGCTGGACGGCATGAGTCGCGCTGTGTGGCGCGTCAACGATGGGAAGCTGGGCAGATTGATTGAGGGCGTGGGCGCGTGGTGGATTCGCGGGATCGCCGGGGGTTTGCACGATGGCGTTGGGGAGGGAATGGGCGTCTTCGGGCTTGGTGCCGGTGCCGGTGCTGGCGGCTTTGCAGAGCATCCTGCCATGTATGTGAGTGCTGCGCAGCAGCAGTGGGCGAGGAGTCGCGTTCCGAGAGGATGGTGAAATCTGGCATTTGTGACCTGCGGTGTGCGATGCACAATGTTCGATATGCGATGATTCACGAGGTCACGATACGATTGCATACTCCCACTGTCCGGGGGTCGATGTTTGGGGCAAACCTGGCGTTAAAAGGGTCGACATGATTCACATCCGGTAGAACTGAGAACTAGAAATATAGAACACCGTCAATACGCATGGATCCTAGTCATTCAAACTGTTGATGCGTGTACCTTCCGGTCACTCCATAGTTTGTGCAGCAAAGAGCGCAGATGTCTAGGACAAACGTGTCGGCAAGAAGCGGCAAAGTATCCAGCAAGTCGTGAAGTACGATTAGATTCGAGGCCTTACGCACCAGAAATGACGTTGAGAAAAAGCCACAGCTTCGAGTGTGAAGCATCACGGATATCGAGAGCGGGTAGGACGCGCCATGGATGGTTATATGACTGTCAGCCACTTAGTGTGGCCGCTCAAAGTCTACTTCTTTGACTGCTCGATGTGTGGTCTTCCTGCTTTCTATCCATCTCTGCTGTCTCTCTAAACATTTTCATTCATTTCAAGATCTATCGTCGCTCGTTTCAAGATGGATCCAGAGAAGAAGCCTGGCCTGAGCCCTGCCTCCACGCTCAGTCTCGCGTCGACAGAGGCACAGCACCAAAGTGGGCCCAGCGCCGGCGACGGCAAGACGCCACCAGAGATAGAGTATCCTAGTCTCTCACGCGCGTCGCTCCTCAATTTCGCTCTCTTGCTGTCCAACTTTTTGGTGGCATTGGATGTTGTAAGCGTGCCGCCCAGATCCTTTGCTGGTTTCGTCTACTGACATCTGCAGAATATCATCAGCACAGCACTCCCTACCATCACCACCGAGTTTCATAGCGTCAGCCAAGTCGGCTGGTATGGCTCTTCCTTCTTTATGGGACTTGCAGCCTTTTCCGCCTTCTGGGGAAAAGCATACAAGTATTTTCCGTTAAAGTTGGCATTCCTGGCCTGCATCACCGTCTTCGAACTGGGCAGTCTAGTTGCCGGGCTCGCACCGAACAGTGCAACTGTCATTCTTGGCCGCGCAATTCAAGGTGTTGGAGCAGCGGGCATCTATAGTGGCGCTTATACTATCTGTGCGTTCATCAATACTCCTGCGAAGATACCACTGGTCTCGGCCTGTTTCGCTGTGGCCTGGATTGCGGCATCTACAGCAGGTCCCGTCATAGGTGGGATCTTCACGTCGTATGCGACGTGGCGCTGGTGTTTCTATGCCAATCTGCCCATTGGCGCCGTGGTGCTTCTTATCATAGGTTGTTCCTTTCGAACCCCGAACCATTCTCGGATGGCTGCGCCGTCATGGAATAGCATCGTAAAGCAATTTGATGCATTTGGCGTCATCATTCTTCTGGGAGCTCTTGTTTGCCTCGTGCTGGCATTGGAAAAGGGTGGCTTGTCCTCATCATGGGATTCTACGCAGGTGAGGTCTCTTCTCGTAGGATTTGGAACGCTCGCAATCTCTTTCGCAGTGTGGGAGTGGCGCCAGGGCGAAGATGCCATGATTGTTCCTCGCATTATCAGTCGTCGCAGTATTCTGGTCCTTGGTTTATTCAGCTTTGCTTCACAGAGCGCAGGCTTTGCCAGAAACTACAACCTCCCGATCTATTTCCAAGCCGCTCAGGGCGTGCCGGCTGCGGAGTCTGGTGTTCGGACGCTCCCTACCGTGCTAGCAGTATGTAAGTACATCTTCAGCGTGACTCAATCCCTGCATGTTATCGAGACTGACTCGTGCAACTCAATAGCTATTTTCAGTTTCATTGCATCGGCAAGCGTTGGCAAGGTCGGATGCTATATGCCATTCCTGGTGCTTGGAGGCATCTTCCTGACCGTAGGTGCTGGCCTAATCTATACCTTGACGCCATCGTCGCCCGCGAATGAATACATGGGATATCAGGTTATCGCGGGCATCGGAACTGGACTGAGTATTCAGATGAACGTCGTGGTAGGGCAGTTGCTCTCATCGCACGCCGACATGGCAGTCACAGTTGCCATTGCACTCTGTAAGTTAGAACATCGCATAGTCAAAAATCGACTAACACTTTGACAGTCTGGCAGTCCCTTGGCGGTACAATTGGCGTTTCTGCCGCGCAAAGTATACAGAACAACATCCTGGTCAAGAGCTTGCCGGTTGACAACCAACACCTGACAAAGGCAGCTGTGCTTGCTGCTGGCGCAGGCGATTTGAGGCGCATGTTCCCAAATCCAGAGGATCTGAGGATTGTTGTCTCTGCATATATGGATGGGCTCAGAGGTGCATGGGTGTGGAGCATTGTTCTGTCAGGGCTGGCACTCGTTGTGGCATTTGGGTCAGAGCGGATGAATATACGCGCAGAGAAGCTAAAGAAAGGGCGGAAGTAACAATCGCGAGAGGCAGTGTAAAGATAGACTGCAAGACCCATGTACTGCATGTACCTAGGCACTGCTAGGGAACGTGCCACGGGAAGCTCTGAGCGGGATTGGTTTGTGTATCGAAGCAGGGACTCGATTTGGGAGGTAGTATTGTCGACGAAACTTTGTACATAGCAAGCCAGCTATGACGATGTCTGGGGTGAATGTACTGACTGATTCATTATCTCGGTTGAGGTGAAGAAAAAGGCGCAAAATGGAGCGGGCCGATATATCTGTCGTCAGCAAGTGGCAGTAGGGAATTGAGTTTGCGCTGGTCTGACTCGAAGACGCTGTAGAGCAGTGTGTTCTGAGCCAGCAAAGCAAAGCGTTTGCCTGCGCAAAGAGCGTGCGACACATGAAGGTGGGACAAGTGTAGGCAAGCGTAGACGTCTGGCAGAGGCGTGAGCGGGCGGAATGGCAGTGCTCAGAAGTGGACAGGTCTCGGTCAGGGTGGAGTACAGTAGAACGGCCAAGGGCAAGCGAGGAAAGGGCTGAGGCTGAGGGTGGGATGTGCCGGCGACGGCAGCGCGAGCACGGCGAGGTTGCATTCTGGGAAATTGGGCCGTGGCCAGTCAAGTACCGTTGATATGGCACACGAGTGCTTGCCTATTCCAGCAGCAAGCCTTTATTGTCGGTCATTTGACTGGGCGGCTGAGAGGAGCGATAAGAGCGACATTAGCCGGGCAGCTTGTGAGATGCGGTGAATAGGGAGCGTGTATTGCAGGGGCAACGGCTGCGGAGGGCGAGAGGGTGGTGGGAACACAATGTCTTGCGAGATCAGCAGGCGGGCCATGGATGTCGGTGTCTGTGAACGATGTGACGGCAGGCATTGCAGGAAGACACGGCGATGGCGACGGGGTTGGAGATGCAAGAAAGGTTGAGGTTCTCGGCCCAGACGCACATTGGGGCGGTGGGAGTTCGCGGCAGGAGGGCGCGAGCTGGCAGCGGCGGTCGGATGGGCGCAGGTCGCTCTCGCCTGGTCGGATCGAAGGCCAACAGTGCCGCGCCCGCTGTGCAGATGCCCAGCTGCCTCCTCATCTCTCCTTCCTTTCTGCACAATAATCCTCGTGGCGTAGGCCCAGATGTCGCCTCTTGCACGCGTTACACGATTCTCGCTAGCGATAACGAGCCGTCTTTGATCCTCCTCCACTGCCTCATGCCGTCTCTGCCTCTGCCTCTGCTGCCTTCTCCTCCTCCTCCCCCTCCTCTTTATTCGCCCTCGTGCCTCCCAATACCAATCCTCACTCCCGCCCTCACCACCGCCCCCACCCGCCCTGCCTCGGCCTTTGCCATTCATACCTCCCACCGCCCAGAGACACAATGGATCCCGCCTACTCTCACACAAACACGTAGCCCTCGCATACGGTCATACCCTCATGCTGCGCGCCGCAATGGCGGACGCTGCACATCCCCTAAGCGCCCTCCTTCCTCGCGACGCTGCCAACGACAACTTCTCCGGTCTCCCCGAGCACCGCACACGGGCTCAAAACTGGCCCACTCTGTTAGTGAGCTGGTGGTGCACCGGCTTCGCTCTGGCCTTTATCCTTGCGCGCCTATGGGGCAGAGCCGAGCGCGTCGGGAGACTCTTCGTTGAGGACAAGATCATGGCCCTAAGCATCATACCGCTTCTGGTCCGCATGGCCTTCGTACATCCCATTCTTCTTTTCGGCACAAATAATTCCCAAGTCGATAATATTACCCCGAAGGAGGAATATCATCGCATGGTCGGTTCCAAACTCGTCCTCTGCTCCAGGATATTCTACGCCCTCTTCATTTGGACCGCGAAATGGACCGTCTCTGAATATCTCAAACGAATAACTTCCTCCATTTGGACTAGCCGTCATCAGTTCATCTTACACTGCATCCGAATCTTCTTAATTATCACCTTTGTTGGTGTTGTTATCGGCACCCTGTCAGAGTGTCAGCCCTTCGACCACTATTGGCAGGTCGTACCAGATCCGGGACCCCAATGTGTAAGCCGACCTGAATCCCCGTAAAATCGGTTCCCGATTCTAACCCTTGCTCCCTTGCAGCGCAACGGTTACGCTCAGCTGCTAGTCATGGGCATATCCGACATCATCACCGACATTGTTCTTATCGCTTTTCCGCTCCACCTCGTCATCACGTCTTCGATGCCTCTGAAGCGCAAAGTCGGTCTCTCGATACTTTTCAGCTTTTCCGTCTTCTTAATCGCCATCACCGCATATCGCATGCCTACCATCATTGACGCCAAAGGACGTCAGCAACTTCGCACCTTGTGGGCATCCCTCGAGATCTTGGCCGCGGCTGCTGTCTCCAATGCCCTTGTGTTGGGGTCTTTTGTGCGCGACAAGGGCGTCAAGCGCGCCAAGTACAAAGGCGCTAGATCTGGCGCGAGAGCTCGTGCTGAAAGCAGCGTCAACGGAGCTCAGCCTAGCATCAATCGAGAGATGACCAAGCAACACTGGGGAAATGATTCTGATGAGAATCTCTTCAGGAGCCTTCGTGGCCGCCTGGACTCGGTCACCGAGACTGTTACCTCGAGCGATCATACGCCCACCATTGTGCGGCCTATTTGGACTTCCGCCACCAATGCAACTTCTCAAGTTTTGGCAGAAGAAGATGAAGACGTTGAGGATCAAGCCTCGAATGAGTCACCGTTAGGGACGCGATACGATCGTCCCATCAACATGCCACTCTCAGCTCTGACCAAGCGAGAGCACGCGGATGATTTCTCTCTTGGACCCAAAGACGAATCTGTTGCCTCCAACAGGACACAAAGCCCCGTCTTTGAGGACGTCGGCGGTCTCCTACATTACTCTCCCCCTCCGACCGCCAAAGCACCGGTCCCAACCACATCAGAAGAGACGTCTAGATCTACTTCGCCGGACAGAAGGGATTGGTATACCTTCCATCGATCTCAGCGGAGGCAATTCGACTATTCCCACTCTCCGCAATTGACCACAAATCTACCAGTGGCCACCTCCCCACCCTCTCCTCCACCAGAACATTTGAGTGAAACGCTTTCCTTTGAAGACCCGGGCGGCCTTCTTTCCACACCGGCCCATCAGTCGACTGTAGAAGCACAACCGCAATCCCCTGTCTCGCCTCCTCTTCCCCGCGCAGTCCGCAGTCTCTGGGGTCGCCCCAACGGAGATCGGGAGCGTTCCAGCTCAAACAGTCGGAGTCGCAACCGGGACGCACAACCGGATTCCCTGACTCTAAACGATCCTGGAGGTCTTCTTCGTTGAAGGCAAGAGCAGCAGGCTCGGATTTCTGCCACTCACTTAATGTTCGCCGGCCGACACTCTATGATTTTACGATTTGTTTACGACACTCATGACGGAATATTCATGGATGATACCCCGGCTCTTTTGATGCCATACCTTTTTTCATTGCGCATGTTTTGGCATGGAATGTATGTTTTGGTATGACCATTTTTGAACGAAGGATTACACTTTTGGTGCTGGCCATGTATGTGTTGAAAGAGTAGTTGGATTAATTGTAGATGATGATTGCACCATTGGTTCTTTTCTCTCTTTTCTCTCTTTTCTCTCTTTTCAAGTTTTCTGTGACTCGTGTAGTCTTGCTCCTGGTGTCTTTTTCTTCTCTTTTGCACCTCCTCGGGTAGACTCTACGCGTTGCAGGTCCTCTCAGTTCCGCCGAATAATGTCCATGTCGAGCTATCTTACCTCTTGCCTCGTTCGTCATTGGAGTAATTTTTTAAATCATCAAGTAGTATCTGACTTGTGGGTCGTGGTCGAGGTTGGGGATGAGGATGAGGATGAGGATGAGTCTCGTCCTCCCCCAATTGCGACTTTGTGTTCAATCTTCGTGTGCGGGGGTTGTTCACGTCTTGGTGTGTAGGTGTGAGTCTTGGACGTAAACCCAAAGTTGGGATTGAAGCTGGACTTGAGATTGAGGTTGAGATCTGACATTAGCTTTGGGTTCTGGAATCCGGCTCTATTTACGTGCGCACTTTGATACAGACTTGGGTTCGCACTAGACAAGTCCAAAAACAAATATACTCGAGCGGGTAGGTAGTTCAAACATTTGATTCGAATAGCTTCGAATGCAATGTCCATGAGCCGATGTACTTGAGATGCCTACGTAGCCATCACCCATCCAACCTACCTAACTCGCCAACACCAGCTAAGCAGCCTAACCAGAAGGCTTTTTGCTCCTATCCGACACTGCATTGACAATATACCAACTCCCCAGCAACGAGGCCCCACCTCTAGTCGCACACGCAATCGCCCCTGGAAACTGCTGCGAGGCAAAAACTCCCGCGCACGGAAGCCCGTATACATCGGCCAGGCGCTGCTGGCGGCCCTTGAGCCAAGCTACCTGCAGCGCCGGCAAACACTCGATTGTGGACACAAAGTGCATGACGGTGCTTGGCAAGTCTGCGCACTCCATGTCCCGGGAAAGGCTGATGTGGCGTAGGTGTGCGAGATCTTCCGGTAACTGTGACCAGTCAATGTTGCTGACCGAGGGTATAACGGCGCAGACATCGTCGGCGACTTTGCGAAAATTCGAATGTGCAAAGGACAGTTTCTTCTGATCAACGGGCTGCCGACGCTGATATACATCGTCTGTGTAGGGTTGCACTTGCACGGGTTGTAGAGGGGGGCAAGTTGCAGGGCGCGGCGCGACAGCAGAGCCATGCAGGACGCATTGTATGACAGCGATAAGTACCATCAGCTTGACGGCTTGTAATCGTAGGTATACGACAGTATGCTCGGCTGTGGGGTATACGTAGAGTTCGCCAGGATAAATCGAGGCATCTGCGACAGTATCTGCATGTCTGTTCACTGTGAGCTTATGCCAGTATAGATTGTAGTTAGAAGAGGCAACTCACAATTTGTAGGACTGCGTATAGAAAGTTTGCGGGCGGGGTAGACTCCAGATGGCCATATCCACACTTGACAGGAGTGCACGGGCGTCTTGGTACAGCGCGTCGACAGCATTGGGATCACAGTCGTCAGCGTTGAATGCAACCGCGCGGGACCGCAAGCCTGCCGCGCGCCAAGATAGGCGAAGTAGCGTGCGACGAAACGCCTGCCAGCTTTGAGGGGGTAGCAGCGGGTCAGGCTGGCTCAATGCTTTGTCAATGGCTGGTGGTAGAGTGCCCATGACTCCAGTCAACCAGGACGTGCCCAAAGCCAATGTAGTTGTCAGATTTTGGTACACGGGATCTTTCAGCATTGCAGGCTCGTCGCGACGAAACAGATCTCCTAGCGCCCGCCAGTGCCATTGACCTTTCTCGACGCCGTCTGGAAAGACAGAATCTACGCCACCTATAAGCATGACACTGAGGATGATCTCTGTGATGGGCGTCGAGCTTGACAAGGCACGGCGCAGGTGGTTCATTGCCACAGACTTTGTCTCCAGACTGCGTTGATATAACGCGGAGTCTCGGCTGGACAGGGAGAGTGACATGGTGCCGAATGACTTGAGACAGCTCCAAGCTGGTGAAGTGGAGGGCATGTCGCGAACCATGTCCACGATGTTCCTCATCTCGTCGAAGCCGCAAGAGCGGATGAAGGTCGGATCGCCTTTAAGGAGCGAGGTCACCGCCGCATCTTCTGGACTTTGCTTCAAGGATGAGACCAATGACATTGACTGTGGGTCGGCGTTGTAAGCTTCTTTGGAATTGGGCTTTGGAGGGCTCTCTGGCACAGTTGTCGGTGACGACGGCGGCTGACGCTTGTCAGATGGTGAGGCTCCGGACTTTCTTGGCTTGTAGTGATTGACTGGCTGTTCGTAGGTACATGGCGAGCCTGCAGTCACACATCTCGAGCAGCTTGGGCGTTTCTGGTCGCACTTGCGGTGTTTGACCTTGCACCTCGTACAGCCATTAAAGGATCGACTATATTTCGTAGTCTTCTCCGGTCGCTCGACAAAGCGAATCGGCTGGACACGGAAAACCTGAACAGATTCGGAAAAAGACATGCTATGGCCTCGTGGGGGGGGGGGGGTTTCACAGACTGAGATGGTCCCGTGGTGTGTGTCTCTGTGGAATCAAAGCACGGACGCCCACGAGAATGAAGTGGGTGCTGTCGACTTAAGAGGAGCCAGTGGCCCGTGCCGAGGGGGAGAAGTTGGATGTTGACGATCTCCAGACAGGGCAAGCAAGGCGTTCAAGATGCGAAAGACGGCCCCCAGCATGAAGGTTAAAGGGACGCAGGCGCCTGTGCATCTGCGCTTTCGGGGTCTCACGGGCCAGATGCCAGTCTAGACTGAAAGAAGCGTCGTTGACGATGGCAATACGAGACTGGGGGCTGCTGCTCGGCCCAGGTGCCGTCGTGGCGTCGTGATAGCCGGTGCATATCGTATCACCAATACTTCTGATCCAGAATCTATCAATTGACGCTGCCCTGGGGACCCCGAATGCCATGAAGCTAGGCTCGATGACGACGGGCCACTGACTTCAGGCTGGCCAAGGATGATGTTTGCGAAGTGTGAAGGCCAAGGAAGGTCAAGCCTGACAGGCTTATTCAGCACCCTGGACGGCAGGAGCGAGCGGCTTTCAACTGCCAACTCGAGCATTCCGCCCCACCATCTCATCCGCTACCTTCTCTCAAGCGACGACAAATAGGTCACACTTGCGCCCAAAGACTTCTTGCATTGGCCTCAACTAGTATTGATCTTCAACAGCGGGCTCCGAAAACCTCCCCTGCTCTCCAATTCATGCAACTCTTCGTCACTTTCCTCTCCATGCTCAACACCGGCAGCGCTTCTTCACTTACAACCTATCTGACTTGACCAAGCCTTATAATTGCCCTCTCCAATCAGAGTTGGAGCTCCTAAAGATCGTGGAAAGCGAGCATGACGTTGACCAGTGGGTCATTCTCCGTACCAGGCTTGGACCTGGCGTCTTTTTTCACAGAGATGCTCGCCAAAAGCTCAGCTGTTGGGATTGCTGCGTAGGGAGTGTAGGGATTCGACTGCAATATCATCTTCCTTCTTTGCGCTCCAAAAGGTGGTATAAGTTTGAGGGAAGAAGGAGAAGAGAAGGTGGTGGGCAAATGGTAAAAAAGGGTCTTGTTCATTCACTCATACAATCGACCGCGCCAGTCCTGGCAGCAGGGTCGCCCAAGCGTATCCAAAATCGTCCGTTCAAAGGGTATTATGTAGATTACTTCTTTTGCTTCAGCGCACGCTCACCGTAAGCCTTGGTAGCATAGTCACCGCCAATGACAATCAGATCCTGAGGGTTGTAGTCGTGACGACCGGAGAAGTACGAGTCTAGAATGGACTTTGTACCGGCGGCGTAGCGCTCCTGAGCGTCAATCGAAGTACCGGACATGTGGGGAACGGTGAAGTTTCCGCCGCCCCAGGGGTGCTCAGCGGTACGCAGAGGATGGTCCTTGGGCGCGGGCTGGTGGTCCCAGACATCACCGCCGTAACCTCGGAGCTTGCCGGACTTGAGGGCAGCAGCAACGTCCTCCTTGACAACAATGGCACCACGGGCGGTGTTGATCAACCAGGCGCCGTCCTTCATCTTGGAGATGAGCTCCTTGTTGAAGAGACCCTTTGTCTTTTCGTGCAGAGGGCAGTTGATGGTGACAATGTCAGATTGAGAGACGAGCTCCTCGAGGGTGTCGACGCGACGGGCGCCAATCTCCTTCTCCTTTTCAGGGGAAAGGGGCTGGTAGTCATAGTAGAGGAGCTCCTTGCAGTCAAAGGGCTTGAGACGGCGGAGCACACGCTCTCCGATACGCCCAACGGCAACGGTACCGACGACCTTGTTCTCGAGGTCGAACTCGTTCTTGGCGACCTGAGCGACGTTCCACTCGCCAGCCTTGATCATCTCGTGGGATGGGATGGCGTTGCGGACGAGACCAAGGATGGTCATGACGACGTGCTCGGCGACTGAGACGACGTTGGAGCCAGTGACTTCGGCGACGGTGATGCCGCCATTGGTCTTGTTGGCAGCATTGAGGTCGACGTGGTCGGAACCAATACCGGCAGTGACGGCGAGCTTGAGGTTCTTGGCCTTGGCCAGACGCTCAGCGGTCAGGTAACCGGGGTGGAAGCTATTCCGGCAGTCAGCATGTTGCAAAGTCCAACCAAACGTATGGCAGAGCAGGTGCGACGAACGGGGTTGTGATGATGACTTCGGCGTCGACTAGGTGCTTGTCAAAAGTGGAGTTGGCACCCTCCTTGTCGGAGGTGGTGACGAGCTCATGGCCCTGGTCCTCGATCCACTTGCGGATACCAAGTTCGTTCTCAGTGCAGCCCAGCAGACGAGGTTGGTCTTTGGCGTGCTTGCCAGCCTGCACAGAAGCATTGTCAGCAATCAGGTCTGTAGATCTGGCGCGATGAAGCCCGCATGCTGAATCAAGAGAGGGAGAGAAGCCAATGACGTTGGAGCTTGGGCCACTCAACGGCAGCTCGGGCGACCGATGCCACAAGCTCAGCGAAGCTCCAATTCAGCATGGCTGGCGCTGAAGAGAAGTGCATACATACATCGTAGAGAACTAACAGAACCTTGCCCTGTCGGTTGGCGGAGGCGGTCAGTGTACGTGCAGCGCCATTTTGACGAAAAAGAGGTGCAGAGCGGAGTGTGGAGGTTGCAGGGCGGGCTGACGAGAGGAGCGACGAAGAGGCCCGTTGGGCACCGGCGCGGAGGAATACCATTGTGAGTGCGTGTGTGTGGTGATGGGTTGGTCGCGAAGACTATGGGAATGGAGGAAATGTAGGAGAGCTGGCGGGGAAAGAGTTAATATAGTCGGGACGAGCGGAGCAGAGGTGACGTTTGGGGGAGAAGCGCACTGACCCTTGAGAGGGGCGATGGGGATCTGGCGGCGGCGGCGGCAGCGGCAGGGAGTCAAGAAGTCGACTGGAGCAATTGATTCCAGGCTGCGGGAAATTGGGGACAAAGTACAGTACATGAGCCAACGGCGTCTGGTCTTTATATGTATCGACTTGCTCCTCCCCTCGCTCACTCAGCAGCCAACATCTCACCCTGAACGGAGCCGCCACCTAGGTGATCGGATGCTGCAATGGCTCTGGGTGCAGCTGGTTGAGCACGACAAAGCTCTCGCAAGGGTGCATCTGACCCAGGATCGACTAGACTGAGTGTACAGATAGTCGTCTTGCGCTGGTCACAAAAGTCGATGCGTCGTGGCCAGGACAGCCAATCACGAGGCGGTTCCGCGCTGAGACGTCACATCCCCAGACTACGGGCAACGGTTTCCCCACCCGAGACTTCGCCGGATTGCCCGCACGAAGGGACAACTGAGACGCCTGGAATTCATGACAGACGCCCTCTGCCTGATGCGGTAAGCGTTCTGCCTCACGCGAGTAATGTCGCCGCGTCTGCTTGAGCCTCCCCCGGACACGGACTTCGGCGTCTTCTCAGCCCTACACGTCCGACAGCATCACTAAGCATCTACTGCACTGTAGCATCTCGGAGCCTCCTCATCCGCTGTGTTCGTCCGCCATGAGGCAGTATGGCACTGCGCTCTGCATCTTGAGAAACCCGGTCATCCGTTGAGAGAAACGTGGCCTCTGCCGTAGCGCTGTCTACGACTCGAGGAAAATTGTTACAGTGGGCCCGCGCTGTTCGTCTGCAGCTGCCCTTGATAGGCTCTATCCGGTCTTCTCTCGGCGATTGCACTTGTCCTCCACCTAGCCATGTGCCCTTGTGGCCCTCTAGTCCCCTTTCCACTGCCCTCAACTGTCCAAAATCCGATCGAGGCATTTTTCCACGCAGGTCCAGATCCACCGGAAACTTTCTCTTGTCTTGCTCTAGTCCATACCACTATACCAAATGTACAACCAGAAACCCATCCCCCGACACCGCTGCTCTTGCTGCTAAGAGAACGCCGACTACGCCTGTCGCTAGCAATGACACACAACCCTATCCTCCCGTGCCTCGACACTCTATTCTTCTGCTCTATTTGGAAAACATGGCCTGTCGTGTCTTCACCAGCCCACCGCCAGCAATGATTCTCTGCACATTTGGCGGCACTTCAGGGACCTTTTCTGTCCACTTGTCACCCCCAGGCCCTTCTTCAACCTCCAGTGTGCTTTTCCTCACGTCCCACACCAATCTCCAGCCCGTCTTACGCGTAAGCTGCTTCTCTTGTGCAGGAACATGACTGGGTCCCGGAGGCGGTGTGTCAAGGCTCTGCTTGTTGGCCTCGGGCTCCTTGATTGCCTCCTTCTTTGTGTCTTGCGGCGACGTTTGGTTCGAGAAGGTGTCGCGCAGACGCTGGACCAACTTGGGGCTCTCTAGTCCCATTAGTGCGTTGTTGATGCTGTTGGTCGCGAAGATGTTGCCAAAGCTGCCTGCCACAACGAGCGGTATCTTCTTTGCAAGGATCGCCGTGGCCGCTTGTTCGCGCGAGCTGCCTGTGCCAAAGTTGAACCCCGAAACCAGGATGTCTCCAGCCTGTGCAATCTCGCGAAATGCCCCATCGTAGTTTTCCATGCATACCTCGGCCATCTTCTCCACGGGCACGTTATCTTGATAGGTGTACTTGCCGGGGTATATGCCGTCTGTGTTGATGTTGTCGGCATCGCAGAAGACAATTTCGCCCTCGACCCGCTCCGGGAAGCCGGGCACAATTTCTGAAGCGGCAGCTGTACCCGAGGCTTCGCCGCCCTGCTCGCTCTCAGCGCTGGCGATCATCGAGTCGGCCTCGCCAATCAGCTTCTCGAGAGCCTCCTCGATACCCACCACTCGGCGTTGGAAACCATCGCCCTCGCCAGCCATGATGCCCTCGTACATTGTTGGCGTCTTGTACCATCCGGGACTGCTGATCAGTCCATTGAGAGCGCTAGCCGCCACGACTTCGGGGCTGGCTAGGTACGCTTTGGCGTCCTTGGATCCCATCCGACCTTTGAAGTTACGGTTGCTTGCACTAATGCCCACTTCACCCGGCTCGAGTAGCCCAGTCCCAAGTCCAATGCAGGGTCCACAGCCAGACGGCAGGGGCTCAGCACCTGCATCCAACAAAGCCTGCCAATCCCCTTGCTCCTCGGCCTGCCGTTGCTCCGCTTTGGAAGCTGCAGCAATGTACAGCTTGACGCCGTCAGCAATCTTGGCGCGCTTCCCGCTCGCGGCAGCTTCCTTGAATACGCGTGCTGCAGCTGCAAGGTCTGTCGCCCGTGAATTAGTGCAACTCACGAGGTATGCCTTGTTGACCTTTATTCGCTGTTGTTCGAGTTCCTTGACAGGTGTCGCAACCTTGACCGAGTTTGGCCCGCTCACAATCGGCTGCACTGTACTCAGGTCAAGGAACAAGCTCTTGGCGTAACGGGCATTCTGATCTGCCTTCAGAGGGTTCGCAAATAGCGACTCGAGCGCCCCGTGATTGAACCTGTGCTCTAATTGACCATCTTTCAGCTCGCCGCCCTTGTACATGGCCGCCTCGGTAGCCTTGAAACGCAACCACCCTTGCAAGAGCGAGTCGATGGGGAACAGTCCGGACAAGGCGCCCCATTCGGTGGTCATGTTCGCGATAGCCAGTCGGTCGTCGATGGAGATGCTGTGCATGGTCGCCTCACTTCCGACAAATTCAATAGCATGGTTCAGGACCTCATCGTTGTTGAAGATGCCGCAGAGCGCGACGATGACGTCCTTGCCTGTTGCTCCAGGTGGGAGCTGCCCAGTCAAGGTGACTTTAGCAATTGGGGGAATCTTGAACCATGTGCTACCAGTAGCCCAAATGTCAGCGGCTCCTGTCCTTACAACAGGCGTGCCCAAGCAGCCGACACCACCGTACATGTTGCTATGGCTGTCCGAGGCAACGGCAACAGATCCAGGAAACGCATAGCCTTCTTCGACCATAATCTGGTGTCCAATTCCATGTCCAGCAGGATAAAAGTCTACGCCCTGGTTCTTTGCAAAGTCTTCAATCTGGCGATATTTCTTCAGGTTTGTTTCTGACTTGTTCTGAACATCGTGATCGAGAGTCATTACGATCTGGTTGTTGTTGTGAAGCTGGGTCGCACCCATCTCCATGAACTTGAGCGCAACGGGCCATGAGTTGTCGTGGGTCATGCATCGGTGTGGAGAGAGGGTGATGAAGTCGCCTGAGCGGACAACCTTGCCAGGAGCGAGGTCGAGGGCATGTCTTTGGAAGATCTTTTCTGTGAGGGTCTGGGGCTGCTTGGGAGCATCCTTGTAGGAGTTGAGGAAAGCGGCGGAGTTGGGATCGTTGAGCTGGCTGTGGAAGACGTCCTGCAGCCGGGGAATGGATGTGCTGAAGCTTCGAGCACAAGGCGTCGCCGTGCGCAGCTGATGGATACGGAGGTGACGATGGCGGAGGGCAGGGACAAAGGGGGCGCGAGCTGAGCCGTTCTGCTGCGAAAGGCGCAGGATGGGCCGCAGCCGCGAGACTTGTCTGCCTTGTAGCATCGTTATGGTGTGAGGAAGCGCAGCAGGTCGGCAAAAAAAGTGTCGAAGTCGCTGCTCGGTAGGTATAGTATTCTTATACCCAGCTTGTGATTGGCCGCATCACCCGCTAGTTCCAGCTTCAGCGACTTGGTCGGCGTCGGCCAAGTCCGCCTGGTGGTCAATGGAATATGACTGCACTTGACTACCACCACGAACTACCCCACTAGCTTTGTCTGATCTTTATCTCTACCTAGTCTCCATTTTTCCAGGCTCCTTGAAGTAAACCAGCACCACTCTCCCTAATCGCCAGCCATGCCCGCACGCGAGGACGTCCACTACTTCGGTGCCGGGCCGGCACCCTTGCCCACACCAGTCCTAGAGGCCGCCTCCAAGGCCTTGCTCAACTACCAAGACTTGGGCATTGGAATTGCAGAAATGTCCCATCGCTCTCCCCAGGCAAACCAGATCCTCGCAGCCACAAAGGGTGCCTTAAGTCAGCTGCTGGATATTCCCGACAACTACGAGATCCTGTTCCTGCAAAGCGGAGGCAGTGGTCAATTCAGTGCCGTCGTCTATCACATGGTCGCTCTCTGGGTCGAGAGGGCTCGTCAGGCCCTGGAGACGCAATGGAAAGGTACCGACATGGAGCACAAGTCGGATGAAGAAAAGGCGAAAGAGCTCAAGAGTATCGTCAACGGCCAGATGAAGCTCAACTACCTCGTCACGGGCTCCTGGTCGCTCAAGGCAAGTCAAGAGGCTGCCAGGCTGGTAGGTCCTGAGCATGTCTCCATCGTTACCGATTCGCGCAAGCTCCGAGACGGCAAGTTTGGCAGGATCGCTGCGGAAGGAGAATGGTCCTTGAGGCATCCCTCTACGGCGGGCTCCGACCCGGCACTGCGACAGCCAGCCTTTACCTATTTCTGTGACAATGAGACGGTCGATGGTGTAGAGTTCCCCAGATTCCCGGCCGTCTTGGAGCGCAAGGAGGGTAGATGTGGATCCGCTGATCGTCGCCGACATGTCCTCCAACTTCCTCAGCAGGAAAGTTGACGTGTCCAAGTACGCCGTCATCTTTGGCGGCGCACAGAAGAACATTGGTACCACTGGAATCACAATCGTCATTGTACGCAAGGACTTGCTGCCTCCAGAGAGCAGCCTCGCCTCCTCGACGACTCTGCGACAGATTGGATTGCCTGTGGGCCCCGTCGTTCTCGACTGGCCGACCATTGCCAAGAACAATTCACTTTACAACACCTTGCCCATCCTAGACGTCTGGATCGCAGGCCAGGTGATGCAAAGATTGCTCTCCATGTACGGCGACGAGAAAATCTCGGGTCAAGAAGCAGTATCCAATGCAAAAGCCGCCAAGATCTACGACGTCCTTGATTCTCACCCGGAGACGTACACTGTCGTGCCGGACAAGTCAGTTAGAAGTCGCATGAACATCTGTCTCCGCGTCAAGGGCGGCGCTGCTGACCACGAGAAGACATTCATCACGGGCGCCGAGAGACGGAACTTGTTTGGTCTCAAGGGACATCGTAGCGTAGGCGGCATTCGCATCAGCAATTACAATGCCGTGTCGGTGGAGGGCGTTGACAAACTCGTCAAGTACCTCCTAGACTATGCCAGCGTGGCCGAGAATGGCACAGACTATACGCCTGCATAGGATCGCTGTTGCAGTCTGAGCAAGAGTTGGAAAGCAATTCAACAATCGCGCACGTCTCCACGCTCGGCACCAGGAGACCATCTCACAAGGCCCAAGAATTCTTCCTCATAATCTGGCAGCGTCTCGCAGACAACCCGTTACGCTCAGAAGCGTTTGACAAGATAGTCCTCACCGGTATGCAGGTCAGCTTCGAAGAATTCAACCTCCACCAAATGCCTAGTGGAAAGATCCCTCCCACGCCTTCCCACCTATCTACCTGCCTACCTAGCGCACCCTATGGCTTGCTTCATGGCCACTGAAGCTTCTGGAGGAGGATTTATAGGCATTCGATGGTGCACACCCAAGCGATGCTGGCTGGTCAACGAGGTGGGATCACATGTGTGCCAAAGCGCAGATAACCACCGTCGCGAGCTTCAAAGAGATAGAGGAAACAGTCCGGAAGGAGCTTCCTATAAACGACACAAGATCTTGAAATACAGCTTCCCTTCTCACTCCGGCATTTCCACTTGTTTCATCACTTTCCCGTTATTTCCAACTACAACTTGTGAACAACAAAGAAACGCCCATCGCACATGCAGCAAACCCTCTCCATCAATTCATCTTACAAACTAATTTCTACAGGAGGCGGATGCCTCTATTTGGCCATGACGTCCACATATCTTCCGCCCTTCTTCCCCTTCTTCGCTGTACCCTTACGCGCAGACGGCGCACCAATCAGATCATCAATACTGCTAGCATTGCTCATGCTCGTAGGCGGTCGTGACGGCGGAGCAGAAGGGGGCGCGGCCGCACCTGTGGCGCCAGGCGAACCTGCAGCGATATGCTGCAACGACGCTGGCGGGGGCATCTCTGATATCGAGCCGGTAGCTTCGCTCCTCGCTGGTGTCCCCGCTCGCGAAGGCGGGCCGCCCATGCCCATACTCATAGGCGGTGTGGAGCCCATTGGGGGGCCACTACCAGACACATTCCTACTCAGGGGCGGACCCATTCTGGGCGGCGGCGGCGTCGGCGCCGAAGCAGGCGTCTGCTCTGCGCCGGCCTTCTTGTTAACCCAGCGCTTCGTCTCGGGATCATACACAAAGGCATTCTCCTCGCCCAGCTTGGCCTTGTGCACCGTCGGCGCATTGGCATCCTTTTTACCGCCCCACAGTCCGCCGAACCAGCCGCCTGAGGCCCGTTTGTCCTTTGAATCGCGCTTGGCGTCCTCTTCAGCTGCTTTGCGAAAGGCCTCGTCTGCTTCGCGGTCTTTGCGGGCTTTTTCCTGCGCTTTGAGGGCGGCGGCTTGCTTACTCATTGTATCATCGTCTTCGTCGTCGCCAAACATCTTCTTCTTAGGTTTAGGCGCATCATCGGGAGAATCCGGTTCCGGCTCATACGGGACATAGGACGAGGATGGTGGCTCATAACCGCCTGACGAGGGCTCGTAGCCGCTGCTCGGAGGCGCGTAGCTGTCTTCTGGCGCGCTGTAACCGGCTGGGGACGGTTCGTAGCCTGCTGATTGGTCGTATCCGGATGAAGCAGGCGTGTGTGGTACATGAGCGGCCTCATCAAACGATGTTTGGGGAGCCTCATACGAGCTTGCGCTCGGCAGTCCATAGCTCGTTGATCTTGGCGGGAACCCATTCGCTAAAGGAGCATATCCACCCGGCTTGTGCTCGGAGTCACCGTCCATGCTCATAGCAGGCGATGGGGCGTAGGGGTTGTTGCTAATATCCACAGATGAAGGTGCGGGACTATGCGTGCTCACAGGACCCGGACCAGCTCCTTCCTCGGGAATAGCGGTTGGAATGTAAGAAGAATCTTTTCCAGACGAGAGCCCTAGACCGTCGGTCGTGGGTTGCATGGGAGTGTATTGCGGCGCATAGTTGGACTGTTGCGAGGCAGGTCTATAATGCGAAGGACCAGGCGGCGTACCGTAGTTAGTTGTTGGCGAATCCATAGGAGCGTACGGATTGTAAACGGCGCTTCTCTGCTGAGCAGCCGATGCTGACGTCGCCGATGGGGCGTATCTAGTGCCGAGAGCTGAAGCAGCGGCTGGCACAAATGCCTGGCCTCCACCATAGAGATCAGCAGCGGAGGGAGATCGAGAAATGGTTGGCGTTCCCGAAACTCGAGCAAACGGTCCGGCTTCTCCTTCGCCAGCAGTACTGGAGGCATTTGACGCCGCATCGGGATCGTCTCCGGAGACAAACTTGTTGAAGCTTGACCACATCTTGCCAGTCAGCTTCTCCATTGAGGGCCTAGAGGTCCACGACGAAGATGAATCATTCGGCATTTGTGATAGTCTCCGTGCCAGGTTCTGTAGCTCGGAGGCAAGCGCAGGGCTGTAGTATGGTGATCGCTTCGTGGTCGAGCCGACTGCTGCAGCGACTGACTCGCAATACTGCGATGCCTTGTCACGGGATCCACTCTCGATCAAAGCGTAAGCGTGGCTGACTTTGAAAGCCTGGAGATGTGGAATTTCCTTGACTTGGGTCTTACCAGACAACGTCAAAGCGTACTCGTAAATCTCACTCAATATCACTGAGTCAAGATCAGGGGTTCTCTCCGGCCTGGTCAAGTTGGCGCCGATGAGAGAAAAGTTCGCATTGGGATCATCAGGTCCAGAGAAGATCGATACGGAACGGGAGAAGACGAAGCAGACATGGGCTGCCTCTATGCGGCCATAAGAAGCGAGCAGTTTGCCCAAGGAATGCAGGGCTTTCTCGTCTTCTGTGCTGCGATTCAAAAGCACAAGCCCAAGGGTCTCTTTCCATTTGTTGAGTCCGTCAAGAGTGTCTTGAGCCTGTGATGAGCCTGCAGAAGAGACCATTTGGAAGCCAGCGCGAGCTGACACTGGAACAAGCTCCTCGATGCTCTCTTCCCAATTTTGTGCGAAGACGTTGTACAATGCAGACATCGATTGGTTTCCGGGGCATAGCTTTCGCACCTCGGTACGCACGAACTCCTGCACGACTTGCTTCCAAACGGACGAGCTTAAAGTAGATGCAATGAGCATGGCGTGTGCCCACAATTTATGATCAACGGCATTCCATACCGCCTTTTCCCTGTCACCTTGCCGGAGGTGGGAGCTCAGCTCTTGTATCGCAGTAGGTTCAATGTCAGGCTGTGAAAGAGGCGTCGTTGAAAGGCCACCAGTCGAACTAGCCTCCGGAGCGAAGAGTTGACGTACAGCAAGATCGACAGCTGGATTGCCTGCGAGGACCCCGTCATGCTCAACAAGGGTCTTCATCACTTGCCACAGCAGCAAGCGTTCTCCAATCCTAGGATCCAAAGTTTCCATTGAAGACTTCTCGACGTCCCTAGAGAGCGCCTCGATACGAGAAGACATCCACGCAATCAGCTCTTTCTTCTTGCCCTTGGCGCCCTTCAAGGGTCCTGGAAAGGCATCAAAAATTGAGTCGCTAGTAGCGAGATCGGCAAATCTTTGTACTCGCACATCACCTGCAGTTGGCTTCAGCATTGGGTTGGATTGGCCACTTCCGTATCGAGGAACTGCTTTGGGGAGCATTGACACAATAGAGCCATTGGGCCCGAATCTGAGGATGGGCGACCCTTTCCACCTTTGCAAGGGATCGTGCTCAGTCCCATCTTGCGGTTGCAGATAGCTCTCATCTGGGGCTTCAGTAGAGTGACCAGCGGCCCGGATAGTCTGATGCGGTAGCGGCTGATACGAAACGTGCGCAACAGATGCCGCACGTCCGAGACTTGACATTGGCTGAGAGCTACCAGGTGCATATTTTGATCGATACATCTCTGGCGATTGTGTGCTCGATCTTCGAGGAATTACAGGATCGGTCTGGGCCCCAAGAGACGACTGCACAGAGCTTGGAGACACCACAACGGAGCTTTGAGCTGGATTGTAAGTTCCGTCGGAATCTTGCCGTGGTAGAGATCTATCTGGAAGCGCAGCCGCGTACGCCAGAGGACTCGATGTACGGGGCGCGAATTTGTGAGCCGCAGGAGGCCCAGCGGACGATCCGGGAGGCGTGTATGGAGCTGGGGCAGGTCGTGTCTGCGGAACGGACTGTCCATTGGTCATACCAGGGCCTGCCGATGGCGCAGGTGAATACCTTGAATTGGGCTTCGGCGGTGGTGCAAGCGGTGCATAGGACGATGGCGTTGGCTGTGTCGTAGCATCTTGCCAAGGCGAAGTTGCTGCAGGAGCCAAGGGAGCCTGTGCTGCTGGGCTAGTCGCGTATTTGTTTGCAGCAGCTTGCTGGGGTGGCACAGCGGGCGAATACCGAGATGAGGTTGGTGGAGCCTGAGGTGCTGAGAGAGCTGACGCTGGCCTGGGCATAGTCTGTGCTGGAGCAACTGACGGTTGTGGCGGGAAGGGATCCAGTCTGGGCGGGGGTACGAACGAGCCATATTGTTGCGATACACTTCGTGCAGGTCCCATTGGCTTGCCTGCTGGCGGCGGCATGCCGGCTGCCCCGGGTGGAGGTGGTGGTGGTGTTGACACCAACTGCTGCGGTTTGGGCCGGGTGGCCCTTTTAGGTGCGGTCATGGGTAGTTCCTCAAAAAACTTCATTGGCTTTCCAGTCAATTCTTTTGCCGTTTGCTGCTGTTGAATGGGCTGCGGTGTGTAGGATGGTGTCGAAGACATCGAGCTCACGGTTGGAAGAGGTGCAGAGGGCGTGGATCCTGACGATGGCACGTACGAAGCTTTCCTCGAAACAGGCTCAGGGATATGTTGCTGAATGGGTTCGTCCTCGAGGAAGCCGTCCTCCTCATCCAACTCATCACCAAGCGCTGCCCATGCATCTTCACCGTTTGCGCCGTCACCGCCAAGTGCCTTTGCCCATTCATCATCTAGGTCTGCACTCCCTTCGAAACCAGCTGGGTCGTCCTTTAAGTCTCCAGTCGGAAACGCGCTGACTTCTGCATCATTAGCTTCATTCCCAGCTTCGATCAGTGCAGGATCAATGGGCTTGGAATCAACGCCAGCCTCTTTCAGCCAATCATCTGCAGCACCGTCGAATGGATCTGTTGCAGTGGGCTCTTCTTCAACTTCAGTGTCTTCCGCCTTGATGGTCTCTGATACCGGTATGGTCTCTGCATGATGTGCCTGCGCTACTTCTGATTCATGCACGCCAGTAGAATGGGCCGCATTAGACTCGTGATCTATCGCGTCATCAGCTGTGATGGGAAGCGGCTCCACGGGCGTATCTTCGGATGCGTGGGTAGGATCCTCGTGTGTGACTTCTGAAACGTTGGGGACGGACGCAGCCACATTCGGGTCATCAACCCTCTCTCCTTTACTCGCTTCCTGCTCTTCAGTCGCCGCAGTGTGTTCCTCCGCAGGTAAGGCCGTTGAGGTGTCGAGCACAGCGTCCGAGGAAGCCTGCAGATGTGCAGATTGCACGCTATCATCTTCGGGTTGGTCAGCTGGCCATGTACTCTGATCGTTGATTCCCCAAGCAGCCAGTTGGTCGCTCTCCTCTTCCTTAAGATTGTCCACACTCTTTGTGTGTTCGACGACGGGCTGCGACTTGTCCGACTCTGCAACGGTCTCGTCTTGCGACGCCCAGCTCAAATCTGGTTCGTCCATCTGCGGCATAGCCAATGGTTCGGCAGACGGTGCTACAGAACGGCTGAAGCTTTCATTGTGTCCGTGATGACCGGTCATATTATGATTATGTGGAAGTATCGGGGATCGTATTCGATGCGATGAAAGCCAGCTGTCACCGAGGCTTTTCCTTTCCTAGTTGTCGTAATCGTGACCCTTGCGCAAGACCATCGCTACCGCAAATTCGAGGCCATGTACATGAGCAATGCAGAGATACGGTGTTTGGGTTCAGGGTATGAATGCGAAATCAACAAGTGTTGCGTGAAAGAAGATACATGGGCTGGATCTGTCTCCTTTCCCGCGAAGACGTGACGCTGTTGGCCGCCTCGGCGATTTAGAGACTAACTGCGTCTTCGGTTTCGCATGGTCATGAAATTTTCACATCATGCTACCCCCTAGGGGAAACATATGACCGGTGGGGCCGATAGATGGCGGAGGCGGATGGGAGGCGGAGGCAGTCACGGCAGTCTGGCAGATGGGACTCGAGAGGAACCTTGGCGAGAAAGTGAACAGCTGCCACAGCAAGTGCAGAGAGAGCATTGCCATCCACGTCTCGAACAATCTGCTGTTCGCCTGCTTTTCACTACCTCCCCCTCACACATCGCTTGTGCCTACAGTACTTGCCTCGTTCAAATACCACAAGCCTGACCATCCATCCCACCCCGCCACTGCCCCAGTCCGCCTTTGTCCTGCGTACCTCGAGCCCCCGAACCCTCGTCTCTACAAACAATACAGGAGCCCTCCAAGATGGCTGACGTTGAAATGACTGATGCTCCCGCCGCGGCCAGCACCGCCAACGCTGGCTCCGCCTCCGCTGTTGACGCCAAGAAACGCTTCGAGGTTAAGAAGGTACGTCAAGGAGCTGCTCGCGTGATTGTGATTAGCTTACTGACCGGACTGACAGTGGAACGCTGTGGCGCTTTGGGCCTGGGACATAGTCGTTGATAATTGTGCCATCTGTCGCAACCATATCATGGATCTCTGCATTGAATGCCAGGCAAACCAAGCGTCCTCTACAAGCGAGGAGTGCACAGTAGCCTGGGGCATCTGTAATGTAAGTTGAAGCCTGTCTCATCCGCCTCTGGCAAGCCTGACTGACTCGTCCTACCAGCACGCTTTTCACTTCCACTGCATCTCGAGATGGCTCAAGACGCGACAAGTGTGTCCCCTAGACAATCGTGATTGGGAATTCCAGAAGTATGGCAAATAGAGGACACGGATGACTACCGACTACGAAGATAATGAATCCATATTTCGAGTTGCCGCGCCTGTCGACTCATGCAGCTCCTTTACACCGAAGGCTGCAGATGCAGCCATCGGACCAGAGCAGCATCTGCTCACCACTACGGTCAAGATAGATGTTGGCTGCAAAAGGGACTATAATAGATACTATCGAGACTGAGCTCGTCAGGCACGAGCATTGACACGTGCGGTATCTCGCGATAGAAGAAGTAATGGACATGAAGCCCTGCATTGCAACGGTGTCCAATCCACAGACCTTGGCATGTATGCATGATGCGCCTATTGAATAGTTGCTGAAGTCCCATCAAAATGGACCTGGACGCCGCTTGCTGGGACCGCACTGGCTCTTGCGGGCAGCCACTTGGGCTTGTTTCTGTTGTAGATGGGCCATGGGGGAACGACGGCGACGAAGGTCAGAAGTGCACCTCCTAGACCAGACCAAAGTAGGTAGTGAATGTTTTGAGTGGAGTAGCCAACGACAAAGGCAACCGTCTTAGAAAGGCCCTCTTTAGCTCTGGCGATCAGTGCATGAAAGACAGCTACTCACAGTGAAGACGATTAACAAATTCGTAGAGACTTGCTCAGCAAGACGTTGGCCATCGAAGTCCTATGACGAGCAGGAAGATTAGCGGCGGCGTGATGGATGACGCGGACGCGATGTCAATGGGCAGGTGTCATACGATTGGAGCCTCGACAATGTCGCGGATCTGATCGAGCAGTTGATCGGCCATGACAGTGGTCAGATAGCTGCAAAGAGCAGGATAGATCAGAGGTCAGATGGTGAAGGGCAGCTGTCGAAAGAGGACAAGTGGATGCGCCGAGTAAAGGACACCAAGCATCAAGCCTGTCCCGCAAGCGCCGTCTCGGCTCCCGTCCGTGGCCAGCAGCACTGCACGCCGAACTGACCTGAACTGACCTGACTTGACCCGTCTTGCTGCGCCAAGAGTCAAGGTCGTACGCTATGGTCTGGGACTCGCTAAGCTCGTCGACGATCTCCAAGTCATGCGTCCAAGGGGGGACGGGGAGGGCGGACGAGTACGACGCGTAACGGAGCAACCTGGGAAGTCAGGACCCTCGTCGGAGGGAAGACCAAGTTGCGGGCCTCGACTGACTGGCTGCAGGAGTATGAAAGGCCCCTAGTACGCACGACAAACGGCGGGAGAAAAGCGCAAGCCAGCGATTCCAGAAAGCGACCCGGCGAGTCCCATGAGGGCGTGCACGGCGTGTCACTGCTGCTACTGCTGTGTCGGGCCTGGCCCTCCAACGGCCCACGTTCTCACCAGCCCGGCCTTGAGAGATTTTCTGCCGAACGTCACCTTAACCCATTCACCTGCCCTCGCCCTTCCCTTGCCTCACTTCTTCACTCCTCTTCCTCCTCAAAGGCCCTAGGGCTCGCCTCCTTCACCTTCTTCCATACCTGCCAGCTCGCTGTGCTCCATCTTGCAACCAGACCTCCATTGATCCGCCTGAATCACCACCACCCTACGTCCGATTCTCCGAGTCGCATCGTTCACACGTAACGAACCCAGCTGATTGACGCGGCACCATCCCCACCCTACACCGCTCTCCAATCCTCAATTCTCCATAGCCCCAACTCGTTTCGCGCAAAATCCACCAAGTTGGCGGGCCTCATTGTTCTCAAGTTCTCAACCATCCGCCCTCTCCTCGGCTCCGCCTTTGTGTTCATCTGCGGAGGCGACAAGAAGCCCCCATAACTGGTCCAATCCTCGCCAAATTCGTTCTGATCGCCCGCTATACACATAATCGATTCCAGCCCTGTGCTGAGTGTAGGATCGTCCTACACTACTTCCAATCGCATTGATCCTCACACTCGCGGTGAGCCCTCGTTGCGGCTCGCCGTTATTCTGTACCCTGAGCACGTCTCGAGATTGATATTGCTCTGCTTAAAGTTGAAAACACAGCACCACCATGCCCGAATCCGCGCATTCCGACGAGTTCCTGACTCGCTTCAGTACCCCTGTCGATGAGCTTGACGACCACCGCAACCAACTCGAGTCACTCCCACGCGCTGACGGGACCATGCCTCACAGCAGGCGAGGAACGGCTGAAGCTCAAGACCAATCTGCCATGAACGCGCCAGCGCTCACCCTCCAAGTTCCGGAACTTGACCACGGAGTGCGTAGCAGAGACTTTGAAGTGGCTGTTGATGACGATGGAAGCGATGCAGGTTCTGTGCGTGGCAACAGAAGACTCTCTGGTCGCCGAGGCTCAATCAGTCCCGTTGTCGCGAGGCGCTCTCACTTTCGTCGTCCGCGTCAACGCGATGACGAGCACAATCACTCCCGTGATTCTTCGCGCTCTTCTTCGTCTTCTCGCAACTCTGTCGATGCATTTGCTGCCCCCCCACTGCGACCCCGCGCTGGTACCGCCGGTACTTTGGCCAGTGTGTCGCCCTCAATCCACCCCAATGCGCACCACCATCGGATTCCCTCTGTGGAGAGCTTCCACAGAGCGCGAACCATGAGCCAGGACCAACCGAATCAAGGTGAAGGTGGTTCTGACCACGGAAGTGTCGAGGATGATGTCTGTTATGTTCCTCCGGAGGAGCCACAGGGACCCTACACAATCGACTTTGAAGATCTTGAAGAATTTGTTGAGAAGGAACGCCACCAGGATCCAGCAGGTCGCCGCAGCCGTCAAGCTTCCTATTCCTGCCAGGGAGGACCACCCAAAATCTTCCATGACAAGCGCACGCAATCTGGCAATTGCGAGAAGCTTGAGAGCGAGTCTCCTGCTCTGGATTCCGGTGAATCTGTCGTCGACGAAAAGCTGTCTGCACTGGACCAGCCCAAGATCAAGCAGCGCATGAATCGCTTCTCTTTCTTTTCCACCGAATTGGAACAGTCGATTCATGCGCCGAACCTCGGCGATTTGCTGATGCCAGGCGAGTCTTTCAAGCACTTGTTCGAGCTAGGTCCTGAGGGAGGATGCTGGTGGTTGGACATGGCGATGCCAACTGAAGAGGAGGTCGAAGTCATCTGCAAAGCTTTCGATGTCCATGGTCTTACCCGTGAGGATATCATTCAACATGAGCCACGCGAGAAGGTCGAGCTCTTCAAGTCCTACTACTTCGTCTGTTTCCGGTCATTCTTCCAGGTTGATCACGAGGACGAGCGCTACCTGGACCCTGTCAATGTCTACGCGATAGTCTTCCGCGAGGGTATTTTGACTTTTACGTTCGCCCCATCTCCTCACGCGGCCAACGTCCGCAAGCGCATGGGCCGTCTGCGCGATTACGTTTCTCTTGGAGCAGACTGGATTTGTTATGCTTTGATCGACGACATTGTCGACAGTTTCGGGCCCATCATCCGCTCACTTGAGATTGAAACCGACATTATTGAGGACTCGGTCTTCACAGCTCGTCCTGAAGACTCAATCAATGTGCTGAAGCAAATATCAGAGTGTCGTAAGCGGAACACTCAACTGGTTCGTCTTCTTGGAGGCAAAGCCGACGTTATCAAGGGTTTCGCCAAACGCTGCAACGAGTCCTATAGCGTTGCACCCCGTCAAGAGGTGGGCTTGTATCTCAGCGATATCCAGGATCACGTCGTGACCATGATGAGCAACTTGGGCCACTTCGAGAAGATGCTCTCCCGCTCCCACTCGAACTACCTTGCTCAAATCTCTCTGGATTCAATCGCCCAGGGTACCCGAGCCAACGAGGTCTTGGGAAAGGTCACATTCATCGGCACTCTGCTTGTGCCTATGAACTTGGTGTGTGGTCTCTTTGGCATGAACGTTACCGTTCCCGGGCAGGACAGTGGCGAGCTCGGATGGTTCTTTGGAATTCTTGGTTGTCTCATCGGGTTCGTTTCGATCGCAACTATTGTGGCAAAGAGGATGAGATACATCTAGGCTTTGCTGTGAGAGAGGTCTCATCGCTGCTGGTATCCTTGTTGCCTGATGTTCACTGGCTTTGTAGTGACTTCGTTATTGTTATTGCATATTCATGTTGAGTCCTGCGCTGCGTTCTGTTGGATGATGCCGATGATAATGATGACTATCATGATCACGGCGTTGAGGCGGGAAGCATGCAGGCAGATACAGATATAGATACATGTCCACGTAACTGTACACCAGAAACCAGAAACTGTGCTTTGCAATTCCATGATGCTTTGTGTACCGCATAGAACTAAATCCAGGCGAGCCGACCTCCAGTCCCTATATGTCTACATTATGTCGACGTGCTCCAAGCTATGCCCTGATACAGCCTATATATTCTAAGTCTCGACATCTAGAGGATGTCTGGTCATGCTGTGCTCGATGGCCGCGAGTAACGCACACCACTGTTACCGTACCTTTCATCTCAACTGCCTGCATCCCCCTTCGTGCCACTTCCATTTTTGCCTCCACCTTGCCTTGCACCTGTATCCTCGCCGACACGCTCGGCGGCCTTCTTCGCCCGCTCCTTCTCGTACCCTTCCTCGTACATGCGCCAGACCTCCTGATCTCTCCGTAATTTGCGCGCCCGCCGCGCCATCACCTCATAATTGCGCAGCCGCCGCTCAGCCTCGACGCATCCACCTACAATCATACCCGACATTTGAATGTAGACCTTGAATTGAAAGGTGAGGTTTCTGTAGACTGGGCTAAAGGCTTGCAGGGTTAAGCCTAGGAGGAGCGAGCCTACGCCCCACTGTTGAATCTACTGTTAGTCCAACCTCTTCAATCTTCATCTGAATTCTTTTACGAATCTCGTTGGATTCATCTCCGGGTCTGGGGGGTTTCCAGGGCCCGGTACAGAGTACATGCAGTCTTCAATACTTTGGTTTTCTCGCTTTCGATTTGGTTCCTTGTATTTTGGATGGGGGGAAGAATAAAGGAGTGAAGAGCTTGGGCTTACTGTTGCTGCTCCGTGTAGGGCGCCGCGTAGACCTTCGCGTTCTGCGCCGTGGACTTCTGCATCGCTGACTAGTTGACCGCGGCTGGGCATTTTCCGCTACATTTGGCGGGGATGATGTGCAGAAGGGTTTTGTGTGACCTGTGCTGATCACGGGCAAAATTTTGACAGAAGTACAAACAGCAAAGGTGTGAGAGGTTGCGTGAAGGTTTACCTAGACGCCTGCAGCTGGGAATATGGTGGTTGGGAGATGCGGTGACTCGCGAAGCAAGATGGGGTGAGGTCATTGGGGGCCATCATGAATTATAGGCTTTTGAGCAACAAATCATTGGAGCTCTGATCACGTGCAAAGACTATTTATGCGTCAGTACCGCGACATGCGTGACAAGTGTCTCTGCAAACTTGCATGCAATGAGCCTCACATCGGGAAGGTTGCCGAACAATCATCTTGAATCTCGTCTATAACAATAGAATTTGTGTCTAGATCGCAGGACCGTCACAGACGAGCATTGAATCGCGCAGGATCTTGCGGCTTTAGCACCAGATACGTCATGCAGTAAATGCTACGGAATACTTCAAGAGTCTGGCCAAACTGGCTCGATGTAACAATCATAGCGACATGAAGAAGTCTATTGCTGAGGTGCGATGCCATTTCCATGGCTACTGCGGCTTGTCAGTGTCCAAGATAACCTCTATGATGGACTCGCCGATCTCGGGAACTCTCCAAACTTTGACTACCGACAGGCCAGCTTTGGAACAAATGTCTTCCCACTGTTGCAAAGTTCTAACTTTGCCGTTCATCGTACTCAACATGACGACATCCATTGCAGGTGCCATGTAGAAGGAGTCCTTGGGGAAGATGATCTGGTCGTTGATGAGAATGGAGCTGTAGCCTGGTTTCAAAGCGGATCGTGTGTTTTTCAAAATCTCCACAGCTTTCTCGTCGGGCCAATTGAACAGCACCAGATGGAAGTGATAGGCGCGAGCACCTTTGACAGGCTGTGCGGTGAAGAAGTCGTACGGATTGGCCGTCACCTTTGCTGGTAGACCAATCGTCTCTGCTCTTTTGACGACTTCGGGCAGATCCTGAAGAATCAATTCACCTTTGATTGCGTCGCCATGGAAGTTGACAAGCTCTTTCATATCCTGACCGAGCCCACCTCCCACGTCCACGAGGATGGGCCCTTCGCCATTCCAAGTGTCCAGGAGTGTCTTCGTCGGGTAGTAGCTCAGCCAAGTGGGCCGGTCAGATGAATACCCAGCCACGAGTGTGGCAAAGTTCTGCATTTTCTCAGGACGGTTTCGCAGCCATTCGTATAACGTTTCATCAGTCCCTGAAGCATACTTCCAGACCTCCTGGCCAAGCTTCGGATTCTGATAGTTGTGTTCTCGTGCATAGTCGGCGAGTTTTGCGTTAGCCGGCACAATGGCATCGAACATGTAATGTATGCCAGCGCGTAAACTAGCACTCTTCGCGTACGCCTCGCTCACATGAGTAAGCTGGTAGACTTGAGGCTCTGGCTCGTAAAGATGGTTTGCTGCGACTATCAGGCCAAGGATACGTAAGAGGAAGTCCTCTGCGGCACCGGTTTTTGATGCGAGCGCGCTCAAGGTGTTGACTCCCTCGAGAATGAGCTCAAAAACTTTCAGGTCCAGTGCTATCTTAAAGCAAGCATGGAATGGTACCTGGCAATTTGGTCAGCCTCGAGTGGGTGTATAGCATAAGACCCTGACTTACTTCAACCCAGCCCATGCGCCATTGACTCTCCCATGGCGTCTCAAGACGAGCCGCAAGCTTACGTGCAGCGATCAGTGCACGGACACGACCAAGATCTTGAGATCCTTCTGGAAAGTTACTCTGGTCAATAGAGTCCAGCAATTTGACAATTTCGTCAGCGCTCAGGTTTGCCATTGTTCAGATTGCGAGTATACGAAACAGAGATGCAACGAGCTGTCTCGACATTGCTTGGGAAGAATGATTTGCATAGTTCCGCATGAATGAGGGTCCCCTGTGGCTTTGATCCAAAGCTTGTTCGATAGTATGGCGTTTCTCGGCACGCCGATCTCTTTATTGCCGTGTAGCGTCATGGACCGTGCGAACCCCTTGAATGTTTAAACTTGAGCCCCATTGCCATCCTCGCGAAGCGGGATGGTTTGATCGACTGGTAGCAGCTGTCTCGAGAGGCTTCATGACCAGCTGAAAGTGTCGCTTTCCGTCTACTGGCCCCAGAGTACATCACGACCGCGGATTGACTCTCCTTTAAGTCTATGGTAAAATTAAGTCGTTACGGACGCCCCCCATCGTATTGGACGGATTGCCAGCCAGAAAGAGCCTCGATCGCTATCTAGCCCCGCAGACTAGTCAAGGCCAGCAATGGTGGCTTGTCAGATATACGAACAAGTCTGTGCAGCATGCGAAATTCGCGCTGGACTTGAAGACGACGTCTTCTCCACTTCAACATGGCTCTGAGCATGTCTTTTCCTTGACTCAGGTCGTTGCGGGATACTCTGCTGGATCAGGGGTAATCGCTTTGCACATCATGCACCTACAGCCGGATGGGCAGCGCATCTATGAGAGCGCCATTGCGTTCTTGGTGTTGTCCTATGTGGCTGTCATCTTACGCATGCTTACAAGGTTGAGACAAAAGCGGATGCCAATGATCTCCGACTATCTGATCATCCTCGCATTGATCAGCTTTTCGACATACTGCGGACTGGTATTCGCGAGTAAGACCTCTTGCCAACATGCCCCCGATGCCACACGTCGGCACTGCTGAACTCCAAGCTAACATTTCGATTTCAAGTCCTCATCGAGTTGCCTGAAGGGACTTTCGAAACGCAGCACCTCTCATTGCCGTCCATCACAAGGTACCTAAGGGTATGACGGTCATCAATCCTGCTCACTTTCTGCGTGCCCATCACTAAAGCTTCGTCAACATGCAGTGGGCCTTTGGCATAGAGATGATCTTTGGCCTCATCGTTACATCGGCCAAATTGTCTTTGCTGTTTTTCTGGCGATCAATCTTCTTATCCAAGTCCTTTCATCGCTGGAATTATTTTACAATGGCCCTGACGGCGCTTTGGTTCGTGGCGTACATTTTCACGTTTGCGTTCCACTGTCGTCCGCTGAAGGCAGCTTACGACGTGCCCACCCTCATCCACGGAGGGAAATGCGCGACTCTGACAGACACCATTGTCGGCACAGAGGCTTCGAGCATTCTCGTGGACCTGATAATCATTGCGTTGCCGATCCGGCAATTGTCGACTTTGCAGATGAAGGCTCGGCGAAGGTACACGCTGACTGCCATCTTTGCCCTGGGAGGCTTGTGAGTATTTCCTTGGTCTTCGGTATGCGCATGACTGATGTATGATTTTAGCGTTGTCGTCACGAGCGCTGTAAGGATGTATTTCGCATTTGGTCCTTCTGTACCTACGGCTGGTCAGCGCTATAGTGAGTCTGGCTATACGTGCCGAACCTGACGAGCTTCTGACACTAACGCTCACAGTCGACTCTGGTCATGTCATTCTCTGGACCAACATCCAAGGCGGTGTCACTATCATTTGCGCATGCATTCCCGTTCTCCCGCCTCTTGTAACTGATGTTGGAAGCAGGCTGGCATCTCCAGCAAGCAAATGGATCGAGCGCCTCGTGCGCGGACGCCGACATCATCGAACGCAGACTCGAGAGCAGGATATCGATCTCTCGGCTCCGTTATCGGAGGAGTTTGAGGCCCCTGCGCACAAGGATTTCACCTTCCGCAGGGTCAGACACACTGCAAAGGCGACTACGGAGCATGTGGAGCATGGCAAAGCGGCCAAACTCTCGGAAAGGGAGATAGGCGTGACGAGAGAGATCAATGTTGAGGCTAGTGTCGTTCCAAAGAGTGCTGGGTCTACTACTCAGGGAAAACCACAGAGCGTGCGGGATGTTGTTTGAAGCGGGTCCTGTGTAACGAGATTACGAGTCGTCAATGAAGTATGTTGAGCGAACGGATATGTGTACCGATTGTCTGCTTTTGTCTGCGTGATGATTCGAGTCGGGGGTTTTGCGGCCATATTCACGCGATGCCATGATTCGCGCTCACTGTAAGACGATGAGTCCAACGACTCTCGATTCTGCTCGATTGGTACTCAGGATCTGTGTCGTCCCCGTAACGGAGCGCTGCGCGAGCGTCAGAGAACTAAATGATGGAAACAAGGAAAACTCAGGCTGGCCTCTGATGGGCACCATTGCGCCTCGATGGCAACCTCCTCTCCAGACTTGATGGAAATCGGATGTCACTTTGAAAGTCTGCGACTACAGCACGATGCATGGTATGAAAATGTCAGAGTGTAGACAACGTTTCCAAGACAATAGTTGCTGATGGTAAACCCTGACAAGCCTAAACTCCTTGCCGGTCATGCTAACACATACGAAATTGACCGCCTCTTCATGGACATCGAACCTCTTTCGCTCATCGAAAATTTTCCTAGCTCCCTTGCGAATTCTCGCGCTTAGCCAGTCCATCCAGTCAGACGGTTGGCGATGTCACGAGCGTACGACTCGGTGGCTCCACCTCCGTTGAGATCACCACCCACTGGGACGGCGTAATCGCCAGACTACGTCGTCGTTAGTTTAAAATTCAGTTGAGATTCAGTACAGATCCTCCGAGCAGCCACTCGATATGTTCTCTGGTTTGCAAGGCCTTGGAAAGTATTGACGTCGCGTGGCTTGGCCAACGGGGTCCAGGAGGAAGAGGAGCGGAAGTGTTTCAAGACTTACGTTGTACCATCTAGCAGCAACATAGTATGTCTGCGCACCAGTGGCGCCGGAGCTCTGAGCCTCGTTGAGAAGCGTAGCAAGACCAGAGCCGTCGTCAGTGCCGACTGCTCCCTCGCGAATCATGCCCGTGATGTAATCGTTGGGGCAAGGGTTCTGCACGTTGCCATCCTTGTTGCACGAGTAGTACCCGTTGTGATCCTGCATCAGACCAGGGTTGTTGACGCCGTAGTTGGTCGTCTGTACCCGCACGCAGCCGCCAGACTCCTGCATCATGATGGCCAGGATGAAGCGGTGGTCGACACCGTAGGTCTGAGCGATGGATTGGATTGCATCGTAGATGGCGCCAACCTCAGGGCCAGAGTCATTGGCCTGGCCGTATTGACCGCACGAGTTGAACATGGTGTTCTTGTTGTTGTTGAACATCTCCTCGAAGGAACTGTAACCTTGTTAGCGTCCATGTCGGTTTGACTAAGCAGGTCATCCCAAGATTCATCGAGATGGAGAGCCAGCGAATGCGCGTTGCTTCTAACCATCGTCGGGCGGAATTCGGACGAGCGAGAGAACTTACGCCCATGAAGACTGCGCAGGCCAGCCCTGGCCAGGGGTACCGTCACCGGCATAGTAGTGGTAGCTCGAGTCACCATTGCCGACGCCGTCATTGTTGTTGATTGTGTAGATGCCAGCAGGAGAAGCGACGTGAGCGTTGGTGTCGCGCTTTTCAGTAGGAGCTGCGCCAACGAGAGCGACGAGGGCAGAGCCCATGATGAATTGGCGGTACTGCATCGTGAGAGATTTGCGGCAAGTATTGACTTTGGAGAGTTTTTGCTGTCGAAGTACTCCTGCTGATGATATCTCAAACACCTACATCGTCGGCGCCTCTGCACGTCTTTATACTCTTTCGTTCAAGCATGCCAGTTGCCATCCATGAGCCGACATAGCCTTGAATACGAAGTCCATGCGAAGGACACCGTCTTGACATTGTCGCGGCTGCAACTTCAACGTTGAACTCACAAGCCATTGTTGCCCATGTGTTGCACGCTAAAGGCGAACCATGATGAGCTAGGCGCGAAACAGGAGCCGTCGTGGCCGAAGTCAATCCGGACTGCCTTCAGCTTGATAGAATAAGGTGATATGTTTCGTTGAGCTAGACGGATAAGGCAGGCGGCACTTTGCTAGTCTGTAGTCAGAAGAGCCCTGAAGTGTGAAGAGTGAAAGCTTCTTGTCCATCGTTGCATCGAGCGGAGAGTCATGGCATGTGGCGTTCGCGCTAGCAGTCTTGATTGGAGTATTTTTGGACCACGACAAAGCTTGGTATCGTACGATTGTCGCGCTGGTGAAGACGCCGAGAACAGTTGAATTGTAGGATTGGCAATTTGTACCGTCTGGAATGCCATGCTAGGCCATGGCTCGTCTTCAAACACCGACATGTCTATCATGCGACGATCCGTTTTCAGCTGCGGCACATTCTGGGAGCCGCAGTCGAACCCACGCACGCCACGGACGCGATGGGATAGGTAGATGGTCTCTGCGTCACTGCAAATGCTTCGAAAAGCGGCCAGAATTTCGGCAGAAGTGCCGATACCCTTCCATACGAAGTGAGGGATGTTGGTATTTGCCAGAAAGGCCTCAAATCCAACAGACTGTTGTGTCGCAAACTCGTATTTCAGCTCGTGTTCACAGAGAATTGAGAAACCTTGGGCACTGAATGCGAAATACGGGGTTGCATTCTCCTGAGGCTGACCCGACTTATCCCCAACCCTTAGCCTCGGCTCAACGTGCATGATACATCCTGCTCACACTGCCGTCTTCTTCCCTGTAAAAGTCTGTCAACTGTCAGGAGCATCTCGCGCAAGCTGCACATCGAAAGCAGAAATGTGACAGGCGAATGCGTTCATGGCTCCCCACGTCGTGCAACATGATTTGCGTCGCGCACCAGTGGATCTACCACGATCCCTAACACCCCCTATGCGTTGTCACCCGGCGTCACAGAAACCACAGGATGTTCTGCAAACAATCACTACCGTCATCGATTCTACTTTGAGGTCTTGGCTCTCTCCTGCCGGGGTGACCCAAAATGCCAGATGTCCGAAGATGTGCAACCAATCTCATGAAGTGGTCCACTTTTAAATCATGTCACCGGCTGCCAAGCAGCGTTGGTCCGCAGCGTCCGTGGAGCCAACTTGTCAAGAGGGCGCAGAGTCATCTTGGTCCCACATTGTTTGCGATCGGTAGCTCCGGTAGGGGACCAGATCGATCATAAAGCCTTCTGTAGCCTGGCTAATCGATTGCTACCTATGCTAACATTGTGTTAGAATCCGACGATGAGGTTCGATTTCATGTGGAAAGTCCTGGTCGTCTCCACGACAGCCCAAGGTGTCAGAATTCATCGACTGACTCATGACGAGGATCATGATGTTTCCATACAGCGGCAACACCAGCAGATCGCGCATGAGCACCTCAAAGACGTTGAGGATCACCTTCAGACTCGTGGTGTGACGCTCGACAATATTCCGGTGGATGAGTCAGGTGGCATCGACTTGCCCCCTCCCTTGATGCAGCGCGACGATACGGTCATGTCGGAACTTCCTCCAAACCTTGACAAAGACTGCATCGACTGGTGGATAAATCATGGCGCAGTCCCCGAAGATGAATACAGTGGCGCCGATTTTGAGCATGAGACCGAGTGCATAGACGTAAAGTCCTATCAGCTCTACTGCAAGTTCAAGCACAAGAACCAAAGCAGTCCGATTCACTATTTTCCGTGCCCCGAGGATTTCGGTTGTGCCAATACTAACAGAGAGACGGGAGAGATGCTCGACAGACAACAGTGGTTGTATAACCATCATGAATCCCGCATTCCATGGCCAGAAATGGTGGGTGTCACATGTATCTCTGAGAGTTCAATCACCACTATCGTGATGGGCATTCAGCAACGGAAAGAGACCATGAGCTCGAAGATTGCCAAAGCCCTCAGGGGAGCAAGGAGATTCATCGGCGTTACTGGACTCACCGCTGATATGTCCCATCTCAATTGGAGGGTTGAGTATCACTACGGTAGAGGTGCTGACCCCAAAATGACGAACCACGCTGGCACAAAGTATTTCTGGGGTCTTCTTGACAGCATGCCTGAGAAGAAATTCTACAGCTATACCATTGACTATACGATGCAGGATGACGACTATTCCTGGCAGTCTCAGGTGTGGTTTCCTCAGACTTTCAACAGGTCTGTCGCCATGGTGGCGCAATTCGGCTTCTTGCAATCCGGCAAGAGTTGAACGATGACAGAGGGTGATCGCAGCGGGTGGTTCCGAAATTGCGGTGGCACAGAGGACACGGTATGACGAGGATCCTACACCCGGCATATGGGTCTACACCTTCCAAATATATATAGCTGGACAGCTTTCTCATTCTTTGAGAGTTAGGTGTTATTATCAATTATAGCTCCAAGATGTGTCCACAGTCCCGTCGCATTTTGGGTTGCCCGCTGCAGCCACCCTCTGTAATGGTATGTCACAAGAGCTAATATCATTATGTGTCCGTGGGTATCATACTGTCAGGTGAGACGACCTGTCAAATGTCATGTAGCCTGGATGATTATGTAACCTGACGTAACAAAGTAGATACGCATACTTCGTATGTTCGTTCGCAAAGTCCTGACAGCAAGAGAACCAGTGAATACTGGCGAAGACGAATTCGTACTTGTTCGCTCATTCCACGTCCCTCCATTACATCAACGCGTATGTACGAAGTAGCAGCGATCGCCGAGAAGCGATGAAACTTCGAGTTTCATGGTACCCCCGCACAGCAGACTTGTGTGGCAAAGGACTGACTCATTATGTAGGAGCGCCTACAAGCAAAGGATGATCCCGGAGTTTGCTCTCGTGCTTCAATAGTCTCGTTCCAGGATTCATGTGAAGAGTAGCGGGCTGACACTCTACAGCACTATGCCAAGGCCAAATAGCAGGGAAGCAAATTCGGTCAGGCCGTTCCAGCAGCGGAATCGAGTGAAGCTGCAAAATACCTAAAGTTGCTTTGCTGAATTGGATGGAGCATCAGAATGGCGCAAACTCGGTACTCGATCTACCACTCACCAGGCGCGCTAGGCTTGGGAAATTCACGCTGCTTAAAGACCCTTCTGCCGTATAGCAGACCCCAAACTTTTCGAGTATGTCAATCCAAGGCTGTCAGAAATCCTGTCCGCGCTGCCACGGTCAAAGCACGTCAAAGAACCAAGTAGCGCTATGGAATCTGCCGATACCAATGAAGGCAGCAAGATTCGGAGAGGCTGCAGGACTCATCGGGCCTCGATTACGGAAAAGTTCGCGCATGGCTGTTGTCGCTTCGTGTACAGCGGATTCGGGATCTGCCTGCTCATCAAGTTGCAACATTCCCGAGCTGGCCTCACAAGATTTTGTGATTAGTCCTCTCGTTGCTCTGCACTGTCTTGCTCCGGGGTCCGTTCCTGCCACACTTCTTGACGCAACACATGATAGCACGGAAGATGCAGACGCGGATATGGTGCCGCTTCATAAGCGTATCATCGAGCCCTGCAGAAAGGAGCTGTGTACTATTTGTAATATGTGGGTCAGCGGTACCGATAATGCTGCCAGCTTCTTCCAAGGATTAGTAGCTGCGCAAACTCGCAGTCCTGCCAGATACCTCCAACGGGATACTTGACCTTTTCTGTTCGTCTTCGAACTTGTCTGAGAAGCTTTGTGTACGTGTAACGCTGCTTGACTTCGCCGGAGCCATGTGCCAGTCATCGCGCTGCATGTTCAGGCTACTGTATAAAGATCTCCCGCGAAGGCGCCAAGTCGCATCCTGGGGTAGTTCCTGGCACTTGCTACAAGGCCAAACGGATGAGTCAACAGCTGCTTGGCGCTGCGGAACGATTACAATCGTGCGCAAGATTCGAGCAGTAGATATCATGCCCAAGTTTTGTAGCGCATCTGGTGGAGCACTCTGGCACCTCGGATCGAGTGAAACTATGACAACGCGATCTCAGGCTCCCGTATGTTCGTGTAAGGGACTCGGCCTTGCGGAAAAAAATATGGCGCGACGTCGGGAGGGAGATGCTCACCAGGACTTTGAACACAATCCCCTCGGGGTTTTGTGATACAACTGGGATCTTGAAGGACCATCAGGTCCTCTCTCAGTGCTGCAAGATCGATGTCTGAGCTTCCTCCACTTGGTAGGGAGTCACGGGAAGAGTACGAAAGCATGCGAGAATGGATGAACCACGTTTCGGCACGGTCTAGAAGGACGATCACACATCCCTCAAAAACGCGGCCTCCTCTAGCACCCGCACACGACACAGGCCTGCGTCCTGGTCGAGACACGAAGCGATGCATAGTGACAGTGGTTGTATGAGAGTTCGCGACAGCAGCCGTTGGTGAGCTAGTCTACTCTTAGGACTATCGCAAACTGGACGAAGGGTATTGTGAGTCGGTCCCCGAATATGGGGAAAAGCCGAGTTTGGCATGATCTCTACATGCAACAGGCGGATGCTGCCCGCATCGCGTGCAGGAGAGGCTGCGTCTATAACAATCGATTTGGATTTCTCGCATCATGTGCATGCCTCTGACTTTTTTTAATTGATCAAATTAGATCTCTCCGGACGCGGCTCTCTCAATCATGTGATATGGAGGTGCTTGCAGTAAAGAATTCGAGTTTGGAAAAACGTTGTACTGGAACCCTAGATCAGGAGATGTCGACCTACAGTATGCAACCATGTTTCAGGTGCCATTGGCAAGTTCACCAAGCTCCTTTATTATCCAGGTAGACTCTGATCAAGACGCTCAGACACAAAGTCGTTGATGCAGCAGGCTTAGTCTTGAAGAGATGGGCCCTGGGGAGCGGGGTCGGCTGAAGAGCCTTGAGGTTGGCGAGGGTGACGCTGTCTATACTGCGCGTGACTACATTGCTCGGACAGACGTATGCCAAGCCTCGCGGAACAAAGTAGACCCGGTTGATCCAATCGCCGGCCCGCGACGTTGCTCTCAGCCTCACGGCCTTCATAGCGTCACCGCATCACTGCATCCTCACCATCTCTCAATGGCAGCATTAAGGGATCCCCAACCGTTTGCGCTTGTCAACGACGTCCTCATCGCACCAGACGCAATGCATTGGGTACAGTCTAGCGTATTTCACGCCCAGCGTGATCAGCCTTAAAGTACAGCTCAATCTTAGCGGTCTTCAGGTGACAGGATCATCCTTCCAAACATCTTCTTTGGGAAATTGATCAGTCTTCATCACTCGAACGTTGCATGCAGACGACTGCGGGGAATCTGCGTCGTCTCTCAGCCGTCAAGACTGCCGCGCCCTCATCCTCGTTACGCCCCTCCGTCAAGCCGCTCTCGAATCACCATCATGAAGACCTTACCAGTCATTCTCATCGTCGCATCTGCGGCTGCCTTGCCGGATTGGAGTCAGTATGTCAACCCGCTGATTGGAGGCTCCGGTCCAGATCCCGTCTTCGCATGTATGTATTTAGGCTGATCAAGTGACCGCCTGAGCTGACACTTGGGAGATGGAGGAGGAGACATTTTCGTTGGCGGCGCTGTCCCCTTTGGTGTCGCCAAGGTTGGCATCGACACCTACGAATCAGACCCTGATAAGGCGACCTTGAATGGCGGCTGGACGCCCTTGGGCAGGGTGACAGCGTTCAGTACGCACGATCCTCACCCTTTGGCTTCTTTGTCTGACTGACCCCGCCGCAAGGCATGCTGCATGTATCAGGCACCGGAGGTGAGATTATAACGGATAGCCTTCACCCTATACAAGCTGATGCTTGCTTTCAGGAAGTCCCAAGTATGGCGTAGTTTCACAGATGCCCCTCACTTCGCTCGCAAGCCCTGTCAATATCCTAGACAACACCACTTATTCGCAAGCAAGGGTATTTTGTTTCATCTCACAAGACATCCCTCTTGCTGACGAATCTCAGGTTGGCAACGATACTGCCAAAGTGGGCTACTACAATACCAGGCTCGAGAACGGCGTCGCAGCCGAGCTCTCTGCCACTAGGCATGGTGGGTTTTTGCAATATGATTTTCCAAAGAAGGGCGAGAAGCATATTCTTGTCGATCTTAGCCATTATCTGCCTGCGCAAGCCGGTTCATACAGCTCGCAGTACTGGGCAGGCGGCGAGATCAAGTTGTCTCCGAATTACACAGGCTACACGGGATTCGGCAGCTGGGGTGGTGGATGGAATGAAGCTCCACCCTATACAGTCTACTTCTGCGCAGACTTCGATGAACCGGCTAAGCAGGCGAGGGTATTTAGAGGCAGAGACACGGATCCAGCAGCTCGACTCCACACCTTCAGCCCAGGTCCCGTACCGGCACCACAGATCACACAAGAGCAAGACATACAGTCCGGTCCACTGAACGACCGTATCGGCGCCATCTTCACCTGGCCCAACGGACAGACAGAAATCAAATCTCGTGTGGGAATTTCGTTCATATCCGTAGAACAAGCTTGCTCCCACAAGGAACGAGAAATCAACACATGGGATATTAAAGAGATTATTACCAAGGCTGTCCAGGAATGGAACGCGGATGTGTTCAACAAAATCCAAGTTCCGGTAGACTCGCCATCGACTAATCACACGAAGCTAGTCCTGCTCTACTCTTCGCTATACTTCATGCATCTCATGCCATCGGATCGGACTGGAGAGAACCCGCTCTGGGCGTCTCCAGAACCGTATTGGGACGATTGGTATACAATGTGGGACATTTTCCGATGTACTGTCAGCTTGTACCACTTGATTCAACCAGAGTACTACGAGAGTATGATCCGTGCGATCATTGATATCTGGCGTTACGAGGGCTATATGCCTGATGGACGAACAGGCAATTACAACGGTCTAACGCAAGGTGGTAGTAATGCTGACAATGTACTTGCCGACGCCTATGTGAAAGGACTACGCGGAGCCGTTGACTGGAGTGACGGTTACGCAGCCATGGTCAAGGATGCTGAGGTGCAGCCCTATAACACCTTCTCCATCACTGATCCAAGTGCCAGTGTCAAGGAAGGTCGCGGAGCTCTGTATGATTGGAAGCCTCTGGGCTACGTCTCGTCGGACAGAAGCACTCGCTCAGTGTCCAGGAATGTCGAATATGCGCTGAACGACTTTGCACTTTCGCAAGTCGCCAGAGGCATAGCTCCACATGATGTAAAAAAATATCTGAACCGTTCAGCGCAGTGGCAAGCGGGCTGGAGTCACGAGGTCGAGCACAAGGGCTTCAAGGGATTCATGGCTCCTCGTCTCTCTGATGGGACCTGGGACATCGCCGATTATAACCCAGCGTCTTGTGGCGGCGGATGCGAATGGTCATCGATCTCGTACGAAGCAACGCCATTTGAGTACTCATTCACCATTCCGCACGACATGAAAACACTCGTCTCGTTTATGGGCGGCACGGATGCCTTTGAGCGGCGCCTAGACTACATCTTCATGGCGAACACGAGCGAAGAGAATCTGGGGGAGAACGGAGCTGGCATCACTACCATTATGAACATCGGCAACGAGCCTGATTTCCTTACGCCGTACCTCTATCACTTCGTCAGCAAGCAGTACAAGTCGGTCAACGAGAGCCGCCGGCTCGCCCATCAATACTTCAAGGATGCACTTTACGGTGTGCCCGGCAACAGCGACTCGGGTGCACTGAACTCGTGGCTGATCTGGCAGATGCTGGGCTTGTACCCCAAGGTCACTGAACCAGTGTACCTGATCGGCTCGCCGTGGTTTGACAACATCAACGTTTCTGTCAACGGCAACAAGACTTTGCATATCAAAACTACAGGCTTGAAGGACGATTCGTTTTACGTGCAAAGTGTCAAAGTTAACGGAAAGACGTGGAAGAAGAACTGGCTGGAGCATAAAGATGTCATGGTCGATGGTGGCCTGATCGAGTTCGAGGTTGGCCCTGAGCCGAAGAGCTGGGACACTGAACTTGTGCCCCCGAGCCCTGGCAACCCTGCCAATTGGTGAGCTGTGGTGCCGTCAGCGTCTGTGTAGACAGTTGATGAGTGGAAGGAGACGGATCTCGTGAGGTTGGGGGTGGGTGGGTAGGTAGGTAGGTAGGTAGGTAGGCACTGGCGTGATTGGCACGACTGGGTAGATATACAGCTGGCGGGCAGTCGGGGTCCGCGTCCGCCGCTGTCCGATGGCTAAAGCGCCGTTGCACCAAAGTTGTTGCTTCGAGGAGCTTCCTCTTGTTACTGTACTGTCCTCGCACCCATTGTGTGCAGCGTTATGCAACTGCCTGCAGAATTTATAGTCTTTTCTCGAATGCCTGCTATCCGTCGCATTTCACAAAGACCTGTGGCCACAGATATATACCGGTGTTCCTTGCCACGCTTGCTTTAACAGGGTGGGGGCTGCCACCTTGAACGCGTCCTGCCCGAACCCCGTGCAGCTGCCTCGAGTGCACCATCTGGCGCGTACCTTTACTCGTCGATACCTTTACTCGTCGAAGGACGCATCTGGCCCGGACCCGGATCCGTGTAGTCTGCTCCAGCAATGAACTTGTCACAGGTCAGGTATCGGAGCCCTGCTCAGTGCAGGAGGCTGTCTTGAGATCTGCGGCCAGATACTCAAGCGCGCTCCCTACCTGCTGCACCCGGCATATTGCACTATCCTTTAGCAAGGATACGACCCGCAAATAGCCCATGTGACGCTTCAGGTACGGTGCGAGAATGCGTGGGCTGGCAGAGTCGCAAATTGCCATCAAGGACATCCACTGGGCAGCCAATACGAGTCTTCCCGCACCGTCTCGGGGCCAGCAGACGCAGGAACGACAATGCGGGATCTGGTTCCCGCTGTCACGTTGCAGGTCGTCGACAGAGCCGCGTCGTGCTTGACCAGCCCTGCCAATAGCAAGCGGAGCAGAGCGGACGCCATCCCTCTTTGACGCCTAGGCTACCTGACTGGTGATGATATGGGAAACCGAGAGGGACTGCCACTGTTACTTCCAAAGCCGTGCGAGAGGGAGCATTGCGGTCTCCAAATATCAGTACGATGCGCTGACCTGCCCTTCTATAGATATCAAAGCCTTGCTTCTCCTATTCACTCTCCAAACTCTTTCTTCGCTCTTTTAACAATTCCACTTGCCAATACAACCACACGCTCACTATCATCATGCAATTCACAGCCGCTTCCCTCGCCCTGCTAGGACTCGCCAGCACTGCTGCTGCGCAGAGAACCTTTGGTGTCGGAAGGAACACTACCAACCCCAATGGCGCCACCGTCTTGAACATCATCACCACCTCCAGCTCCAACAAGATCCAACTCCTCCCAATCAACGGCACTGACTCCGGCTTCTACATTGGTGGTGCCGCCGTCAAGACTGCCTGCCCTGCCGACGAGGCCAAGGAGGCCGGCTTCGACTGCAGCCAGACCAAGGAGTACACTGAGCTCATCGCCAACGTCGACCAGACCATCGGCCTGAACGTCGCCGTCCCCGGTGGCCAACTCATCTACGTCGCCAACGACGGTGCCGTTACCTACCTCAAGGCCCATTCCCCTCTTCCCGTCGGCTCAAAGACCAAGTTCACATTCGTGCCCGGCTCAGAGGAGGGCATTGTTGGACGCATCGAGGGACCCAACGGCGCCAGCTTCGTCGCCTGCCCCGTCGCCGGCAACAAGGACACGTACAAGATCTACGACTCCAAGTCTCAGGGCTTCGCTTTCCCCTCTGAGAGCTGCATCACCATGGGCTGGGGTGCCATTGCTGCGCTGAACCAGACTACCGCTGCTTACGAGTACGAGTAGAGCGCTCGTTCAAGGCTTGCTTGCTTGCTTTTCTGGATCTGTAGGTATGGGTATCTAGGCGTTACTTGCATCATGGCGACTGCATAGGGCGGTGTTACGGTCTTGTACATAGTGATACACAAGATTTCGGTGCAAGGTACAATGATAGAACGAGGTTCTGGCTTTCGGGATAGCTCTTGTCCGTCATTTATCCTCTTCGGCTATTTCCTCATGTCCTTGCTGTGTGATCTCTGCGTTTGTGTAGCTGCCTGCCTGCCTGGCCTGCTAGATACATCACCGGTCAAAACATCTGCCCTTTGCATTCCACGTGCAACAAATCAACACGACAATTTCTCCAAAATGTCAATGACAGTCGAAGAAGCGCAGGTGCCCGTTCGCGCACCCAAACCAGCTCCGCCAACTCCAGCTTCCATCTTCGCCCAATTTTCCCTCAAAGGCCGCGTCGCAGCCATTACAGGCGCAGCAGAGGGCATCGGCCTAGCCGTGGCAGAAGCCTACGCGGAAGCCGGCGCCGATCTCGCCCTCCTCTACAACTCCAACCCCGCCGCCATCAGCAAAGCAGCCGACCTAGCGACGACATATGGCGTGCGCGCGAAAGCGTACCGGGTCAACGTGACGCAGGCTGACGAGGTGGAGCGCGTCATCAACGAGGCAGCCGCCGACTTTGGCCGGCTGGACATATTCGTTGCGAATGCCGGCATGGCCATATCCAAGGGTGTGCTGGACATGAGTGTGGACGAGTACCGCGCGCTCCAGGCCGTCAATGTGGACGGGGTGTTTTTTTGCGCAAAGTATGCTGGCGCGGTGTTTCAGCGGCAGGGATTTGGGAATTTGATTCTTACCTCGTCTATTTCGGCGCATGTTGTTAATGTGCCTGTTGATCAACCCGTGTATAATGCGGGCAAGGCGTTTGTTAGTCATTTGGGCAAGAGTCTTGCGCGGGAGTGGAGGGACTTTGCGAGGGTCAATGTCGTTAGTCCTGGGTTCTTCGGGACGAAGATGGGGGCTGGGGAGCTTGTGCGGAGTGAAGCTAATCGCATGACTGTGTTGGGACGGCAGGGCGAGACGAGGGAATTGAAGGGCGTCTTCTTGTTGTTGGCTAGTGACGCTGGGAGTTATTTTACTGGTGCAGATGTCATTGTTGACGGTGGATACACGCTGCCCTGAAGTGCCGCGGCCGTCCGACGCATCTTCACAAGGCTACTTGGCCCGCCATGCAAGTAATGGTCGAGGGCGTTTTGACGCAGTCAAGGGGGTATACAAATTGACATCATTCGGCAAAGGGCGAGCTGAGTTTTTGATCGTAGTCTTACATGCCGTCCCGCCCATCAATTACAAGCCCAACTCGGGCCACTTCCGCCTTAGAGGCTCCAGGTGGTCATATGGCCCAGAATTGAACGCAATGCGAGCATTCGTCTCCTCCCTGATAAAATTGACATACTCCTCGAAGAAACTCGTCAGACCAACATTCGCGCGAACACCAAGTCCAATGACGACAATGTCCCAGGGTTTCTTCTCCCGTGGATCGCCATTCTTGATCAGGTCTTTCAGAGCCTGGAGGGTAGACACGTCGTCCAGATCGGCGTAGTAGGTTGCTCCGGAGAAGGCGGGATTGGTGGTCGCTGCCTTGTCCGAGACTTCTAGGGCCGCCGCAAGGGCGTCGATATTAAAGTTGGGGTCGGCGGGAGGGTGCTTGCGGACGTAAGCCGTGGAGAGGCCCCAGAAGAGGGCTGAAATGCGTGGTGCCGGTGCAGTCATGATATCTTGTATACAGATTCGTGGACCTAGTATCTAGGCCTCAAATTTGGTTAAGGAGCAACTGCAGCGAATATGTACTGCTTGTAGTCAACGCCGAGTGTCGGGATCGTCACGAAGTCGGATGATGTTCTCCAACGGTATGGATCTCGCGGGTCCAATGGTCCTTGTCCGTGTTGTGCTTGCAATTGTTCTGATAGGATCACTGTCAATCGGTGTAACGCATCCCATCCTATATACAAGTCTCCTTCATGTCTTGCCGATGCAATGTCATTACCAGATGCCTAACTCGGAAGTCGACCTCGGACGTGTTGCTGAATCATCCTCGGCCCTTGAGTACTCGGCTTGAAGGTGCTGACTTGCACGATTATTCAGCTTCATTTGCTATACGAGCTTTCTCTAAGAGCTCAGTAGTCGATACGTGTGACGCTCTCTTGGCAATCCTCAAGTCGGCCGAGTCGCTTGGCTCGCGGCGATTTGCAAGGTGCGACAAGAGGCCATGGCTGCTTAGACTTCGGTCAAATATTGTACGCACAGTAACTGGCGGGTGAGGTACACAGATGCATGATCGAATGTGTATGCATTGGAAAGTAAAGCCAGAGGCTTGGGCCCGTTCATTCCCGATGCACTCAATGCGATTCAATGCATCTACACCCTATCCACGGGCTACATGGCGACAGTAGAAGGGTACAGTAGAGCGACGACAGCAGTGTTGACGGACTGCTGTCGACAATTGTGTGTGTCAGACGATGCTGTGGAAGATAAGACTAGCCAGCATCAGCCAATGACAGTGGCTGAAATCTGGCTGGGGGAATTGACTCAGCAGATACAGCGCTGGATATCAACCTCGACTTGCTATTCTCAATCTTCACTCCTTGTTTCTTCAACTCTCCCTTTACTCTGCGCTGCAATCGCCCGATAGCTCCACAATGGCTTCCAAGAATCGTAAGCAAGATGAAGATGGAAGAGCGGCTCTCAGCCCCTCAGATCCTCGCAATAATTTACGTAAAGCGCATGCCTGACCGCTGGCGTCATCGCTGTCATCGAGCACCGGAATGTGAATTGCATCCTCTATGTTTGTTCAGGTAGGCTTTTCGCAATCATTCGCACCGCGCAAATATAACGTAGGAGTCAATGACCTGTACACTCTGCCTAGTAGACAATGCGCCAGCTACGAGCAGCATATAGACAGTAGAGAGCCAGGCATAACCCTCTCGAGTCCAAGGCATCGCGTACCGCTCATCCGCCCATCCGCCTCATTCCCCGACCCAACCCCGGGACGCAATTCAGGCACATCAAAAAATCAAGCCTTGTGACTACTCTACCTACGACAAAGTACAGCGCTAATTAGCAATCGCAACGGCTCCCGCGCGAACCAAATCCCATTTCCATTCCCAATTCCAGTTCTGGAGGGACGAAGGGGGTCTCCTCCTCTTGCCGCACTTGCCATGGCCCGGCATATAGGTACATTGTCAGGCGACTCTCCGCCTCTGCGCCATCCTCGACCCTCCAGCACCACTCCCTCCAGCGAAGAAACCCGCGAATCCTCCACCACCCCATCCAGCAGAGACCCTTCAACAGCCTCCAACGCCAAGAACAAGCACCAACGTCACCAGCACCCTAACCACGAAATGCACATCCCACCGCCAAAAGCATGGAATCTCGACATAGACACCTACCTTGACCCCCTCATCCCACGCTCCCGCCTGCACCGCCTCCCAACCCCAATATCCCACTGGCTCGGCTACCGCGCCAAACCAAATCAACCTCTCGGCAACCTAATTGTAGCCTTTTGGTCTCTACTAGGCGGTTTCACAGGCATAATCGTGCTCTCCGCCTTCTTCATGTCCCCCTTTATCCGCGACCGCGGCGGCCCAGTAATAGTAGGCAGTTTCGGCGCCATGGCCGTGCTAGAATACGGCGCAATCGAATCACCCTTCAGCCAGCCCCGCAATGCGCTCTGCGGCCAGTTCCTCGCCGCGCTCATCGGCGTGTGTGTCACGAAGCTGTTTATGCTCGCGCCGGATTGGGCGCAGATTGAGTGGGTTGCGGGCGCGCTGGCGGTCGGCGTTACGAGCGCTGTTATGGCGCTGACGAAGACTATTCATCCTCCGGCGGGGGCTACGGCTTTGCTTGCTGCTACACAGCCTGCGGTTTCGGGGCTGGGGTGGTGGTACTTGCCTGTTATACTTACGGGGTCGCTGTTGACTACTGCGACGGCGTGCTTGATTAATAATCTTCAGCGCCAGTTTCCGCTATACTGGTGGACGCCGCGCACGGGGGCTTCGACGGCCGAGGCGAAGCAGAAGGAACAGCAGGATGCGGAGAAGGCGCGGGGACGGGAGCAAGAGGTGGCGGGAAGTCGGAAGAGAGAGCATGGTGAGGGGAGGGGTACGGTTGTGCACGATGTCGAGGGAGAGGTCCTGATTAGCTTTGAGGCTATTCATTTGCCTGCTACGCTGTTCTTGTCGACGGAAGAGAAGAAAATGCTCGAGATTCTCCAGGAGAGGCTGGGCGCCGTCGAGCGAGAGGGGCGGATAAGTGAAAGTACCTTGGCAGGCAGCGAGGACAGGACATGAGTGAGTTGCGAGAAAAGGACCTTGGCACAGAGAGGAATGCGAGAGTATTCTTGAACTTGGTGGTCACAAGGAAAATGTAGATTTGTAAATATAAGATACCCCATCACACTATCCTCCAGTGCCATGCTCATCAAATTCCATACCCATTGTCTACGCGGGCAGGTTCCAGGTCGTCACACTCCGGGTAGGTAGGTTTCCAGACCATGAGCCGCCGCTCTTGAGGTCCAAGGTGAGGTAAATGTCGTTGCCGAAGCTGTTCATGACAACAAGCGTCTTGGTGCCATCAGGGTTGATAGCAGACACAGAGTCAATACCAGTGTAGCCGCCGTCGACCTGGTTGCCGGTGATGGCGTGAACAACGGATCCATAGGGAAGACCCTTGGAGAATTGACCCATCATGTAGTAGTCAACCTCGAGGTTGTAATCGCTGTCCCCAGACAAGGTAGCGATACCACGGCAGGTAGGGCACTGGCCGTCCAAGCGGTCATTGCCTTGTCCTGTGGTAGCCATGGGCCATGCGATGCTGCCCTTGGCCCAGTTGTTCAGAGGACCGATGGTGAAGTTGGCGACGTTGGTCCAGGGAGAGCCGTCATAGGTGTAGCACTCAGTCTGGTATTGGTCGACACCGGCGTGGGCGTTGTGGAAGTCGCCTAAGACATTCCAATCGGGGCCATCGTAGCAGTGCCATGCGACGGTCTTTGTGTATTGGCCTGCATTGTCAATGACGTATTCGGGGAACTCCTTGTACTCGGTGTTGTGGTCGAAGGCCCAGATGGTAGTGTTGACGCCGGCGTTCTTGATGGCCGGACCGACGTTTTTGTTGATGTAGTTCGTCTCGTCTTCTTGGGTCATGCCCATGGTGAAGGAGGGAACGTTGTCGTGACGGGGCTCATTCTGGATGGTGATGGCGTCGATGTGAGCGCCTGCAGACTCGAATGCGGCGAGGTACTTGATGAAGTACTGCGCAAACTGCTCGGCGTAGGAGGGGTTGAGGTAGTTGTTGTCCTGCTTCATCCAGTCGGGTGCGTGCCATGACGATCCGAGGATAGTGAGTTGAGACTGAGCCTTGCGAAATGCAGCAAGGAGGCCAGCTTGATCGTTGCCGCTCTGGCCAAGGTTGAATGAATGAAGGTCAGTGTCGGGCTGGCCTCCATTGTCATCGTAGCTGTACTCGTTGGGCGACAAGTCAGACGAAGCGATGGTATGGCGGATCAGTTGGAAGTTGCCACCCGAGGAGCCCACCATGTCATTGATGAAGTCGGTCTTGCGTGCGTCGGACAAAGCATTGTAGACTAGCAGGGTGGAGTCGGTGACGGCAGTACCGAAACCAGTGATGGATTGACGTGCACCAGCATCAGTGTCATCCATGGTGAGGATCCAGGTAGATGCGCCATTCGCGTTGCCTGCCCCCTGGACAGGGGCATCTTGAGCGGCGAACTTGAGGGAGCCGTCGTCGTTGGAGGAGAAGGAAGATGGTGCTGCTGCACGGGTGAGCAGAGCCGAGGAGGCGATCAAGGCAAGGGTTGAGGTCAACATTGTGGCAGATGTTGCTACTGTAGAATTATGGCAGTGGTGGAGGAGTGTCTGTCTTCACCTTTTGAGCAGGTGATCGTCCATCTTTAAAGACCGCAAGTCGATTTGCAGTTCCAACATTCCCCCACGAGGTGTCAATGCTTTACTGGTGTCATTGCAAAGCTTGAGATGAAGCGTGTTGGTCTTTCGATGCCCGGACGGAGGGGATACGACTATTTCGGGCTACAGAAACTCGTATTCGTTGGTGATCGGCAGTAGAGGCTCGTGATGGTCGTGTTGTTGGTATATATCCACGTGGCGTAGGCGATACGGAAGCTTCGGATGCTCATGATACAGCAGAGGCGTCTTCGCATCACGGCTAACGCGGTTTGAGTCTGTGCAGGTAGGTGGACGGTTGATGAAGCGCAGCTCGGGAACAAGGGCGAGGACGGAGGTTCGCCTGCATTGAATTTCGGAAGGGCACGCACGTGACGTGGATTTCTCGATCAATCAACGTTGACATCCATTTTGAACAGTAAATACGCCTGGCTAATTATACAGAGCACGTTCAACACCAATAAGCTGTCTCATAATCTACATGAATGCATCCGCAGCTTTTGTGATACACAATTTTGCAAATAGGTTCGTTCAAATCCTGTCGCCGGGCGGGAACCCGTCCTCAATGCGCTCGTAAGCATCCGAGCCGCGCACGTATGGTGGGCTTCCAATAGTCAGAATGAATATTTCAGACTAGCCAGGCTATCTTGCACACTTACTTGAGGAAGTTCTTTACACCAACAATGCCAGCTGCTCCGACGGTGTAGATGCCTAGCAGCATGGGCCAGTTAGTGCCCTTTGCGTAGATGTTCTGTCCGACAGTGAGAGCGACCAGATCGTAGACCAAGCATCCACCAAAGATCCAGTCGGAGAACGCACTTCCGAGACCAAAACCAACGCCGGTGAGCACTTTGACGGTAGTGGTTGCGGGCTGACCAAGAGCGTATGCAACGCTGGAGTTGTGCAAAATGTCGAGCACACCGATGCCTGCAAAGGTCTTGCTGACAATGTGCGTTAGAATGCTGGAGGTGCTGTTCAGGTCTAGCTTGCCCAGTTGTGTAGAGACGTAGTACAGCTGGCTGAGCGTATTTATGATAACGAAGACATTCGCTGTCTTCAGGTTCTCGCTGTTCCAGAAGAACATCCAAGTGCCGATGCAGACATTTCCCAGGGCATACCAAGGGACGAAATCGACAATTTGATCGAGCTCGCGCTTCTCTTTCAATGACTTGTCAGGGTTGAGACGCCAGAGACGGTAGAGCCATGCTAGCTGGAAGAGCTGCTGAGGAGCAAAAAAGCCGGCGATCATGAATGGCTGGGGCGAGAAGTAGGAGATGTTTCTGTCATGAATCGTCTTCATGTTGGGGTTGGATAGCATTCCATATTGCTGTGCTGCAAAGTCAAAGAGGAACGAAGCCGGTCCTAGGATCCGGGCAGTGCTGTAGGAGACACCCATGTCGAGCAAAGAGGCAGGCGCACAGAGACGGGACTGCGTAAGGAAGACAGAAAGCAGCTTTCGGGCGTATATGAGTACGCTGAGTCGCAGAAGTGGGCATGGCAAGAATGACAATGAAAGAGCCCAAGCAGGAATGATGACGCGCGTGATCTCATCATCGGATTTTGTGAATCCCATGCCGCCGCATCTGCCATTCCTTCCATTTTTGTCGCAGATCGTGGCCCCGAGGATCGCACCTGCCACTTTTGGGCCACTTGGACCCCAGAGCCGCACGCAGGCCAACTTCATCTTCACCTATTGGTGTCGATCTGCTCATCAAGTCGTCAATCATGTATTCACAAGTCATTGCACTCCATCTCCTTCACCGACGTGCCTCGCGCCAACAGGGCGCACGACCACCGGCAACCCTCCCTTGGGCCGTTGCGTGATCGTAATCTCAATGTCTATCTCCTTCTCCGGTTCCGCCAGTGAGAATTCGAAGCTCTGTATCCACCCCGCCAAAATGACAGAAAACTCGGCCTTGCTGAAGCTTTGACCGATGCAGCCTCGGGGACCATGTAAAAACGTCACGTTGGTGTATGCGTTTTGCGTCGTCTTGGCAATATTGCCCTCGCCGTCTAGCCATCGCTCAGGAACAAATTCGCCAGCGTTCTCGCCCCAGAATGCCCGGTGTCGATTGATCGCCATGGGTAGAACAGCAATGATGGTCTCCCTGGGTACTACATGCCCATTGAGGACGATGTCTTTGGTTAATTGACGCACCGTCATGGGCACCGATGGATAGAAGCGGAGCACTTCACTGATGACCGCGCGCAAGTATGCAATGTGCGTGATGTCTTCAGCAGCGATTATACTGTCCTGGGACCTAATGTTTGGCAGATTTGCTTGCAGTAGCTCATTACGCAGCTTGGTTTGGACATTGGGGTAGCAGCACAGCGCATATATTGCCCAGGTCACTGCGGATGCCGTCGTTTCTGAAGTGCGTTGTGAGCGATATGAGACTCGGATTAGGTAGAGGGCATGCGTACCATGACCGGCGGCAAAGAACGTCATCATGTGATCGATGAGCTCTTCATGCGTGAAGCCACCGGATTTGAGCGCGACGGTGAGAATGTCGAGGTCGCCAATGGCCTCAGAAGTTCCATCCTTCCTTTCCCGTGAGATGTCAGCACTCTTCTCCTGAATCAGACTATTGCACAGATTCCGAACATCTCGGCGAGCTTTGTTCTGGCGCACAATCGAGGGGATCGGCATGCGCTTCAGTATGTCCCATGGCACGACAATACTTATCAGCCTAAGTGCCGGCGACGGCGCGGCCTGAAAGACCTCTTTGTACATAGCGAAGAGCTCATTAGAGGCGTCATTGACCGCGTTGAATGAGCGACCAATGGCGGCGAGACCAATAATGTCCAGAGTCAGTCTTGTAGCCCAATCGTCGATGATAGTCACAAAAGGCACATCGCGGGTTTTATTCATTTCATGGTCAAGAGCAGCCACCGACTCCTTTGTGGTGATCCAAAACGTCGGGAAAAGATTCTGAATATGACGAAATGCAAAGGCCGGCGAAAGCATCTTGCGTTGCGACTTGTGCACATTACCCTCGGACGTCAGAAGACCAGACCCCAAGGTCCGTACAAGCCCTACAGCAACGGCCGGAGGCTTTATTGTGTTGTAAGCTTGAGAGACTAAGACTTCACGAAGGGTCTCGGGGCTTGTCAGTATAACTCTCCAGGTGCTGAATATGCCCTTGTATGCGATAAGTCCATCATTTTCCAAGGTCTCCATCCATCTTGACGCCAGGGCAGGCAGTTCCCCCTTAGTCCGAAGGATGTTGAACAGCTGCCCCATAAGCGGATGGTCGTTTTCAGGATGTGGTAGCAACCGTAGTCGATGAAAGTAGTTGGGGTAAAGGATAAGGGTCCACGACAGATAGCCTGCGATTTGTATAAGAAAGACTACCGTGAGTCGGATCCATTTGGGTATGGCAAGGCATGCTGGCGTCGATGCCCACTCAAGAACACAGGTGGCAGTCAATGCCACTAAAACTGCAGTACGCATGGTATGACACGTGTCGTCGAGCGAACCTGGGCCTTGAAAATCTTGATATGCGGAGGAAACGAAGAGGCGATTGACGATGCAAAGGCCCGTCTGCAGGAAGACCGGAACGAAGGATTGTCTGGGTCGGAATCCCAGGAGCGCAGCCCAGACAGGTTTCAGATACGTCCAACAAGGGACGGCCTACTGCAGACAGCGACACAACATGTGTATATGTTCGCAAATTGGCGCCACCAGGAGAAACAGACGACTCAGTCTGCCTGTTCTGGCGCAACAATAGCAAAACTAGCGAATCATGGTGTGGGCTAAGCGACGACGCATGCTAGCGAGTAGTGGGGACTGCGCACTTGACAAGGCGTCTGACATTCTAAAGGCTTCTTGATCTCAGATTCGTCAAGGCAGTCATGGCGCGATGTGATGGGTGCGGGCGCGGGATGGGCGACGAGTCGCGGCCGTCAGCGATGCAACAGACACGTTGAATTGACTTTCGGGTTCTGGTTGAGATGTGTCTCACTCACAACGGCGTCGTAAATATTGCTGCCATGCTCAGCTGAGGATCAATGGATGCCTCTTCCACAAGCTCTCTGCCACCGGAAGCCTGACTGTGGGCTGTCTATTGCAAGATACTATGGTAAGGCTGTGGGTACCCGGCCGATGGGGGCGTCATTTTTGGGCTTGGCCAGCCACAGCGATCCGTCGGATGTTTTTAATCGCAGTAATGGCCTGATCGTCAAGGGGCCCAAACAGCATCGCGTTTGCCAGTCGAAAGGGAGAGAGAGCGGCGACAGCGAGGCTCGGGGACTCCCAGGCGAGTCACTCTCCTGCATGTCTGGCTGTTTCGAAGTCAAGTAAGTTTCCAGAGAGGACATGTGAGAGGCAGCTGCAGAATATTGGGAACACAAGCGCGGCTGACGATCATCAAATCAATAATGTTAGTGGCCTCATGGCTGAGCGTCGATCATCTGCATAAGGAGGGCTGGCAGGCAGGAAGACAGGTGCAAACAGCACAATGACCATAATGTGCAGCGTCACATGGCAGCTTCCAGAGCCAATGGTGGTCCAGTCTCAATCGGGTAAGTTGGGATGAGAGATGCACTTGCAATGTCTATTGATACCCTGCACTCACATGGCGCTGACATGAGCATGCAAAGGCATGGCGTCTTGCGTTCGTCGGGCACGTTTCAGACGCACAGCGACGGCCGCTCAACGACCTGCACGGGGGCCGCGGGCCCACAATCGTGACGAGCATTCCAATCAGGCGGCGCGGATGCACTGAACTGAGGATATGATCGCCCATCCCGACGGCCTTTCCCGTCCAGCCTCCCTTCTGCCAGCACAGGCGCTGCACTCACTAGCCATAAATTCGGGTACTATTTGTACCGACTGCCATCTCTGCTGTTTGTAATCGACCTGTGTGCGTCCTTGGCTTGTCATCTGCCTCCGTAGAGCCGCCGAGCGTGCGCGCTTTTGAGTTTCCCTTCGCGTGATGCCTCTATACGCCGACGGCACTGCTCGTCGCATGGCATAGCATGGCATGATCCGCAGACTTGCGCAGAGGCTCTTCGGGTCCTGTATCTGCCTTGCAATCCGCCGGCCCAACGTGCTGGCTTACGGACTTTGCCAGTCTGCCTTCCTGAGCTTTGGACCTTTGGCTGGACCATCAGGCAGAAACGGTGATGTCTGCTGCATGCCTACCTATCGTGGGCTGTGCTTCACCCGGGTGATGCCCCCACATGCAATCTCTGGAAGTGATTGCTTGAAGCCTGGTTATATTCTCCATCTCCATCAAATGTCAGTTATAAATACGGGCCCCCGCTTCCATAGTGATTACTGGGTATCATCAGCGCAGCACCTGCACTACAATACAAAGTATCTTGTGTACCTTTCGAGCCCCTCTTACCGACTCTGCAACTTTAAGCGAATACTCGTCTTTAACAACTCAACGGCCCTACCCACTCAGCTGTTCTATTCTTCAGATCTAAGCCCAGTCAATAAAATGCCAGCATTGTACGACATGTACCACCCACTCGCCCAGAAAGCCCTCCCTACTTCCTACGACATGATCGAGGAGACAGTCGAATGCAAGCCAAGACCATCCCGCCGCTTCTCTCGTCAACTCTTCAAGCGCAACTCCAGCTCCAGCGAGTACGTCGTCCCACTATTACACCTTCGTCCCTGAGCCTTCTCGCTAATCTGTCCACAGCAAGTCTCTCAGCCCTGCCACCACAACCCGGGTAGCGCTCAACAGCAGAAGCTCAAGCACAGACAGCAAGGGCTCATTCGCAAGCACTCGGAGCCGCATGTCGGAAGTGGGCAGCCGTGTCAACATCGAACTAAAGGAGATGCTCAAGTACTCTTTTGCTGCGCTGGCCGTGCCATACAGTGGCACGATTCCTCCTGCCAGGGTCCGTTGAGACCCCTGTCGCTCCTGAAATTTGATGACTATATGTTTGGGGCTGGGAGGAGGCGTTAATTGACTGTTTGAGCAATCTTTTTGGTTCTCTTGTTCAGGCTCTAGGTGGCTTGGTTTTGAATGTCATGATGCTTTTACCATCTTCTCTTTCACTCGGGCGAGATGCCGGCAGATCTTAGTGCTTTCCGTCGTGAATATTGCGTCTTCAGCCGTCGAGGCTAGAGTTTTCTCGCTTCAGAGCTGTCTGACTCGGACAGCCATTGTGATAGGGTCTGCAAGAAGTGATCATACGAGTTGCTGCTATACACTTTGGAGAAATTCAAGTTGGAAGTTACTCCATCAATGTCCAGATACAGCGCTTAGACACGTGGGTGATAGCCAAGGTCGAGAGGACCCGCTCCAAACTCGTCGCGAGAGGATCCTTCCACGGGGAGAGAGGTAATCTATGGAAGTCGACTCCTGTGTACAAGCACGTGCATCCGAATCCTAAGGCCATTGAGGCACGCCTCTCACAGCTGCGTTTTCTTGATAGGCTGCATAAGAATATTATACTTTGGTCGATCCACGGACGTCTTGCCAACTTTAACCGTACCCGTCGGACCCACGAGGCCACCAACAACAAATGACGTATCGGGCGTAAACTTCTCAGTCCACTTCAATGCTAACGTGAGCTTAGCGGGTGGATGCGAGTCCACAATAAGGCCGGTGAGGTCGAACCAGTTTTCAGACGTTATGGAGTCGTTCTGGGGAAAGTAGTGGGTGACAGGCCTATGGTAGTATGCGGTTTCGCTGCTGTCTTGAAAACGGGACCTGTTCGATGGCTTTCCGTAGAGGCCACCGCCGAACAGGTATGTGCCGTTTGGCTGCTTTTCAAGACGGTAGCTCAAGAGCCAGTTGAAGACATCACCTTCCAGAACCGATGGGGTGGTGTTCCAGTCTTGGAGGACGTTGAGGCTGACATTCCGATGGACCCACTGCGTATTCGTTATCATTCTTTGGACTATAGATCTTTTCTGGCTAGGGTGGAAGAGTGCAAGCGAATTAGCTAAGGACAGACATGCGACTGCCAAGGCTAGAGAGGCCGTCAGGCTGAGCATGATGAATAGTAGTACGTTGTCCTTCGAATCTGCTTTCTGGTCGCTGGACCTTTGCGAAAGCCGGCTGGGCGAAGTGTGAAGGATTTATGATTGACAAAATCGATCGTCCATCCTTACATGATCTATATCATTCCATCTGTGATCCAGAATGGTGAATAACATCTCACAATATTGAGACAGACATCCTGGACGTGACCCGAATATTCCGTTTCCGCATCGATGAATACGGGCCGCACGCCTGCAATGAATTGATGGTTTCGTTGGTATGCAGCAGACTGCCCAACCACCAGCTCACCAAGGGTGAGAATGTATGGATCGTGAATCAGACTTTACAATTTTCTTGTGGGAGGCTTTCTGCCAAGACTTCGACTGATCAAGGCTTGTCAGGGTGCTTCATTCACTATCCGGGTCACTCGCTTCCCTTACGTCGCATGGTGGCCATCTGATCCTCAAAGCATTAATATGGGAGTGAATAAGGCGGGTTCATTGTAGAGGGAGATACCACGAAGTCAAATATGAGCATGTGGTGTCATGATGACAGTGCGGCTTACAAGTTCAGATGTGAGCAAGCTAGGCTTCGCCGTCCTCAACACTGACCTGCACCCCAGATCTGACTCGCTTCCGCAATGTAGAATTGCTCTCAGTCATTCCTGCACAAAGAACAGCACTCGGCACGCCCGGGTACAGTGAAGCAGACGTCGGATAGTTACGGGCGGGGTATTGTGTTGTGAAAGGCCGCGAATCCGATGCCGGCTTTGCAATTTGAGGCCCTCGTTCACCTACCTGCTTAGACATGCCTATGCCCTCGCACAGATTCACCTTCCTCATCGGTTTCTTGTCCTCCGTTGAGCTTTCGACTCTCGAGGTGCTGATGACCATATCGCACTGTAAGTCTGTCTCGTTGAAAATTCACATATCCATCACAATCGTCAAAGTGACAATGACATCTGGGGTCTTCATGAAGCCCACTGCAGCGTTCCTGCTCTACTCTCCCTCATCAGATCAGCAGACGTTCACCACTGGGGTCGCGCGGAGAAGCGGACAAGCCGCACGCAGTCACTAAGCAAAAGCATGCGTTCTTGCACATGGAAGTACATAGCGTAGGGAATGTTGCCGAGATACCAACTGCCTTGTCCGGCTCGATCGATCTCTCAAGCGGTCCACCCTCACAATCCCCTCAACGAGGCGAGCAATGTTTTCAGAGCCGCTGGACAAAAAGTTGCATCCAAGCTCTAACAGCCGATGTAAGATGCCCGAGACAATTGTCTCCTAGGAACACGTCCAGTCATCAATGATTTGAGAAGGTTAGATGTCGCCGATTTGTGGCTGGTGTCTCATCATCTTTTCTCCGCAGGAAGGCGCCAACTACACACAGGGCATGACGATGGAACATGATCTGACAAGTCGCTACAAAGATCAAGGTCTGAGGCCCTGCCCGATAGCCTGAATCTCGTGAAATGTATCTCTAGCGGGCAGGAAACTTAGATCAAAGCTGCAGTGACGCACCCACCAGACCCATCAAGCATTTCCGATACCCTTCACTCAGTTCGCTGCGAATCCCCTCGATGCTGGCGCAGAGATCCCAGTCATGATGGACTCCAAAGAACAGCGACCGTTCGCCGACATGGTTGCAGGCGAGAACGTGTACGTTGATGAAGCTGCACCTCCACCGAGCATCCGTCGTCGGTCCATCTCAGGCCGGCGTAAGATCGTCTGCATTGTCTTAGGTTGGATTGCTCTTGCAGTCTGGATTCTCGGTGGGGTGCATCTTTGGGTAAGTTCAGGGCTCATCAACGCAATGAAGCCAGTTCTGCGCCGCTCTTTCTGACGCTAACGGAATTCAAGAGGTCAAAAGTCGCGCTTGGAGACCTACGTGACATCATTGTCAGCCAGTCGAAACAGCATAGTAGCCTAGATAGATCGGACACACAACTTCACCTCTTGATTCCTGCGACTGGAAAGGATGTCAATCTCTGTAAGCTTCTCATCGGCGCTTCGATCCTGGACTACCCGGCGCCAACGCTCCTGGCCTGGAATGAAACTTACGAAGCGGAAGGAATGCGCGGAGGAGGAAGCCATACCGCAAAAGTCTCTCGTGTTTTGGATTACCTGAACGCATTGGATGACTCGCACTCAAAGGATCTCGTCGTCATGCTCGATGCCTATGACATTCACATTCAGCTGCCAAAGTCTGTCATGGTAGACCGCTTCTATGCCATCCAAGAGCGTGCAACACGACGCTTGCTGAATACCGTCGGACAAAAGGCGACACGTGTTGAGAAGCTCTCACAACGCGTCTTGTTTGGATCTGGCAAGCGCTGCGCACCAAATCAACGCCACACTGTGGCATGCTATCCTTTGCCCGAGTCACCTTTACCCGATGATCTTTACGGAATCCAGACCGATACCATATATGGTCGTAATCAGTTCTATTCGAACAAGCAGCGCTTTCTGAACTCTGGGTACATCATTGGGGAGGTTGCAGACATGCGCGCCTTATTCAAAGACGCATGGAAGTTGATTGAAGAACATCCTGATGTGGACCCAGTTGACAGCGGCTCTCACACATCCGACTACATGTACGGTGGGTCTGATCAATCCATCTTTGCAGCCATGCTCGGGCGGCAGGAGTGGGCGCGCGAGAAGCTACGCTTGCGACATGCGCCCTGGGGTTCGAAGCCTCGGAGTACAAAGATCTATGGGACACTTATCGACAACGTTCTATCGCCGAGTCTGACGCACGAGATCATCGATCTGGATCTTTCGAAGGGCAATGCTCACGAGTACGGTATATTTCTTGACTACTGGAGCGAAATTGGGCATCAAACGAAGAATTCGGAAGAGGACGCCGCATGGATAGTTTATGGGGGACCTCAGAGCATCGAAGAGCAGGTCGGTCCGAGATCGCCATTTGACTGTCCGATGAGAGTGCCGTCATCCCTGCCAGCGGACATCCGGAACTCGAGCATCAGTCTTGAGCCCAGCAGCATCGTTGTCTGGGAGGACCAACCGTTGTACACGCACCTCTGTATGTCGACTATCCCTGTGTTCGTGCATATGAATGGCTTTAAAGAACATCGGGAAGAGCGCTGGACGAAGATATGGTGGCAGCCACATATCAAGAGTCTGCTAGGGAATATCATGAGTCAGTTTCATGGCAAGTGGGCGCAAGAGGGTGGGCGCCCCGCCGGCGAGGAGACCAGCGCCGGCTTAGTGAACTCACTACGTACGGACAAGGGCGACGTACTGAGCTGGCCTGATCTCTGTCCGGTGAGCTATCATGCCGAGCTCTTCCGAGACTTTGTGATCTGACACATGAATGGATGTATTCGCATTCAGTATTGGGTGCATTGAGCACCAATCAGTCTGCGTCGTAATCAGATCCTTGGGAATATCCACCGTGCGTGACTACGAATGCACATAGTCTTTCCGAGGGGCTGCTGGAGAGGATTTCGAAAGACATAAGGCCAGGCTGCAGGGACTCTTGAAGCGTGCTTGATGAGTAGGACTCCATTGCTACGCGATTGTGCAGACGTTCGACAAAGGCACTCCCTGATCCATTACGAAACCCTTCGTACAATGGAAGAGACCATGTAGTATGTGCATTGTCGTGCTGGAGGCAAGGTAGACCCTCGATAATTTGCTCATCGCAATGAGCATCCCTCCCATTCTCAAGGAAGAATAGCGCCTGCCCTGCTCTAATGGGGTTTGCACTGATTCGGAAGCTTGTGATATTCCAATCGCATAATTAACATCACTTACCTCTTGAGAGATGTTGCTCAAGCGTCATGTGGCCAACAGGTACAGCTATGCTCCTTCAATCGGCCGTGGCAGTGATCTGCTCCATCGCTTCCGCTCACTCCCACGCAGAACAGGCGTGGCATGTGCCAGAATATAATCAATCGCTTGGTGGTGGTCCCACAAAGCCCCTGGAGCCATTTGAACATGTCAGCTACCCCGACTTTGATAGAGAATGCGTAGAAGCTGGCTGGAACAGAACGGCACATGACTGCGTGCGCTACTGCACTTCGAAGCGCCGTTACGCGCAGTTTTGCGTACGCTACGACTATAAGTACAAAGTGTACGACTTTTCCTGTCCTATGAAGTACATTTGTGAGACGTTCAATGTCATCACAGGCGAGCCGGTGCCAATGCAAAAATATCCGCCTTATCAGCCCAATATACCGCCGGCCAACTCGCCGTGGAGCGTCATGTGCGTTCACGAGGATAAGGATGAAGACGATCCGTCCATATCGGAGGATGATGACGGCATCACAACAAAGGTATACAAGCCAACGGGCAGGCACAGTCGGCTGTGGACCAAGGTCGTGCTCATGGGTGATTCATCAGATGTGCAATCGACGGTGACGCTGAGCGAGACGACGGGTGAATCTAGCCAAGGCAAGCAGAGAGGAATCTGGGTCTTCCACAAGGGAGACGAGACTGCCCCGAAAATTGCTGATTTCTCGATTGATATTCCACAGGATGTGGAGCCTGGGTACAAGGTCGACGTGTCTTTTCGACCTCACAAGAATCTGTTGCTGATTTCTACTTCGTGGGGCGTCTCTGACTAGGCAGCTGCACTGCTTCGCTGTCGCAGCGCTGCTTCAATTGCGAAGTGTTTGACAAATTGCTGTGACCACCTATTTGCGTTTTGCTTGTTACTAATGTCGCATGTTCTTGAGATTGAACACGATTGACCGTGCTAGCCCAGTAACTGTGTTCTGCTTCTTTGCTTATCTGTGCTTTCAATATTCACTCACGAGGTTACTGGATTGGAGAAGCGGCGGGTGTTTCACGAGTACATGGATTGGCCATTTCTCTAGGCACAAAAGTCGATCCACATCTGGCCAAAGTTTTGCGGATTCTCTGCTTCTCCAGATGGAAAGTCGGCCCAGCCCCCCGCATGCTGGCCCCAGCACTGACTCATGATCGTGCCCGCTAGCGAGAAGCAGTCATTCTGAGTATGAATTTCGGAACCATTGATGCTGGCAGTGTTTGTGGCAATGAAGTAGTGCTGGTCGGCCAGAGAGCATCAGCTTTATAACAGCACCAAAGACAGTCGTCATCAGACGGACTCACCGTAAGTGTGGACGCCCCCTGGGGAAATTCATGCTGTTTAGTACAGTATCTGTTTCGGAAATCCCAGAGATCGGTCTCCGACGGACAATCACTTGAGTTGCGAAAGTTTGGCGAGTAGCATTTGCCGTCCGTGTCCCCTGGCGCGGCGAGTGGAAGCGCCAGTGTGAAGAGAAATAGAGCCATGCTATGCTACGGTGCCAGAGAGTGCGGATGATTGTGGTGTAACCAATCACTAAGCAGCTGGCAGGGAGGAAAGGCCAAACTGCAGGTAGGTGAAGCTCCCATCGTCTTCGATTGCCTCGACCGTTGTTCCATCAAGGAATGGGTGCAAATAGTGCAGTTCTGCAGGACTCTGGACATGGACAAGGACAGTCCATTTGGCTTAGTGTTGGAACGTCGTCTTTACCCGATTAGGAAGCCGTCCAGGGTGTTATTTGATGTAGTTGTGCAGAACTCTGGACATGGACATGGACAGCCGTCCTGCAGAGTATACTACTCCTGTAGGTGATAAGGCCTTATAGGTAGTAATACTGATCCCATCTCCCTGAATGGATCCAGCCAGCCACGTTCGGATCACCGACCTGGAATCGCGCGAGGGCGTCTCCGTCCATATCTGTGCAATAGACTGAGCCCGCGACGATGGTGTACTGGTCTGTACTGCGAGCGCAGCGTTTGCGATCGAAATGGCGTCAAATACTGGATCCATGGTGGTAGGGATGATGCAGCAAGACTAGTCTAAAAAGAGCGAATTGTCCATGTCCAGAGTGTTTCTTGTCCATGGACAAGGGCTGGACAAAATGGCAATGGACAACACTAACTGGAACTGGATGGCGTAACGGCGAGGCTAACCAAAGAGGATGTCCATGTCCATGTCCAGAGTTCTGCAGAACTGCTCTATTAAATAATGTGTGCTAATTTCGGACACGTCACGTGCTGGCCACTGCACCAAGACTTCGTTTCCGTCTGCTCCAGCGTTGCATGCTCTGACCATCCACGCCATCGTCTGGGCCTTCCACATCACAAAGATGGCATCAGCGCAGTATCGGTGCCCGTCCGGTCCGGCTTGGATTCGACTAGGGAAAAGCACACTTAGTATGTTTGTACGACTTGACTGGTGAGACCGACGATGCACGACAAGATCGGCGCGCCCAAGCGGTTCTCTCCAAACCGTATATTTTCTACAATACGACCTCACTCTTTCATCCCGCGCCCCTACCTCGTAAGCTAGATGTGGTCGTCTCCGAGATGCTACCTGCCTAGCCTGCCTAGGGCGCTCTCTGGGTACTCGTTCGCAGTTGGCCTTCCACAATACGGCTTCGAAACTGCAGATCTGCCAACGTGCTACCTGCTGCGTCTCGTCTCACCAAGCGCATCGCGCAACGTGACGCGCATTGACCGCGCTAATCTGCCCGATTGATGCTCAACCCACTCGCCGAATTGTCAATTGCACCTGACCCCCACTCCACCATGCCTCAACGAGAAAGGGTCAGGCCTCGTTCGCGGTCATGTCCGAGGACTGGAGCAGTTGGTACACGGCGCTTGTTCGTGTAGCATGCTACTCTTCACAGTCACGCCGGATGCAAGCCGCGCGACGACAAGACATATAAGAATGAGCAACAACGCTGCTCTCAGAGAAGAGCCGTGTCTCTACCAGCTTGCGCCCCGGAAGCTGCCATCTGATCCACCGACGTTCATACACGACACTCTCGCGGGTCGAGAGCAGCAGTACACATCACACGTCAATATGCCGTCCAAGCAGACCACTCTCTCAGCCATTGCGGCCCTAGCCGCCACCGTCAGCGCGGTAACATCAGTCAGCAACGACCAGATGGCCGCTTGGCTGCAGGCCGGCGGTGTGGAACTGGCCAACGCGTACGCACCTATCTGGTTCTTCGGCCAGTCGCAGAATAAGCCGCCTTGCATTCCCACGTGGGCGTTTGGCGGCAGCCCCGACACCCCGGACATCTACGATGACGCGCACAAGACTCCTGCTGCGAAGCAGTGCCAGTACCCCAACGTTGGCTGCAACTGCCGCAATCCCGGTGTTGGTATTGGCAACCCAGCCCCTGCATTCCCCGTTTACTACACATATGCTCAGTGTGGTGAGAATGAAGTGCGTGTTGCGTACAATCTCTTTTATGAAAAGGACGGCGCAAAGGCTGGCGCAATCAACACTGGTCATGACTGTGAGTATTCTTCCGTCCGAGATTGATCTCGAAAGGCTACATGTGCTAACAAGCCATGCAAGACGACTGGGAGCGCGTAATCATCATCCACGCCAAGGACGGCGACTCCTGGGCACCCTCCATGGCCCTCCTATCTTCTCACTCGGGCTACAACACCAAAGCATGGGCCGACATTCAGAACACACTCACGACGGACCAAATCAACGCCGGCGACGCAAAGACACCCAACGGTGTCAAGAACGAGGACCATCCCAAGGTCTACGTAGCCTGGTCCAAGCATGCGCAGTACGACGACAGAAAGACAGGCTACAACGACCCCATCTCACAGAGCACGGGCAACGCTTTCCGCAGCCAGGACTGGTGGTACTATGTCGATCCCAAGTACTATATTCGCAGTGACAGGAGCACTGCTGCCGGTCAGGCGCTGGGTAATGCTGACTGGGGCTCGGCTGATAGCAACCCACCCAAGGTCCACGATGGTCTTTGCGATGCTTGAAAATAGGGTCTTTGCGACCACTTGTAAATATTGTTTACCTGAACGACGTGATGATGAATATAGAGAGGAATTCTCCAACGACTCTAAAGAGTTGATTCTTGTCGGCGCAGCCGTGAAGCTTGTGTGTTTTCTCATCGCTATAGATACTGACACCTTTATACACGGATGTAACCCCAGCTACCTGCCTTCGTTGATGGTGAGCAGTAGATGGCCGAGGTACGGCAACCTCAATGGGCATTCTTCACGCGCTCTCTGAGTAAGCTGAATCTACACTCGTTAGTAGTATCCACTGTCGCTATGACACATGGAGTCGAGTGAAATGGACAATGTCGGGAAAGACGTGCGTTGCTATATCATACATTTCGAGCAGGCAGGGTACGAGACGCTGCGTGCCTTCCTTCCCTCACTCCTTTCGGTCAAAGGTGCGCTCTTCGATGGCGTTCCTCTCTCTCTGCTTTCCTCTGCGCATCTCACCAGGTAGGCAAGTAGCCTTTCCAAACGCTGGAGTATAATCATTCAGTGGTTGAACGCCCGATTCAGCTTCAAAGGTCCAGACGCACGCCACTCAGTAATCCTATTCAAGACAGCATGTGCACTCACAATACGCATCGTTGTACCGGTCGAAACCCTTTTATACATTATTTCGAGTCAAGACAATAGAGTAGTCTACCCACGTCAAGACCATAGACCGGTATCCACAAGTCAAGACAACAATCTTCTGTCCCCGCGGAACCAAAACGTCAAACCCAAGCGCCTATCCGCCTCCCCATCAGCCAGCACCTCAAACCGCATAACCTCATAATTCTGCCCTTAATACCCGCGCAGAGCATCCTCCTCTTCCCTACTCTCGACACTGAAAACCAAACGCTCCGTATAATCCCCGGCCTTATCAATTAAAGCGCGGTATTTTCCAGCTCAAATATTGGTCCGACCCCCAAAGACTCTCGCCCGTCGTAGCGGACGCACATCCTCTTCTTCCACCCCGAATAAAGCTGCAAGTCTCCCTCGCTCGCACAGCGTTCCGTAGAAAAAGTACAAGACGGGGTATTCGTCCTTCCGCGGGCTAGGAATAGGCATACCACCCTCCGACCCAGACACGCGCCACTGAGGCAGTGTACATTCCCATCCAAAAAAACGGCGCCCATGAATCCTCGTGCAAATCCTTCCTCGCACTCTTACTCTTCGGCTTGGGAAACAACAGGACTGGCATACGCTCTGTAGCTGTGCGCACATTTAGGACGCTCTTTTGCGCATTGCTGAGGATAGCCAAGGATGATCGGTCCCCGACTTCATCTTCGCCCCGTTGGCGAGGGGGCGGGTTTGAAGTTTGCGTTGCAATCCACTCGCAGAGTGTGGCTTCGTGCTGGAGTAGTCCGTCGAGGCGGAGTAGCCACTCGTTTTCGGAGTGGGTTTCATTCCCCTTTGCCGTGTGGTTTTCATTTGCAGCGTGTGAATGCTCGGTTCAAGGTCGTTCGCTTCGTCGTTCAGTTCGTCGTCCAAGGTACCTAGCTTGCACGGCTATTGCTTCTAGCCCAGAGAGTAGTTCCATTTTTGGGGATTTCGATTTCTCTCCTGTGACTCTTGGGCTGGCTGTCTGACTTGCAGATCAAATGTAAAGCAGAATGTAATACAATTTGTTTGCACTAAAGTCAAGAGAAGTGGAAAGAGGAAGGAAGTGGGGATCGGAGAAAGTTGCGGCGAGTGGGCCTATATGTTGAGATCAATTCCAGAGCGTATAGCAGGCAGAGGTACGCAAATACTCTGAATATTCCCATCAAACCACCTCAGCGGCAGTCACCCTCGCTCTCTCCGTTTGCCGAGCGCCCAGACGCAGTAACTTTCAAACGTCGTCTCACCGCTCTTCTTCTCTTCTTCAAGAAAGGCATCAAGCGTTGCCTTTTCATTTCGTTCCTTTTCTAGCTTGTCTCGCTCGTCCCAGTCGGCGCTTCCTGATAGTCGCCGAAATGTGTGCTCCCTCGAGCCACGTAACAACATTTGAAAAGTCGACAGGATAAGCAGCCTCAAGTCTCGCGCCGTCTGTGGGCTACCAGATTTGATTTGTTCAAAATGAACAATATCGATGAGGGGTGGATTGTTATAATCTGGCCGTGACATTGGAGGTTTGGGAATGGATAGGAAGGTCTGTAACATGAACGTTGGAGAGCTTTTTTTTGGTGAGTTGTTAGCTGTGCAAAACAGTGTATGGATCGAGAGAGAGGCAGACTATGTGACTAAACCTGTTGCACGACGCTGCTGATTCACCAAATCCAACGTTCGAAGTATCTCAGGTTTAGCGGGCAAAGGTGTAATGTTGCGCAGCTCAGATTCAAACCATTGCAGATGACCGCCAGGTTCTGCACACGGGTCTGGTAAGTACTTGACACTGCTGCGGGTCGTGGGCGGCCGATTTGGAGGGTATAAATACCCAGACTTACTAAGAAGAGTGACTGCATTGGCTACGACCTTTCGGAAATCTTCCTCAGTCACTGTATAAACGAGCATCGACAAATTGACAAGATCATACTTGGCGAGCCATTCGTCAGCGAAGGGAAGACGAGGGTCATGTTCGACAAGCTCCACACCCGGCTCTCGAAGAGGAGTGAACTTGGAAGCGAGGGTGTCAAAGCCAGTCAGTCGCGGGGCTGGCTCCTGACGGGAGAAGTGAGAGCGCGAGACATCATTCAGCCAAACGCCAGATCTGCAGCCGACATGGGCAACAGCTTGTATCGTAGCAAGATGATCAAGGAGGCTCGGATGGATCAGATGTCCATGCTGCAGGCCGGCCTTGACGAGAAGGTGCTGCCTTTCCTCGACAACAATCGAGTGGGAACGTGGTCTGGTCTGACCAGTGGGTGTGGCAGTGCTGGCAGACATGATGGTCAGGAGGAAAGGCAAGGACGTGGTCGAGAAGTTGCGGTAAGGTTGAGGCTCTAGAGCTGCAGCTGTCACAGCTGTCGCTCGCTCCTTCCGCTGGGCTGTACCATTGGGTGTACCTACTTCCACTTGCAACCGTCGGCCCCCTGGCTCCCTGCGTTAGCGTCACTTCTCCTCTCCTCTCCTCACCTTACTTCACCTGCTGTCAATGCATCCCCGCTGAGCTTTGCACGCAATTGTACCTAGGCAGCTCAGCTTGTTCTGTTCGAAGCTTGAAGCCGATTCATTGACACATTTTTCGTGGGTATCATTCAGCTCCGCAAGTAATCTTGGGCTCGTCATTGGACCCCAGGTCCAGTGTGTGTGACCCTTCATTCGCACCCGCATACACTATGTACAACTTGGGTGGGGGGCCTTCACTCTATCTTCTTCGCCATTGACGTCCTTTCTTTTTTCCGCTGCTGCCTTTCCGCTGTGGCCTGGTCACCGAACGCTGTGCACTCTTAGATGCAAGCGCCGCAGTAGCCAGGGCTTGGCTGTGCGCTCTCCGACGGGTTTTTGGTGCCTGCCAGCTTCCGACTTGCAATACGCAGACGCATTCCATTCCTCATTCGAGGTGAGTCGGATGCCCCTACATCATCATGCTCAATGGCGAATTCTTTGCATAAGCCATTGGCTTGATGTCAGGATGCGGGACAGCGTCAAACTTGGTGTAGTTGAGCTTGAGATCAGACTTGATGTTGATGTAAGCACCCTTGTTCTCTGTCGAGTCGCAGTACTTGGGCGCCGAGAAGACGGTGACACAGCGCCCGTCGTGCTCAACTTCGTACCCTTCCATGCGCACTTCGTGACTTCGAATCACAGCGTCCAGACCATTCTTTTCACAGAATCGTTTGGTGACATCAGGTCCAAACTGCATACCGACTCCTCGCTTACTCGGTCCACGTCCAGGCTGAGGTTGTGGATCCGTCCACAGCATCTCCATCATCAGACCCGACTGGCCCGGTTGTTTCTGCGCGTGGCGATCAAGCTTGCGAATATCGTCGAGCGTGACTTTGTCGTCAGAGAATAAGCCGCCGTGGAGGACGAGGAATTTGTTGCCAATCAAAGTCGCTAGAGGGAGCGCCGAAAAGGACTCGGAGAAGAGCTTGAAGACGCGATCTGCCGAATACTTAGCCTGGCACTCGCCCTCGAAGCCATACACGCGGTTCATGTCATCTGCCTCGTGGTTTCCGCGGTTCAAGAAGAACTTGTTCGGCCTCAGCCACTTGTAGGCGTACAGTGTCAGTGCCACTTCTGTGGACCAAGAACCTCTATCGACAAAATCGCCATTGAACAGGTAAGCGTGCTTGTCCGAGGGCGCTCCGTTGAGCTTGAAGATGTTCATCAAGTCGAAGAATTGACCGTGCGTATCACCACAAACGGTCAGTGTCTCGTCCTCCGGTACTTGTACCTCCACCATGGTGGGTTCGTCGTGGCAGATGTTCTTGATTGCGAGCACAATCTGATACACGTACTTGCGGTGTATCTTCTTTCCGTCCTTGAAGCGTTGTATCATGTCGTCGATGAATTCCTGCGTCATCTCCTTGCCCAGTTGAACACCGTCATAATCCGATTCCACCGCCATGCTGTCGAGGTCCAAGCCCTCGGCTGCAGAGGGCAGGTCTCCGACATCGATGGCCTTCAAGAAGGCATCTCGCTTGACAATCTTCTGGCATTCTCCTCTTTGAATCTTCGCAGCAGCATCTGACGGACTCTTTTGCACTACAACGTTCCAGTCCCGCAAGGCATCGCTGTGTCTCAAGATGGCCGTATTTGCGCATGCGCGACGATAGTAGGCCTACACGACAGCCACATGTCAGTCGGGGGGTCTGGCCTTGGTTGGTCAGCGCATGGGAACTCGACTGACCTTGACAGCATTGGGATCTAGCTCGATAGCCTTGGTAGCATCCGAGACTGCGAGACCGTATGCTTCCACCTTGATTTGCACAGCAGCTCGGTTGCTGTAGAAGGTGGCTTCCTGATCATATGTATCTATAGCTTTGGTGTAGAGCTCAAGAGCTTTCGGCCAGTCCCGCTCCTTGAATGCCTTGTTCCCCTGATCTTTGAATGCGATGGCATCCTCCTTGGCACCCATGTTGGCCAAGTAGAGCAGAGGCCCGGTAGCTCCAGGCGGGCGCAGACGCTGTCAGACGCGGCAGAAAGAGCGTGTGCGAGAGAGAGGAGAGGGGCAGGGGGCGAAAGATGGCAGCGTGTGAAGCTGCGTAGGTCGAAGAGGAGAAGACGGGCAGCCGGGGTGGTGTCGTGTGCTCGTCCGTGGACTTGGGGCTTCGTGTGCCGAGATGTGGGCGCTTCGGTTTGAACTTTTATTCTGGAGGCAATGGAAGCGCATGGATGCTCGCTCCGACTTGTCGATCCAGCAGCCGAGCAGCCCCCTCCGCCGATGACCGCCCGGCACAACTCGAGCCCACCTCCAGATTCATCGACCTTCCAGGCACCTGGGGCAGTCACACAGTCCTGCATGTGTTTAGGTCCATTACGTAGAACAGGCTCATGTAGGTAGGTAGGTAGGTATCCATTATGAGATGGCGACAGATTGTGGGCAGCAAGCAGTAGGACAAGTCGCGACTTCAAAAATCAGCTTTGCAGCCAATGAGCTTTTGTACATTTCGTCTATTCATGCAATGACAGCCTCGTCTACCATAAATGCCGCTGATGCAGAGTCATCAGATTAGAAAGGAAGCGAGAGGATCAATCGTCCGTAAAGTAGGTGGAAATGCGGACGAGCTCTGAGAATGCAGTCATGAGTCGTAATTAGGTATTAGCGCAAACACATCATAGCTTCTCATCGCCGCAACCATGCGCTCTTTACAACCAGAATATGAAACCGAGCATAACACTCAGCAGACCAGCCGAAGCGCCAGCAATTTCCTTGCCGGCAGATGCCGCAGCCCTGCTGCTTGTCGGACCTGCTGAATTTGACGCACCAGTACTCGTAGGGCCAGCGCCTAGGTGAGAAGACAAGTTAGTACAACTTGCCAACATGGATCTGGAACAGAAAGACAACAGAGCAGAAACATCACCTTCGACAGCACTTCTCTGAGTGGATGATCCGCTCAGAGCGTTACTGCTGGCGGGTCTGTTCGTGACACTGACGACTTTTTGATGGGCTGATTTACCTGAGTTGATCGAGGCCGATGCCGAGGCGTCAATGACAGCTCCAACAGCAGGCAGCTTGGCGTTGGGGTTAACCTGCCAAACACCGGGGGTGTACGCAGGGCATGCTGGCGGGGTGAGAGTAGGAGAGTAGGCAGCCTCTTTCACAGCTTGAGGAGATACGGTAGCCCAAACGGCCTTCAAGTTAGAGTAGTCAGGCGAGAGCGGAGTAGGGGTGCCGGAGATGGGAAACGTTGCTGTGGCTGCAGGGGTGACGGCCGCGTCAGTGTTGCCACCGTACGTGATCAAACCATAGGCATTTGTTTCTTGGATCCACTCGTAAATGATGGCACCAGACCAATAAGGCGACATGTCTGGGCCAAAGATGGCAGTCTGGTCCTGGAAAGTGCGTGGCCGGTTGGTCTGGCATCCTGTCTCGGAGAAGAAGATTGGGACGGGAAAGTTCATAACTTGAGCAGTCAAAGCCTTGTATCCTGAGCCCTGGTAAGTGTTCTGGCCACACCACTCATAGGCATTCAACCCAAAGAAGTCAATGGACTCAGAGCTGTTGGTGCCGCAGGTCAGATAGTTCTGAAGGTTAGGGCGCAGAGAAGAGATATCAGCATGAGAATAGCCGACTGGTATGTCACGGTAGCCTTTCGAGTTGCGATATGACTTCAGATCACGAGTGGCCGCCTTGACCAGAACGGCAACCTCGGAATGAGTGCCATTGGTAAGAATCTCGTTGCCAATGAAAAACCCGGCGGTGTTGTCGTATGAGTGGAACTCGTCCATGACCGCCTGGTAAGCGTGCAGTTGAGTCTCATTCCAATGGGGTTCCTCCTGCGTGATGTAGGTCGAAAATGTGTCCATGTCAACAAAAAGATAGATACCGTTGTCGGCGAAGGCCTGCATGCAACCCGAGTGGTCTCCGGTGCTGTCCACATGATAGACGCGAATGGCATTTGCGCCTAGATCTTTCATCTGCTTGGCATCCAGTTGGCACTGATTTGTATCGATTAAAGGATCATCGGGAGACCGCTGGTAAGCGATGCCTAAGCTAAGATCAGCTTGACTGACGTGCCTGGGTCCAGCAACGCAACTCACCCTTGACAAACCACTGAGCTCCATCGCTAGTGAAGAACTTGGAACCCTTGGTGGAAATTGTGGGGATAGCGAGCGAAGAGGCTATGAAGCTGCCGGCGAGAGCAGTCAATAGAGCGTATGAGCGCATGATACGCTTATGCAGACGCAAGAGACGACTGGGGCGCGTGTAAGGTGCGAGGGTGGCGGCGAAGGCGGTTCGCTGCAGGCTATTCGACAGGACACGTCTTGAATCAGAAGCGCAACGAGCGGCGTCTTGTGCAAATCTTGTCTTCTGAAGCGCGTGAGCTTCGGCAGGAAGACTTGATTGTTGACGGGTGGAGGTATTGTTTTGGAAATGCTCACTGCCAATGCAATGGGGCCAGTGCAGGTAAGACCCAAGAGAGCAAATGGTGAAGGTGATGGAATGTACAAGCAGGGACAACGATTGACTTATGCACGCAGGAAGCAGCGAAAATGGATGGAGTGGGAAGAGGTGGAAAGATTAGAAGGAGCTGGGACGGGAAACGAATGGAA
>JAKCVP010000416.1:0-103440 GCA_023512835.1 Taxillus chinensis | reverse complement strand
GCGATGCAGTTGGCTTACCTCACCACCTATAGACTAAAACGCAGAGAGTGCACTGTTCGAGTCGCCCAGCAGGCCAAGGCACACGATACGCGGAGCGAGGTGCTACGTGTTCCAACCGGTAGTACCGGACATGCAGTTGTCCTATGTCCAATGATTGGGTCTGCCACTCCCGATGCCTACCTAGTCGGTCGGTCGTTCGGTTTGCTTCGATAACGTTAGGGATAGACTCTCTTTCGGTGCGGCTCTCCACGTTCCGGCCTGGGAGAGAGATTTGTATCATCGGTAACACGGTACTGGATGCGGATGGTAACTAACGTGAGAATACGAGAATACCTTCTCGAGAGAGACACTCAACAAAGAGTCTGTGTGCCGGCCCGGCAATGCTTTGAGAGCTCTGGTGTATCTCGCTGACCACTCTCTGGAATCTCTAGTCGGAGTATACCCGGCCGGGGATGGATGAGACTCTGGCTCGCTGTCGCTTCTGTGTCTGGCATCGACTTTCCCGTGGGTCTGTATATGGTCTAGTAATTTCTCCCTTGGCGGAATTACCGATACCTGTTGCTGGAGAATCGGAAGTGCAGGGATGCTCTTTTCGGACTCGTGAAAGCGGAAGAAGCAACTGCATCAGTGCCTAAACACGCTGGCTTTTCACAACAGATAAGACTCAAACCTGTGGAATTGGGGAACCGTGCACCGGTAACAGAATGGGTCACCTCCGATGTTGTCACCGGCCGGAAGAGATGTCTTTGCCTCCGCTTGCTGGGGTCAGAGTGTCTCTTAATAGCAGCATTGGGTGCCCCAAAAGTACACAACTGGGGAAAACGGGGAGGTTTGTTGGTCTCTTATAGAGATACATGGGGGTAGCTATGGATTGGAGACGTGACAGACTCTGTCATGATAGGCATGTACACTCGAAAGGAAGCTCCGAAAGAAGCACAGAAAGTGAACGAGAGTACAGTACAGGCAGCACTTGGGATGTGATACAGTATCACAGAAGAGATCGAGGGTAGGAAACGCTAAAGAGATCGGACGCTTTGATACCCTCCAGTGGACTATGACAGTACAGTCTCCCTTAAAGACTCTTAGTGTAGTAAGTTGACGGGAAGGCATAGATATACTATACTCTGGGTGCTGGCGTGTGCATTGGATGTATGGCTGCTGGCAACAACAGATGCTTTAGGACCTCTCCAAGTGCACTCTGTATACCGAAAGGATGTGTTTCCACTGTTTGCGCTCCCCGCAACCTCTCTTGTTTTTCAGTGAGTTAGAGAGAAAAAAGAAAAAGCACTTGTGCTAGGCGTTGCTTACCAACAAGGCATACACTTCTGACATGGCTGCTTGCTGCTCGAGTCCAACAAAAGAAGGCTCTCTCTTTTCTCTTGTTGTTAAAAGAAAGACGCTACTATCCAAATGAAATACGCGCGATTATCTAGCAAATCTAAAGACAGGGACCACAGACGAGATACGGTCACAAATAGAGTGGAACCAAGTAACATTGCAAGGCATAATGATAGTCGGGTGGCGGTATGGCCCCCTCCGAACCGGACGTGAAGGTCTCCCCTCATCCGGCTCTCTGCAGGGAACACTCACTGCTTCCCCGAATATCCAAAGTCGAATAGGGTTTACAGGAGATCCCAGAGGCTCGATCGGAAAGGGTGCTAACCTGTTGGAATTGCAGTCTGTAACTCACAAATTCGTATCTCGTTCCGGCAGCTCTCTTGCAGACATCTTTATGCTGGCCCGTGCTCTAGAATTCCCTAGACTCCCTTTCGAGTTTTGTCCGCCGAACACCGTAAGAGATTGTGTGTCTCTCCAGTGGTACACAACACAATCCGAATACGCATGCGGTATAGGGCTGCCGTGACAGGGAGAGTCTGTCCCCTTGTCCAACGGGACTGCTGGCATACTAAAAGCTCCTGCGACGCCCCATTCTCGTTGCCAGTGTTTTCGTGGACGTTAGAATGACACAGTGAGTCGTGAACGACCTGGGAGGTTCCACCTTATAAAAGAATACCCTACGTCTCGAAACCCGCAATTAAAGAGAGCAGCGAGTACACCACCGGTTCGGATTGGCTCGAGAGACAGAATACAATAAAGACTCTTTCGAACGAGCATGGAAACAGTAGAGATAGATAGCCCACGAGTCACACAAGTGCTGCTAAACTCTCCGAGTCGGGTACTTTCGAGCGTACTCTCGGGAATTGCTAGCACTAAAGGAGCCCCGGTCATAACGCCCCTACTACTCTCTTCTTTTCCGCCTCGGGTTCGTAGAGTCGGTTTACCGTTCACCCACTACGGAGGAGAGCCAGGCAGCCACGGGTCATAAGCGCCCTCTTCGCACAACAAATCCACTTTGAAGTTTACTTATGTGCTCGGCCAATCGTCTGAATGTGTAAGAGAGACCATACGGCCCCAATATCTCAATAGCACCTTTGTCTAACGCTTCAAATGAGACTTCATATCCGAAACGAATCCCCGATCTACAATATAGTAATTAAAAACGTGATCGAAGAACCATCCTTTTATTTAAGAAGCCATAGAGTCGATTCAAACATAACTCGTTTTAAAGGCTTTTTGGAATTGATCCGATAAGGTATTTACTTTATACGAAACAAAAGCACCTGAAGTCGGAAACGGAATAGGTATCAGTTTTGTAATTGTTGGAGCAGCAAACTCGGAATCGGCAAGAATATCATGTTTTGGTAGTAAGAAGGGGGAATTTGCCCAAAAATTGGATGGGGACGCCATCTCTTCTGTAGGCCTTGTCTTAAAGTCCCCCCGAACCGCGCGAATGGTCGCCTATTACACGGCTCTCTCTCTTCTACCGAGTTTAAACCTATTCTTCCCTATACAATCTCTTAACTCCGTTTGTTAAAAGCAACCTTCTAAAAGTGCTTCGGCGGGGTGCGTCTCTCACATTCCCGTTAGGGATTTCTCGAAATGCTTCCAATAAAGCTTTTTTGTAGAGTCTAAAACAACACTGCTTGAAAAAAGGTCCGTTAGGGGCGGGCATCCTCCTTTCTCTTTGAACTACTGGGTTCGGAAAGCGGCTAAAGAGAGTCTCTCCTTCGGGACCCAATCCTTCTGAAAATGTATCAGGACGATACGGACACAATAGGATGATACTCTTTTTCAGAGTGTGTAACGCAGACACTTTAATTACGCATATCTATCGTTAACGTCCCCCGGAGGAACTCTAACAATACTCGATTTTTTATCTGTCAAAAAGGAACCAAAATGCATGTAAAGGCACTCTGTCTGGGCAACTGTTGGTGGAACTCTCTTGAGATTTGTGGGGTCTACTAAACGCGTATAGAAAGCTCATAGAGATATTGATGTCTCTTTTGCTTTTGGAAACACACTCCATGGGTTGGATGCAGTACTCTCTCAGTAGCGCTAGCGTATCTATAGAGATATTTACTTTTCTCTTCCCAAACAAGTGTGCCACTCCCCGAGCCCAAAAGCGGAAACCCAATCAATCCAGCCGCTTTTAGTGAATGCATCTTATTAGAGTCGTATAGAGTAAAGTAACACAGAATACGAGAGGTGGACCCGCGCAAGCATTGTGGTATGCCCATTCAAAATCGTGTCGCACAAACAAGGACTTTACTGTGTGCTGTACTGTACGTTTCCTTAAAAGCAAAAAAGACTGACAACAACCCCGCGGGCGACTTATCTCTAAGAGTTTTATTCGGTAAGGCCTCGGAAAGGTTCCCAACTCCTGTTTTTAAAGCACCCTTCCGAAGACGTAGTACACAAGAGAGCACTCTACAAAAAAGTGTACTCTCTGCTCTCTTACGCTCGGGGTCGTACACGCAGGCTATGTTAGACTCTTCTCGTTCGCCGGCTCACTTCACTCTGTTTCGGGGTAGCGTATCTATACCTATCGAAAGGCAATAGTTAAAGCACGGACCATGCTCGGTTCCATAACAGGTCCGTCCAGAAACGCTGCTCTCTTACGCTCAAAGTACAAGCTTGTTGGTATTCTTCCCTACGGGTTTTCTCTGGTCCGGAAGTGAACACACAACCACCGTAGTGCCGATTCGCGTGCCCGAATTCGACATTTGAAGAGGTAGACGAAACTCCAATGTCTGCTCTACAGACAAAATGGGGAGATTCATGCTAGGGTCTCTCCGCCTAGACCTGGAAACAGCGGAAAGAGTACCTTTTCACAACCTGTTACCTCTTTGCGTTCGGGTATGCTCGAAACCTCTCCGAGAGTGCGGGATGGGACAGTCTTGTCTGTCTTAGGCGTCCAATTACGAGCTATAGGTATGCACCGAAGGTAGGGGGCATTTGTTTAGAGATGTGTCTAAACTTACAACTCTAGTTTCCCGGGCGGAGTGATGCAACCTCAGAAAGCTCCCGAATCGATTGGAGAGTCTACTCTCTTCTTAAAGAGCACCAGCAGCCAAGTTTGTGATACAGCAGCAACCGGGGGCCGGCCAGACTCTCTTGTTTAGACAGTGACATCTCTGTCAGTTTACAAAGTAAATGTACTCTACTCTAGGTGCGTTTTCGAATTAAGGCGAAAGCCAAGACCTAGTTGCGCGGCGGACCTAACTGTTTCATTGCAGTCGGGAAGTGGGCGTACAGCTACAGCTACAGATACGCTCGCCATCCATGGTGTCACCTTTTGCGACTCTCCAAGCACTCTCCATAACAAGACAGCACCGCGGTTACCAACACCTCTTACACAAGCATCCCAAACCCAACAGCAACTTCAATCGCTCTATCACATACACGTTCAACAGCTACGCCCAGAATACGTGATGCTCGGCTCACGGGGGACTACTTGCTTCCGAAAGACAACTGCCATGACTCTAACGCCTAAAGGTATGACCTCCGGAGATGCTAATGCACTTTCCACTCTACAGACAGAGTTCTGGCTGCACTCTTCTCTTCATGACCTAAAGGCCCGACTACTAGAGCATCTCTTCCAATCGTATTTCCGGACGACCTATGTGTTAGGCTGCTGGACAAAGAATGAAAAGAGCTCGGGCATTTCGGGTTGGAAGTCATCCACGCAATGTTGCTAATCGAAATGGAGTGGAAGTCGACTGAAAGCATTGCCCATACGAGAGTGCCTCCATGCTAGTGCTGCCGATCTCCGATCAATAGAGATATCGAATAGCGTTTCTTTCAACCGGGGAACTCTCTGGAACAAGCAAAGGCGTTTATGGAACTGTCTGCCGATCTGCCTGCGTACCGACTCAATGGTATGTATAGCGTGCTTCTGCACTTTCCACTAGATCTCCTTACGGGATTGGACTTTCGGTCTCTCTGATTCCAGGGATTAGGTGCATTAGAGTACTTGCTAGCAAGTAAATCGTATGTGTAGCGCAGCGGTAAGAGCTGGCTTGGGCACCACACACCGACTACTCTAAGATGTGCATCGAAATGCCAACAGAAAATGCGCTTTCTTCCGCTTCCGCTCTGTAGGCGCTCACTCACTGCTGGAAAGAATGACCATCCTCCCTCCCGAACACTCTCAGTTCTCCGGTTGCGCGAGCGGATGAGCGTCTTCTTTCTTGTGTAATAGTAAGGGATCTCTGTTCTGATTGCGGCAAACTTAGCTACACTAACCGCGCGCGGAATTGATGTCGATTCATCTATACTTCCATGCATGGCAGAACTGGATGGCTTGGAGCTGTATGAGCGGTAGGTAACGTTCACGTACGGCTCCGTGAGAAGGGCACTCTTGTTGTACCTCACTCCCGTCTTCAATGGGGTCTTTCTTTCTTGGGAGAGTATGCCAATATGATCTTAATGAGGCGCGGGGCTTAGCATCTGTATTTCGTTGGGAGCTCGGCGTTTGCTTTCCATTCCATAAACCCCTCCGGCCGACAGATCTAGTGGTAGGTGGTCCCGAAAGCTTTCGGGAATAGGGTAGCCGAGTGTTTCCGCACAGCAATGAACCGCGAACCCTAGACGCCCAAAAGAGATCGGGGGCTCTAGTAGTGGCACCTCAACAGTTCACGGAGACATGTACCGAATGCTCATACGGGACAGTTTACTCCCGGGGGTAAGATACTGGTGTTCTCGGACGATGGGGTGCGGACACACCTGCGCGGATTACAGGTGACGGTTACAAGAATTGCGGGAAGTGAACAGTACCCGAAAGCATTCTGGGATGGATGTAGACCCATCGGGCAGGAGACTCATTCCGGTCCTGGGAGTATCTATCTCACTCTCAATACGGAGCGAAGCATTATTAGAGGCAGAAAGACACCACCGGTTGTTGGGCCGAACTCCATATCCGGGTCTTTAGTAATCGATTCAAAGACATAGTCAAAAAACGGTTTCCCCATTTCATTTTGTTATACAGAAGGCTCGAAGTTTAGACCGCTCACAGTAGTGCTTCCCCAAGAAAAGAGCATGAAAGAGGCGATCAGAATGGTACTCGATTCCATGTACGCCGAGTCTGATAGTCGAGGCAGCAACTCTCATGTCAACGGATCAAAGAAGAGTGGGGCACCTCTTGCAGGTTTCTTGAATTCGACATCCGGAAGTGTAAGCAGCACTTCGACCGACATCGACTCATCCCAATCCTTAAAGAAGAGATCGACGATCCCAAGTTCTGTTACTTCATTCATAAAGTATTTTCTAGGAGGTGAGAAGGGCCCTGACTCCGTCCAACAAAGTGTATCTCGGCCCAACCGTGGCACATCTACCTAAAGAAGCTCGATCAGGAGATAGGGATGCTCCGAAAGAAGTACGAAATTTCGATAGTTAAGAGAATAGGTGCTTTCGAGAAGCCAAAGCAAGAGAGCGGGCCGGCATCCTACGTATTGCCTGTATTGCCGTTTGCGTACACCCCAAACACTAGCAACCGAAGGGGGACTCTCAGACTCGCTAGTTGCCGGCTTGCCGTCACAAACACGCCATCTATTGCCTCCTTTGCGCCCATATGCCGGGTGTTCCCCGAAGGCTTTATACGGCGGTAGAGCACGCAGTAAGCAGAATTGGGCCATGAGATACCCTAAGCAGGCTGTTGAAAGCACCGGAAAGAGCTGGGCTCGAAAGACTTCTCCGGTCAGAGAAAGGCCAGTACCGTAGTACGCTTTCCCAACACACCTCTTCTGCCTTGGAAAGGATTTGTTACGCGCGATATGCCGACTGCTTACTACTGGGTTTCGTGGGTCCCGTAGAGCTGGCAATCCAAAAACGTATCGCCCACTTCCAACAATCCGGCCTGAACCTTGTAGGCTCTGAAGGCAGAAACACAATAGCTGCACGGAGTACGGTAGAATTCCCCGGTACGGTCATTCGTAAAGTCCCGACTAGGACTCCAATACCCTTCGTGAGAGAGCTGGAGAAGCGTCTACGGGTAAAGCACCGTATCCTTCAAACAGCTTTCCACCTACGCTCCGCCATCCAGTTTCTTTAAAAACCTAGGTAGTCAGAGTCGCCCGAGTCAACCGTATGGGATGCTGAGCGGAGAGAGTCTGGACGTGCCACTATCTGGAAAAACCGTCCGAAGAACACCTGAGCTGGACCGTAAACCTCCGGAAGAGCTCCTCTCTTTTAGCAACCCATCGGACGTGCCACTTGCAGCGGGCATGAGTGTCCGGAAGTGCTTGTATAGGGGTTCGGGAGTTCAGTGGGACAGATCTCTCCGCATGGAATTCCATACAATAAAGATAGAGGCGCCTATCAAAAAGATACTCCGAAGGCTGCTGGAAAAAGGTATCATTAGCCGAAGAAGACCCTGGCCCATAGAAGTGGCAAGCTTTACGAACGTGAGCGACGGAGACATCGTGAATTGGTCCGCGGGCATAGCGATCCGGTTGCTTTCCCTACTACAGGTGCCGCGACAACATTGTCCAAGTCCGCACGATTGTCGACCACCAGATCCGCTGGTCTGCCATATTCACCCTGGCCCACAAGCACAAATCCTCGGCGCGGAATATTCTTAAGAAGTTCTCCAAAGACTCAAATCTTTAAATAAAGATGGTAAGACCCAAGCAGAGTTCCCCAACCGCATAGAGCTTGGGAAGCTCGGACCCAATAGGAGAGTGGCACTGTGCCAGTTGCGATGCAGGCCGGATAGAGTACTGAGTGTTTCGTAAGAGTCGCTCACGAGGGTAGTTCCAGAGCTAGACTAGGAAAGCTCTCTATTGGAAAGCTCTGCTTTTTCTACTCTAAGAGAGAGCATTGTGCCACCTAAGAGTGTATGGGACCCCGCGCCTCGTTCTCCTAGTAGTCGGGCGCTTTATTCACCATTTCGAGGACATCGACACAGTAAATCCTCTCATGTCTCTCATACCAACCTCTAGAAGAGTGTTACCTAGTAGCGGAGTGCTCTCTTCCAGGGTGTCTTCTTGAAGTGTGCTGCTTTCAAGTGTTTGGGTGCAGAACCAATCACGCTCGGCAAGTGCAATGCTAGAAAGAGCGGGCGCTTACAAAGCCTGGCTTTGCTCTTTGACTTTAGAGTGGTTATTGAAGCAATGAGTCTTGTTGATTGCCTTTGCTTCCGGTATACACTTGTAAAAGACATGGAGCTCGCGTATCGGATCGGAATGGAATGACAAGTATTGGCCGGCCAGACTCTATAAGTGCTTGTGCCATCGTGTACGATTTCTGGAAAGTCTATAACATGGACTCCTCGAAGAGAGGTTTCTTAAGAGTCACTGTCTTTGCCTCTGCCGCTTGGGTGTCGTGGGCGTACGCTGGCTCCAAGTTGTAGTCGTATAGGACAGCTAGACTCTCTGGCTCAAGTGACTGAAAGCATAGAATGACTTTTGGAGATCTGAAAGGTGTTAGGCGAGTCGAGATCGGATGTCCTTGAAGATAGAGTCTATAGCGTAGCGAGATGTGCCCGAGGGTTACAGGTCTCATGCGTCTTTCTCTCTCGGTATACAGTTCGAAGCACGATTTGTTTGGTGCCAGAGGGCTTGCTTTTTCGAGACACAGAACGATGGGAAGGTATTGTCAGATATCTGTATGGGACCCGCGGAGACACTCTCTTCAACCTGGTGCTGCGTTCGATGTCTATAAGATCGAAAAAAGCATACACTCTGGGTTCAGTGTTTCATTCCGGTCCAGAAAGCATAGGGAAAAGCACGCGAATAAGCGGCACAGGTTGGGTTGCCGTCTCTCTTGATGTACGAAAGAAAAGGGTGTTCTGCGTTATCGGTTGCTCTATAGGGTAGCTAGAAGTTGATTGAGTGAAGGGGACTCGTCTTCTCTTATCGCTTGGAACAGGATTGCTTTCCCGGCCCTTGCTATATTCTAGCAATACACAAGTTGGAAGAATGACATGACAACAGACTCTGAAAGAGACAGCGAACTCGCCTACCCATTTCCCTAGTATCCGGAATTTCCGCAAAAGAATGTCGTTGTGTTCTATCGAAACGCACGAAACCAACAGAGCCGCGGCCGCCGCATAGATATCGATCGGAGAATACTGCATCCAAAGACAGACTGAAAGGGTACCAGCAAACCCTGTGCTCCCACCAGTGTCTTCACGCGAGTACTCTCTCTGTCTCTTTCAGTTCCAATAGAGCACATAATAAACCTTTTCTTACCTCTTCGCCGGGATCCCAGCTGCTTCCATAAGACTGATCTCTACCCTAAGAAAGCACTACAAACAAAGAGAACCTACCTAGAAACGCGACCCGGTTTCCTCAAACGCGTCTCCCTCCCTTGAAAGCAGAGCCTGAGATTATGGTAGAATACAAGAGCTCTCTTCGGTTTTAAGAAAGTGCACCGGTGGGGTGGTTTCGGGAACTAGAGGTTTTCCAAGATCAGTCCGCTCGTGTCGAACAATCGGTATTCTTAAGGAGTGCTGCCATCTGCCAAAAGAGTACTCTCATAGAACGTTCCTTTAGAGAAGAGAGCTTTCCTTTAGATAAGAGACACACTATGAAAAGTCATAAACCGGAGAAGTCGTTTCGCAGCGAAATGCGCTTTGGAAAAGAGAGTGCTTTCTTAGGGTAGGGGCTTCTAGCTCTTTAATAAGGGTCCTTCCCTTAAAAACAGTTTTTCTAGTTGGGTTGTTTCCTCTACGCGAGCTCGAATAGACTATTTAGGTTTTTCCGCACCATATTTGGATCTGCCTCTTCTTCTCTCCGGAATTCCCATCAAATCCTTAACTCCTCGAATACAATGGGATTTCACACCTGGCAAATCTTTCACTCTACCTCCTCTGATTAAGACCAAAGAATGTTCCTGCAAATTATGACCTTCGCCCGGAATGTGAGCAAATATATCTTTCCTATTGCTCAACCTTACTTTTGCTATCTTACGTGGAGCTGAATTAGGTTTTTTCGGTGTTCTCGTTGGCACACGCGGGCGTACTCCTTTCTTCTGGGGACATTGATCCGAAGCTCTAGTACGATCAGTTCGCCTTTTTCTTCTCTACCGTGTCCAACACGAATCAATTGAATTAAGGTTGGCATCGTGCTAAAACTAGTATTTTCTGTTCTGTAACACCCCGCCCCCACCCAATCCTACTCCCGATCCGAAGCACCCCTTTTCCATTCATAGAGAAATCCAATCGTCAATATCAATAAAAAGCCAATCATTGACCAAAATCCAAACATATCCAGCGTTTTTAGGGTAACCGCCCACGGAAAGGAAAAGGTTACTTCCGGATCAGGGATAATAAATAAAATCGAAACTAGAAAAAAGCGTATATCGAAACGACTTCTGGCATCACCGAATGGATCGAAACCACATTCGTAGGCCGACAATGTCTCTGGACTGGTAGCACTCTTGGAAGCAAATGGAAAGGGAACACCGAGTGGGAGAACAGAAACTAGCGGACTGATCACTAAATAGATAGATATAGGTGCAAATTCCGACATATAAGCAATGGGTTCTCTCGCGTAGTAGCCTCGCGCAGCATACATACCGGTCGGAAAGAGCTCTGTCGCTGCATGGAGAAAGCCACTGTTTAGACAGACAGGGAACATTGCCATCATTTGGTACAGTACCCACTCCACCAATGTACTCTCGCAAAAAGGTGGGAAGAGATGCAGCCGGAAGTCGGAGGAATACCGCAGTCCAGGGAGATATCCACGTGGTGTCCGTCTCTCGTAATTGTAGGGACCGAACTTCCAGTTCCAGCAATCAATTAGGGCCGTGTTCAAGGCGGGATGGATCTGTAATGAAGAGTTACCCGTGATTCTCTTCTCTTTGTATCGTTGGCAGGAAATGCTCTAAGAGTTGCTAGCCTGTTATAGTCTCGATTCTCTTGTTGAGTGTCTGTACTCTTGACAATCGAGGTGATGCAGTTTCTTGTCGGGATGCAGAGTTCGGTGGGCCTGAGCAGACACTGGAATACCTAGACCACTATTCGACCGGGGGCGGGTCTTCTCTCTACATCCGGTTGCTACAGTGATACTAGTAGTTGCATGAAACAGGCGGCAGCATACGCCAATTCCGCTGAAATACATGCACAGAATCAATAGCGAGCGGAGCGGTAAGAAGCATTCCAAAGTGTATCATTCCAGAGTAAGACATCTTTCAGATTCCGGGTGAACACACCGTGCATGCATCGATTCGGGCTCTGGCAAGATTGGGCCATGGACTGTCCTCCCTTGAAAGCCGGAGATATTGGATGCTGCCAACCAACCATTCCGCTTATGGCATGCGGAAGAGTTTGAGTGCTCCGTTCCGCATTCGAGCATTCTTCCACCGGGCTATCTATCTCTTGTCTCGGCCTATGCTCCCGGATGTAGAGAGAGCACTGTTCGGAGAGTCCAGGGGTTGGATCTGCTCTCTTGCCTGTTGTTCCGGCGTGCATGCACATTCCCGTCTTCTATTTGGTACTTCTAACGAAGCAAATGGAAACAGCTCTCTTCTTTCAAGCATCTCTGTGAGCCCCCACACCCCCGACTTCCCTCTTTCAAGGACTCTGGGTTGTCGGTACGGAATGCAGATCTTTTTACGATGCCGACAGACTCGAAAGATGCAGAATCCGAAGAGAGTGTTATCATTATATTAAAGAGCGGAACGCGAAATGCAACTATTTCTTTTCTTATAGATACGCGAAGCGAAAGTAGGCTCGTTGGCGTACGCGGGTTCCATAGATCTGTTTTTGCTACCCTCTCTTGGCAGGTTGGGGAGTCTACAACGTATAGAGTATACCGTTTCATAACCTCTTTCGATGGGCTTTCCGCTTGGTATTGCTTCGCTCAAGTACATGTCTCTGTTTCTGTCACCTACTTAACTCAGTGGTTAGAGTACCGCTTTCATACGGCGGGAGTCATTGGTTCAAATCCAATAGTAGGTATTGGGCTTTCCTTGGGCTCTGTATGTCGAGATACCGCTGTTGCTTTCCGCTCTTTAAGAAGCTACCGAATCTGTCGTGTCCTTGAAAGCAGGCTGCTACACTGTCGTAAAAGAGCCCCAGACGCCTTCGCTTCGAGTGTTTCTCTCTTGGAGCCTTGAACAGATACCTGAAAATCCAGGAAAAGTAGGACTCTCCCTTGCTACGCTGCCATTCAATGGTTCTTGCTCTGCCCAACAAGACACAACAAGACAGATTCGGCAGCTCGATTACGTATGCCATAGGACCGAAGGAAAGGTTGCAGCAGATCTTACAAGGGTATCTGAAGACTGTTTTGTGTCCTGGGAAAGAGCTCTCTTCTTTCGGAATCTCTCTTTCGCCGCTACACGCAGACCCAATACCCAGTTACTGCGCCATCCAGCCCATAGCAAGGTTATGAAACGGTAGAAGCACACTGTCTGTTTCCAAGTTCATGTGTAATAGTACAGCGGGTGTTTCCACACATACCTTTTTGGACGATAATGTGTTGTGTGACAATACCCAGAGAGATCCTTCTGCTGCTGCTTCTGTTGTCAGTACAACTCCTAAAACCGCATATGCAATTTCGAACTGGTTTGCTTACGCTCTGCTTTCGAACTCCCCTCCGTTATACCTTAAGAGTACGCACCGGGCCGGTGTTGCCTTCTTAGTTCGGGGGCATAATGTATTTGGAGCCGCATATGGATCGGTGAAGTGGGAAGCACTTGACTACCGAGAGAGAGCGGAGCTGGCCCACTTCGATTTCGAAGAAACCTCTAGAGTGTCAGTGAGTCTCGGTTGTGTAGAGTTCCGCAGTCTATAGAGTCCTACCTTGTCTTGTCTGTTTCCAAGAGTACAGTACCAAAGACCTAGACACTCTGTATTCCGGCGCAAGCATTCGAATACCGATGCCTCTGGGTTCGCCAGGTTTGATTGAACGCTCGGGAAGGTGAATACTCTACTCTGCCTAACGGACAGATTGTGCCGGCTCGCCGCCTCTTAGTGTCTAAAGAGCTCTTTCTTCTGTAGAGTTTGGACGTAGGACAGCTCCTGTCATGGCATAGTATGCTGCGGGTCCACTCCACCCTTTCTTTGAACCTTGTGTATGAGAGCGGATCGAACGTAAAGATATGAACTGAGTGCCATTTGCTGAGTTACAGAGAACAAGGGAGAGGGATATGGAAAGGAAACAGTAATGAAAGAGGAAGTCATTGCTAGTAGTAACGACTTCTCACGATCCAAGGGTTCGTATAGAATCCATGTCCTAGGTGTATCAAAAAACATTCTTTTCGCGAAGCGTATATAATAAAATAGAGTGAAAGGGTCCACCCCGAGGGGTACTGAGTCCTCTCCGAACCGTGCTTGAAGGTTGCCCATCATACGGCTCACCAACTTCTGCCTCTATGGGAGGATCGCTCCGGGCGGGTTCGGATCACTCTGTCTCTTAGCACTCTGATTCCGGAATGGGGTTAGCCGCGAGTCGTAACGCTCCCATTTCTGTCAGTCAAGTATGCTAGCATCCCGTACGCTTTCAGTCTGTCTGCTAGCGGCTGCCAATCTTTCTTTCAGTATGTCAAGTACGCTGCCATTCAGTCTTTCCGGTGCTTACTCGTTCCGGCTGTGTAGGCACTTCTCTCTAGTCCCCTTCCCAGTCACAATTCTCTGATTCGGGTACTACGGACCCTCTTCCATCCATTTCCGAAGAGCCGTTTAGGAATGGGGGGGCAAAGCGCAGAGTGCTTTGAAGCACACTCTCCTCTCAGATGCTTTCAGAGATCCAAGAGCGTATTCATATTCCCATTTCTTCTATCATGGATTCCGTATAGTCGCTTTTAGCCCCAAATCCCCGAGGGCACGGAGGCAAGAGACTGTCTTTCGGGTAGCGCATCAACATGCTTTTGCTCTTACGTGCTCGCATGCCATTGTCTGCTCTCTTATAGTAGTGGTTCGGATGGACTTCGCCGTGCTTTCCACTCGAATAGAGAATTGAAAAGGCTGTCTGATCAGAGATGTCGATTCGATCCCTTGGACTGCTGCCCTATGTTTCCGATTCTGTTTTCAATCCGGCCGGCAGCGTCGTTCCAACAACCGGTGGGGAGCAAATACGTATACACGATTCTTGGAAAATGGCCTAAGAGTCCTAATTCCATTCACCAAAACAGGTTCATCTCTCGCGTGTAGTGCTTTTTTTCGAGTCGTAAGTCTTATATGGTATAGCGATTACTCTTTCCGAACCCAATAAGCAACCCTATTCGAGTCTGTTTGGGTCCGCATCCGATCCGCTCAGATATCAAAAGAGTCCTATACTTTATCACTCTCGTGAACCTTCCGGCCGCCCAACGACCTATAACGCTAGTAACTACTCCCACTGGGGCTAGGGAGTACGCCCCACAACCAAAAGCGGCGCAGAACAAAGAGAATTTGCTAAAAAAAGCCGGCTAACGGGGGTATTCCAGCGTAAGAGAACAATGTAATTGAGAAGGTAATCGCCGAAATTGGATTCGTTTTGGAAAGAGCGCCCCAATCCGCTATATATTTCACACGGGTGTTCCGGAATGCTGACACGATTGCGAATGCTTCTATCGTCATGAATGCATACATAAAGATACCAATCAAACACGCTTGAATGCCTTCGACTGTTCCACAAGAGATACCAGTTAGAATATAACCTACATTTCCAATGGAACTATGAGCGAGAGGTCTTTTTACTTTCGTTTGGGCCATGGCGGAAAGTGCTCCAAAGATCATAGAAGCTATGCTGCAGAAAAAGAAGATTTGTTGAAATGTAGTTCCATAGGAACCATATAGAAAAAAACGCGAGAGATTAGCAGAAATAGAAATTTTAGGCGCTACAGAAAGGAATGCAGTAACAGGGGTGGGTGAACCCTCATAGATATCCGGTGCCCACATATACAGAGTCAGAGGAGAGAGTTGAGTCCGAAGGGGAGGGGGGGTTGCTTATTGGGTTCGGAAACAGAGAATACGCGGCCCAAAGGTATCTGATCTGTATAACACGCGAGAGATTCTTTAGCAACTAAAAGAGTGCTCTCTGAACCGAACGTGAAAGTCTATTTCCATCAGCCGGCTGTTCCCGTAACTCGACTTGGATTATATCTCCATTACGAAAAGGTCCTGAATTCTACTTCCTGGGCTGCTGGGTGCTCTTTGCTTGCTGGAAGAAAGGTAGACTACGCACCTTTCCATTTCCCAAAAGATAAAAAGGAGGGGGCATGGACCCCTTTCTCTCGTGTTGTTGCCAGCGCTTTCCCGAGCCGAAGTCTGTCTACTCCCATAATAATAAGGCTCCCGGCTCAAATACCTGGAAGGCTAAACTCATGCCCGCCGATTCGCGTGTTCCCTATAATCCCGAAAAAGAGAGCTCTCTAGAAAACTCTATAGTAATAGAGCGTTTACTCCTTTATGTGTTGGATGGAAAACTTGGAATGCTTCCTTTAGAGAGATATCTTGGCTGCGCTGCCTTTAGGTTTACTTCTCTCTGGCTCAACCGAACTGGGTTTACGAACACAACATGTTTATGCCGAATGTAGCGGCTTTTCTCTGTCATCACAAGAAACACTTTTCCCTTCGGACTCTTTATAGATATAGTTGTTAGTCGCTACGCTTTTCCTCCCACGGACTCGCAGAATCGAAATAGCGAAATTCTTGGGTCATCTCAATGGCTTCAGAAACCACACGTTTCTCTTGATCATCATAGCGTACTTCCAAAAATCCACTAAGAGGAAGGTCTTTTCGTAATGGATTACCCTCGAAACCATAATCAGTTGATATACGGCGTAGCTCTGGATGATTGCTGGAAGAAACACCAAACATATCCCACACTTCTCGCTCCCACCGGCCGGCTGATGGAAATAGACTTACTACCGGAGATATTCGTGTGACTTCGTCTGCACTTGTTTGTACAAGCATTCTTGAGTTAAACCGAGTACTTAGTACATTATAGACAACTTCAAATCTGCGTATTCTATAGGGATGATCCACTCCGCAAATATCGATCGAAACTTGAACCCGTGTATAGGTATGCAATTTAAGAAAGCACAACAATGGAAATGGGTAGTCCGTATGGGTATAAGATCTATTACCATGTTCCGAGCGTTCCAAATTTTGTACCAATTTCTTGGGTAAAGTCTCCAAACTATAGAGTATCATAGATTTGTTATCCATAAAAGACGCTTCTGTTAGTGTTGCTGAAAGCTCTAAACTCTCTAACTCTCTTGTATCTCCCGATAGATGGGGCAGGCAGCATACAGACTTTATAGTTGGGATATCTATTATGAGATTTCAGACGAGTTCACCAAATCGGGGCAGGCAGCATACAGACTTTATAGTTCTCCCATCCCAAAAGATATTAAAAAGAGTTTTTTTTTTGAAAAAAAAAAATAAAAATAAAAAAAAAAAAAAGAAAAAGGGTAAAAAAAAAAAAAAAAAAAAATTATTTCCCCCCCCCAAAAAAAAAAAAAAAAAAAAAAAAAAAAATTTAAACCAACCCCCCCCCCCCCCTCCCCCCACACCCCCCCCCAAAAAACCCACCAAACCCCCCAAAAACACCCCTTCTCTCTCTACCCCCCCCCCCCCACAACGAATCAGATACCTTTGGGCCGCGTATTCTCTTGTATTGTGTACTGTCCAGTCCCATAATAGATATCCCGTTTTCCCTGAGTCGCCTATAGACTGCTGCTGCTCTGACGCCCTTCGTAACTCTCCTATTAGCGGGGTTTGGGTGCTCTATTTTACTTGCTGGATTGGCGACCATCATCCGAAAGGCGATACGACGGGATCTATGCTCTCTGTCAGTAAAGTCTGGGCTAGAACTCTCCTTCAAATCTGGACTTTTATTGGTGGTCGGTACCCTATCCTCCAAAAGTGCTCCATCTTCAATAGAGCTATTGCTGTCGTCGGACCGCTCACTCCTAGAAACGCGGTTTTAACAATTGTGCGTGTGACCATATCCATAGCGACAATATCACAGGGAAGGGTTTGTTGGCTCTCTTATAGAGTCTTTAACAACCAGAAAAGAGAGCAGCCAGAGTAGCGGTTTTCTCTTCAACTCGGAAAAGGCCACCAATAGCCCCGGAGATGGCATTCCTATCTGCTGCAGCCAGAGTGCCCACTTGTCAGTTGGTTTAATAATGTTGTTCACGTTCCGTAGATCCATCCCCTAACTCCTAAAAAGTAAAGAAGTGGATTTTCGATCGCATAGCTGCTCTCTTTCTCTCTATAAAGTCGTTTTCTCTCCGTTCGCGTTGCTCCATTCTCTGTATACAGTTCTCTTGTGTCTAACAGCAACTGGGAGTGTTTCGTATTTCTTGTTGGGCTCTCTAGTAACATAGAAAAGTCGGGTACGTACCTAACTGTATTGTGTTTTTTGCTTCTATGGGAAGGTATGAATAAGAGACTGGAATGAGCTTTCCGAATCGAGAGTGGAACACCAACCGGGCGAGTCACGATGTCGTAGTAACCGGCTCTCTTCTCTTTGTATCGTAACCTTATGGTTCTACGAACTCGGAAGTGGAACACCAGAATTCCGCTCTCTTTAAAAGCAGTTCAACGCATGCATGTCTTGGTTGACTCGAACTCTCCCGGATAAGAGAACTCGGCCGGCCCCCGGATAGAGCACTTTCTTACAAAGGCGTTGAAACCCGAATAAAGAGTTTTCGGTAGCTCTACGCCGCCATATGAAACCCCAGCAGTCGAGTGGTACGCATACAGCACTGGAATCTCCATAGAGGAAAGAAAAGGCATCTCATCGACCATAGGAGATCGGTAAGCAACCCGCGGGTGACAGCCCCGGACAAGAATGGTGGTATACGCGCAGCCTATCGGACGACCACAAACTGTATACGGTAAAAATGCACACATATTCTTTAAAGAAAGAGAAACCGGCTCTAGTTCGGAGAGTACTCTACCCTATAAGTTGTGTACGTTGTATCGAAAGTAAAAGCGTTTGGTATGCGCCCAGGCTGCCGCTTCTCTCTGTCATATCTTCAAGAAGTCCCGAATCGGTATCGATTCTCTTTTTCAAAGTGTCCCGTTAACCAACCCAGAGTCCCGCGGCGGGTGTAGTCAGTTGTAGGCTTCCAGTGAGACCGAACTCTTTATTCGGGTTTTCGGAAGTGTAAGGACTCTTTTCGTAGCTGGGCTCATAACTCTCCTTTCTTCCAGAAAGACCCTAGGACATCTCATGAAAATAGCCGCCTGCGATCTCTATCTTACCGCGGCGCAGAGCATGCTTGTACTCTCTATTCGAGATTAAGAGCTGCTTTCACTCGTCTAAAAGCCTTTTTCTCATTCCAGAGTCCGAGTAGGGGAGAGTTTCTTATACTACTTTAATCGTTCTCTCTTTCTTTAAAGAATATGTGTGCATTTTCCGGGTCCCCCCTTGTCTGTCCTTTACTCAATCCATCGAGAACCTGCTGATATAGGCTTTGTTGTGCAGCTCTCCCTAGAAGCCCCACCCAACTCTCTCTTGTTTCCATAATGGTAAGTTCGGAAGAAAACACACTTATTGATGCGCTACCCGTTACGCCCGAGCCCATCTTATAGTATACGCCCGATCACCATTATCCTATCCAACAACAACCCGAACTGCCAACAAGACAATCAACTCTCGCTTCCACGAAGAGATCCGAGTAGTTTCCAAACAGACTGAAAGAGAAACCGGTGTGTAACCCCCCATTGCAGCCTGTTTTTAATGGAATGCTGGATGGAGTCGGAAGTCTAAGACACACTCATTGCTCTCTGGAAATCGACAGGTATCGCGCGGATCAAAACACCCAAGACCCGACCGATACGGTGCTTTTCTCTTGTAATGTAGTACCGGAACACGGGTTGTTTCACTTCGAAACTTCTCTGAAAGCACTACTCGCATGGGACTGGGCGGTTACTCAACGTAGTAGGACTTCTGGTTTTCGAATACGTTACGTATGGTATTCGGAAGAGCTCGTAAGGCCCCGGATTCCCAACAAGAGAGTCTGTCTCGTCCCCAATCCGAAATGCAGCGTATCCTACCATGAATGAAACAAGTGCTACACCCCCGAGTGCCCACAATGTCCGGAGATTTACCATGATAGAGAAGAGAGAAGAGAATGCAGAATGCGAATAGCTTCCGAGGAATTGGGCTGCCATGGACTGGGTAGCAAGAGGGTCTGCTCTGCCAATGACTAGCGTGTTTTCTCAAAGAAGAACGAAAGTGTCAACTGCTCTAAAAGAGTGTTCTGAAACCCCTCCCTTGTAGAGTGCTCTTTATACAGGGTGTTCGAAAATGGACATAAGTTCTCTGTTATAGGTGTGGTGGGATCCGGGGGGAAGAGACGCCAAGATACCAATTTCGTAGGGTGCTGGGGGAACGCGGTAAACACACAACAGCAGAATGGAGAGGTGGAAGGCTGCTACTAACAAGAGAGTTCTCGTCCCGTTCGGTTGTATACAGAGAGTTTTGGCTTTTACCCCTATGGCAAGATCTGGTTTTCTTATTTAACGAAGAGCGGGACCTAACGCGCATCAACAAGAAAGAGTCTTTTTCTTAGAGCTAGTGACAACAGCACCCGGGGCTCGGTAAAGTCAGTCTCCAAATACAGTATCACAGAAGAGAGACTTGGAAACACTCTCCCTTTCAGTTCCCTAAGTGCTGGAATATCTGGGTGGAAGGGATAGCACATCTCTTGTCGGAGGCCGCCGGGTATCCTCTATTGTTGCGAAATCTGGAATGAAGGCACGAATGTATTGCCGCCAGGCTTACAACCGGAGAGTACTCTATACAATAGAATAGTGGATCTCCGAAAAGGTCGCTATACGGTGGGTGGAGGGTATCCTCTGTTGTACAAAAGTGTTTTACACTTCCAAAAAAGCGGAAGAAAGCGCTTTCCGCGAGTAGCAGACTAGGCTTTCGAGCTGGGGCAGCCCTACTCTCTGATATGTTGCTGGTTTACAAGTATAGCATAACAACACGAAAACTCTCCTTTTAGGAATGATAGAGGAAGTAAAAAGCACTATATAGGATTGAAAAACAGATGCTTTAGTAGAGAGGGATCCGGATTAAGAAAGCGCCTAGGCCTTTTCGCGGAAACACTATATAGGACTTTTCGCGAGTGAGAAGGATGTCAAGAATAGGTCGCGTGAAAGCAAACCACTGGAGATTCAGAAATGGGGAGTCGGCTCGGAATAGAGTTTCTTATATCGTTTAAAGAGAGCCTTCGACAGTTTATTGAAGTGCCAGGCTACTTGTCCTTTCCGTCGAAAGTTGTTCCAGGTATTCCTATATTGTTGTAGATAGACGTAGATGCCGCTCCCGCCCATAGCGCTTATTGGAATTCCCTCTCTACGAAAGAGATAGATATGCCCCTGTTAAGAGACCCCTTTTCCTTTTCATCAAAAGACGCATGAGACCTGTAACCCATAACTCTCTTCCCTAAGGCTTGCCACCTTTCCGTTTAGAAGTTACTATGAGCTAGCATCAAAGCCGGTACGCTCGTTGAACTCTATCCTGGACCTGGAAGCTTTCTTAGAGTACCATATGTTTTTGGCCTTTCTTGAATCTCCTATAGTATGTTTGAGAGAAACCACCCTCCTTTCAACTGCTCTAAAAGAGTGTTCTGAAACCTCCGATCTGTCCCATCTCTATCCGGAAAATCGATGCCTCCGTATCACTCGAGAAACATTGTTGGTAGCTGCAAGTTAACAGATTTCGTTGTCCTTAAGAGACGCAGGTATGGCTCTTTGCGTACCAAGTTACATCATTCCATGCCCAAACTTGGACGTCTAATGGTTGTATAGGGACCCGCGTGAAACCACTGCCATATTCGGGAAGAAGGCAAAGCCAATTTACTTTGTATCGAATTTCGTGCTCCTTTAAACGATTCGAGACAAGAGAGGGAATAACGCCTCTTTGTTGCTGCTCTTTGTGTTCCGTTCCGCCGGTAAAAGGCCGAAGCACAAATATCGTATAGAGAGCTCTTTCCTTTTTACAACTAGAGAAGAGAGTCGTGTCTTGCCAGGCTGCTTTACGACGGTTAAGGTCCGAGTCTGCTTTTACTGGATTTCCGCGAAATCTAAAAGAAAGAAGAAAAAGGTCTTCTGTGTGTTGCTCGCTTACTCCTATACTGTTTAAATCGATATGGTGCAGGCGTGTATTCCCCGAACCCACCGGTTTCTCTTACGTCGAAAATCTTTGGGGTTTCTGACTCTTCGCTGTGTGTCTTCTGTCTGTTGCTCGCTTACAAACAAAAGGTGCTGTGTCTCTATCTGTATGAAAGCCGCTATATCCGGCGGATGAACAGAAAAAAGGGGGACTACCAGGCTGTCTGAAATTGCATTTCGTATTGTTTAGGGATGGTGACTGACTACCGTACGACTACCATAGGGAGGGAAAATAAGGTATGAATTCGGCGAGCTATCTGCGCTCTTCTTGGTCTGAAAGGTAGAAACAACTGGAAAGCAATCAGTACACACTCCGGATTTCACATCATTATGGAAAGCAAGCACTGCAAAGATGTCTCCCTTACCCTTTTTTTAACGATGTTAGAATTCAATCATTATGGACGAAACTCATCGTGAAAGCAATCCCGAGGGTGACAGCCCGACCGCATCTCTCTCGGTATCGAGTCGGTTCTAACGGTATACTGTCCAATCGCTACCCTGTTTCCAGTACTGTCCTGTCCATTCTGTACTGATAGAGCTCTTATAGAACTACTCTAGAGAGAAGAGAGAGTTCGGTATACTGTGTTGAGTTACACTCAACCATAAGAGAGACAGTGTTTCGACAGATCGCAGAGATGTCAAGCTCTTGAAAGACAGAGAGAGTACTCTCAGCGGAGAGATCTTGTACAGTACACTTTAGAGTACAGAGTCTTGTCTGCTCTCTAGAGTAGTCTACTTCGAGCAGAGTGTAACGCATATGAGACCCCGTGGCTTGCATGGCACCTTTCGGGGGCACCTAATAAGTCTTGTTCCGAACAGACACAATACAGCACAAAAGCGCATAGCGAATAGCAGTAGTTCTCTCTCGATTCGAGACTGGTAGTTCTGAGCTCCGGTGTATGTTGGTATTGTCCGGTCGGCTTGCTGGGGTACGCTGGGTTGGAAAGACTCGGGTAAGCACCCATTCCAGAGTACGAATACACTCGGAGAGCTCCACCAACGCCTATGAACTGCACATAAAGACTTAAAGACAGACTGAAAGCGTACGGGAATGTCTTATGCGGGTATTCGCAGAAACAAGTAAGACAGCAACCGGGGGCCGGCCAGACTCTCTGCTCTCTCCAAAGAGTCCCGAACAAGTCACAGTAACAGTAAAACCATATCCCGGCCTGTATGATGCTATTGATACCATTATCGAAGTAACAAATAGACAATCTGCTATGGCTACTGAAAGACTGAAAGCACACCGGAAGTAACACTGGGTATACGACTCATAGTCGATAAGAAGTGCTTGCTCTTCGGAAAGATTGGTTTCTATCCCCCGGGCTTGGACCATGTCTCCCGAACACTCTCAGTACATATGGCGCCAGACTCCCACGTATCGAGGTCGGAATGGTTTCGGGTGTGTGCACGTCTAACCGAGTGCCCGGGCATTGAGAGATGCTTGAATGCTTCCGGTAGGTAGCACTGGCAGTATTGGTGTAACCAATATCAATAAGTGTATCCCGGGGCCCGGATGAGTTGGGTTCAGAGACGCACCAAGTGCTTGTTTGGAAGATGGTTGCATTGCCAGCAAGCAATATCGACAGATTGCAAGAGATATGGTTCGAGTTATGCTTATAGCACTCTCACTCTCTTGTCATCAATCCAGTTAAACAAGTAACTCTTCCGGGAATGTCATCTTTGCAGTCGGACCCAGAGAAGAACCCTATCCTTCCTGTCTTTTCCTTTCCCCGTAGGTGTTTTGGAAAGCTCATGTGTGTTGAATGTACATTCAATGAGGTCTTGACTTGAGAACTGTTTGCTAGCCTGCTGGACCGAAAGTGAGCTTTGGAAAAGAGAGTGCTTTCTCTTACAGATGTCTCGTGACTTCCCCTATAAGACAGAGTGATTACGCGTGCCGAACGATACCGCGCTGTTTCACGATTGCTTCTGGTCTAGAGGTATGGAAGATCCAGCGTTTTCCCGTCTTACTTACCTATGTTGGGTTTGAGAGCCGTGTGATGGGCAACCTTCAAGCACGGTTCGGAGAGCGCAGCAACAATAGAGCTGTTAGTCCCTAAATCAAGCAATACAGCAGCTGCTTCTGGTCTCGACTCTATTTATTATTATGGTACATCCGTGTATAAAGATGTAAATCTGAGAGCTTATGTCGGTTCGATACGTCCACCTACAAGAGTAACCTTTGGCTTTCGTATCGGTAGGTGTATCCTTTTACATTGTACAAAAAGCACTTTCATGCATATCTATATTCCCCGTCGACCTGGACTGAAACGACGCGCGAAATCCAGCACTCTCTTGGGATATCCGGAAAGTAGGGATCTCGGGTTGCGGCAGCATTCAACAAGCGACGCTAAAGAAGCACGACACGAAGTGATAGGGGGTTGGAAAAGGCTCGACGAAAAACGGGATACGCAAAAGGACGGGATGTCTATACATACATACAATACAAGAAAGAAGCATATGTCTAAACAACAGATACGCGGCAGCATCCACAAAAAGAAATCCGCTGGGAGCATCGCCTGTATGCTCGAAAAAGACCACAACTTACGCAGCAAAACACAGTTATTCAAATGCTTTTTACCTGCTAACACTGTCGGAAAAACGAGTGTAGTACTACCAAGCCTCCCTTCGGTGCGCCCCTCCTTGAATTATATGGTTATGCAATACTTTTTTTCATACAAATAAGACAATGAATTTCGAGCCTATCTGCGTTCTCAAGCATTTCGTGGCGGAACTCTCCCCTATGGGTTTGTATAAAACGGCAAGCACCCAAGAAAAGAGAATACGTGCTCGCATCGCGTCTTTAGTAGACAGCTCTGTCTTCAACAACAAGTGTTTGGCCGAAGCCAACAAAGAAAGGTTTCGCTACTGTCACATTATGAGCTGGGCGAATGCTCTTTGCTTCGCGGTAACTACACACACCAAAATCCAACTCTTTCCATTCTTCGGTTCTACCTTTTTCTTTTTCAGAGGGGTTGAAAACCGAACCGTGCTTGAGGATGCCCGGGAAGAACTCTGTAGTCTTTTACTGAGAAATTGTTGGAACCTCTGGGGGGGGAAGCAAGGGAATGGATATGCTTGAGAAATTAATAGACCTAGGTTGGATAGGAGAATTGAGAAATGGAATACAGATGATGATAGAGATCCTACTTAGAAACAGAAGAATTCCATACGGGTACAACTTTTATTTGAACGAAGTTAAAAGAATGCGCGCTTTGTTTTATCATAGAACATCCACGAATACCCTAATTGAGTCGGTTAAGATACAATCTGTTTTTCAGAGTGCTTCTCCGATTGCTCAAGACATCTCTTTTCAACCGAGAAACCAGAATAGAGCCTTTCGGGGCGGCATTTTTACTAAAATAGTTAAGGACATTCTATTAGTAATGAAAAAAGGGGTTGGGGGGGATAAGAATATGTTGTTCAGGAAGATTAAAAGGGGAAGAAATCGCTAGAACTGAAAGCGGAAAGTTTGGAAAAACATCTCTTAATGTCTTTAACCAGAAAATAGATTATGCTCCTGCGGAAGTATCTACTCGTTACGGAATCTTAGGAGTCAAAGTTTGGATTTCATATAGTAAAAAAAGGGGAAGTCGAAGACAGAAGAATAGCAATGCAGGTGCGCAACGCATACCGACCTCGCGCTCTTACAGTAGAATCTCTGGGCCTCCTCTGGTTGTTTATGTACGGATTTGGTTGAAATTAATAGGTGTTTAAAGACTTTTTAAGAATCTCTGGGAAAAGGGAAGGCGATAGAGGTATCACGCCGAGAGTATTCGAGTTGATTTATAGGCGATGCGGTCAAGATCTGCTTCAAGACATTTACAACTAGAGTATAAAACGCTTGGACTTTCAGATATAAGCGTTAGGTATTCTAGAGTATTACTGTACTGTACTGTACTGGGGAACTGTGTAGAGAGTCTTTGTACCCACGATAGGCTCGATCGCTAGTGAAGATTGGGTGGGGGCGGGCCGGAAGTGAAGCTCTATAAATTCCAAAACCAACACATACATATTCGACAATGGAGAAGTGATATCCTTTCCGCGCAGAAGACACACAGCTAAGAGCGTAGCGGGACAATGCTGCAACCCCGGAAAACTCCAGCAGAGAGTACAGCTCTATATGCTCTATTTCCGCTACCGGTATAAGAGCTCTCAAAAAAGAGTACACTCGACTCTCCCCTATGGGTGTTCTAGCGATTCTCAGTCCCCGCTTTCCGCGCCATAATACTATGAGACAATACTTTCAGGCGTCTCTTAAGACAGACATGAAACACCCGATCTCCAGCACTAGTGCTTTTCTTCCGCGAGCTCTGCATGTTGCGTTTTAAGCGGCCGGCTTACTTGTTGTCTGAAACACCCGACATCGATTCGGGCTCTGGAAGGATACTTGATAGAGACTGAGAACACTCTATAGCACTCTAACAGTCGGGACTCAAAGTGGCATATGCGCCTTTTCGCGGTTTCAAATACTCAATTTCGTTTACATAGGTTAGACACACTCTTGTTAACTTATGCTAGGGGGAACTCTCTGTTTGGCTGCTAGAGACTCTTGGGATCGGAGACAGACCTACAGAGTTGGGGCTTTTCGGAAAATGGAACAGTACTACCTACCCTACCGAGAAACCAGAGAGATTTGATGCCAAGCAGAAACATACTCTATGAAATCCCGAGAGAAGAGTGCTTTAGGCGATGCGGAGTGAAGCACCGGATATCTATTGCAGGTGTTACCTGTACTGGAGAGAATCGATTACGCGAGAGACTCCAGTGTTCCGAATAGAGTGGATGGCACACATTTGGGAGTGGAACCCAGCCTTCTATACTAGGAGAGGGAAGCACTCTGGACCCGAACCGGATGTCAGACGAGAGGTGGACCCGAACCGAAAAGGGTAGTGTTGCCACTCTTTTCCAAGGGGACACTATAGAAAGCGGAAGGCGAAACAGCACTTTCGATAGGTAAACAAAACAGAGACTAGACTCGGAAACCGCAAGGCAAGTTACGAGGTTGCGTCAACAAAGCATTTCGGGCAACCGGATAACCTACGCTTAACCGCACGGTGGGTTTTCGTAATCGAACGGCATGATGTTTCAATGCCAGCAAACAGTAATGTTCCAAGCAGTCCAAGCACTCTCGTATGAGGGAGAAATGACTCTATCGCTAGCTCCCTCAACTAAAGGGAAGCACCGGAGAGATCTTGTACGAAGCGGAAGCGGAATGTCGGCTTGAGTCACGAATCCCAAAAGAGGTGGTGTCCCAAGGAACTCGGGTTACGATACGGCCGCAAGAGGACGACAACATGTGTGTGTAGTACCACTCTGTTATCTGGAAGTTGTAAAGAGGTACGGAGGCGTGCAAGAAAGGTTTCCGAAGGGCCGGGCGTAGGGTCCACCTCTCGTCTGACATCCGGCGCATAGTGATGTGGAAGGGCTCTCGCTCAACGGATAAGAGTCTAGCACTTCTAACATACGGTAACCTCGATGTCGGCTCTTCTAAAAACTACTATATTTCTGCTCTGGAACAGAATCGAATCCGAGGGACTTCCAGCAGGGAGCTTCCGAGATCAGACGGATATTCTTGAAATAGAGGATCGGAAAGGATCGGAAAGGATATGGAAAGCTCTACTTTGCAAGGCCCACCGGGTGCCACTCCAAACCAGTATTCGGAAATCCGGAAGTACCATACAGATAGGCTATCTCGATCACTGTGTGAGTTCTATAGAGATAGATATGCGTTCGTGAAAGGTCAATCCATTTTCCGAAGTCTCTCATTGCTCTTCATGACTTGTGTACCCCGGGCATCTAACGAAGATCTCTGACACACCTGTCTAGCATACCTGAGAAGAGAGCTCTCCTATGAAGCACTGTTTCCGCTTGTTGGGGCCAGCACTTCTTGCTGTTCGGAGCGCGAGTTACGAGTGATCTAGAGAGGTAGCGTAGCCATCCAATATGTGCATGCTTGCATGTCCGCCTAAATCGTTAGGTGCACTTTCTTATACGAGTCTGAGATGTGACACCAACTCAAGAAATAGGAACGGGACAAGACTGAAAGCAACCCTTCCGGTCCCGATACACATTTCGATAACGCGCAGAAAGACGCTAGTAGTATAGATTGCGGAAGTGACAGGGTACGGAACCCAATGTCTACTTTAGCAACCCTAGCAACTCGTTAGAGCCCCATGGAATTGCGTACGCCTATGCATGGACATGTCTGGCTTTCCACCAGTTAGAGAAGACAGGTTCGGGCCCGATGCTTTCGTAAGTCCTATAAAGGAGACACGAAATCGAGGAGAAACCACCCGTAGGCCTGATCGATTCTGTACTGGAAGGATACTTGATAGATGCGCATTCGCTTCGCGATTCCCGTACGCATGGTGTTTCGGGGCTGCGTCTCTTAACTTGACGCTAGTCGTGACGATAGTGGTTTACGTTAGGGTTCGGAACAACCCAATGGAAAGAGCTGGGGCGAGCGCTGCTGTCTTATAGGTTGCTGGAAGTGCTAGCTCCATTGTATACAAATGCACTTCCCTTATATATAGAGTAGAAGTGAACTCTTTGTTTGAAGCTGTGTCTGTTTCCAAAACACTATAGCTAGCTGGATGAAACTCGGAATAAGAGTCCAGTCGGGGCGGGGGACAATGACACCGTAATGCCGGATTCGTAGCTTCCCCAAACAAGATGTGTGTTTCTGCAGAGTGTGTGACACACTTGAAAGCAGCACCGAGCCAAACTGCGTCTTGCGACATAGAGACTACCCGGGGCCAGTCGTTTTTGCTGGTACAAATGTTTGGGCTCTGACACTCTGTAAAGCAAGGCTTAGGGACCGAGCGCTAGACTTGACAGCTGGACTTGAGAGGTCTGTCGACACCCCAAAGCATACTAATAGTGGAGATACTCGGGAAATAGGCGAGTTCGCTGTCTCTTTCAGAGTCAATAGAGAGTTCCCACCCTATGTCAGGTATGCACGTAATGCCGGAGGAGTCCAGGGTATCTACTCTATAAGAGAGGCTTCGAAAAGTACATTGGTGTACCTACCAGCTCTCTTCCGAGAATTCTGTACTCGAGTCGTTCACTGTGTCTCCAACCTCGTCCATGGAATGTGGACACCCAACACATTCGAGAGCAAAGGCTACTGGGGAGACTCCAGCAACACCGAATGAAATAGACTCTAGTCTTGATAAAGAGACAACACCCTTACTTTCGAGGCTACTGGGTCGGCGTGGCGACTTGCTTACTTATGGAATGGAAAGTCTGCTTTCACCGCTCTTGCTGTCCCAAAGTCCAGTTCAAGACTGTGCGTTATGACACTCTCCATGAAAGATACTCTACCAGATGCCTAACCGATTCCGAGAACTGCTTTACCTTTCGCAAGTAGTCGGGTCGAAACACGTTACATTGCCGTTGGAGTTGGGTCTTAGGGTGGTCTATACTAGACTCTTTCTGCCGCACCATGGGCGGGTCTGGCACCTTGCTTAGCGTTTCATAAAAGCAAAGACTCCGATTATGTAGTCTTTCAGTTCGCCTATCGTCGATGCCTTTGTTGTACACTTGCTTTCGGAACGACAGGTAATCCTTTGTTGTTGGTCGTCCATCGAGCCTATCGGTAGTAGGCGCATTCTAGGGTGTCTCTTTTGAGCGTGGTGTTACGAATTCCGGAGGCAGCTAGAACACTGTATGATCGCGTGTTGCATTCCGAAAGACGATACGCGGTTCACTGTGCATCTAGTTCGGATAGAGCCGGGGTTGGACCTCTTGTGTTGGACACTACCATTGGAAACACATCCAAGACGCACCGCACCGTATGATATGATTGGAAAAGCAGGATAAGGCATCTGGCAGAGTAGAGTATCTCTTGGAAACACTGATGGCAGATGGGACTGCTACTATCCGATGTAGCCAAACTGGGTGTACCGTATCTACTGTGCTAGGGGATCCGAACACTATACGGGGGGCACGGTCACGTAAGACTCGGAATGCAACCCTGTCTTGGAAGCTCTCGCAAGTAAGGGTATCCAAACCTATACAGAGCCTACCCAATCGGGCCGAAACACCTAGTCCGAAAGCTCGGGTTCCCGTAACTCATAGATAGCTCTAGGCAGTGCTAGACTTGCGAGGCTGGAATCGGGTGCTCGGAGTATAGCGGGGTACACTATGACTTTCAGGTTTGCTTGTAAGTCTGTTAGGCTGCCTGTATTTCATAAGAGAGCGTATACGACCCAACAAGAGATAGCAACTTTCGTTGGTCAGTGTTGGTTACCCTAGCACAGTCTCCCTCCTCTACCGTGTTTCCGAAGCGTACCTACTGTGTTTTGCTCCCTTGGGTGTGTTGCACACTTTCAAACCTGCTGTCGTCGATGCCGCGGGACTCTCTCTTCTCTTATAGTATAGTGCCGAATTCAAAGCATCCATATCTTTCAGCTGAATATGCTCTACTTCGGATGATGCTCTTCACCACGGGATTACCTATCGGCCTGACAGAAACGTGGCTTGTTGAATCCTCCAAACAGAGAGTGCACTAGTAGGTCACCTGTTTGCTGTTACTCAACTCTCTGGAACATCGACCACTCTGCAGCGGGGGGACTCGGAATAAAGAGCGAAGAAGCAGTGCGCCGGAGCGTATCCGTGCTACCTTGTGTATACTACTATTCCGGAAAAGTCGAGTAAGCAAGGCTCTACTACAAGCTCGAAGAGACACGGGAAGCTCCCTCCACCAAGAGTGTACCCCGGGAGTCTATCGAATCGAACGGTAGTCTATTGTTGGTTGAGCTGGCTCCGAAACTCGAGCCGAAGAAGTAGGTCTTTTCCATACATATCGATTGCGAATCGCTTCTACTCACGGAAAGGTACGGTCCAGCAAGCCGCTTTTGGTTGTGGGGCGGGGACTTGGGATCTTGAAATACGAGCCATTCGGAGAGCAGAGTACCGTATCGCCTATAAGACAGAAGCAGTTGAGTCCGGAGAAGAGATAGATATGCATGCTCTTTTAACGAATCTAGAGAGAAAGAGAGAGTATAAGGCAATGGGTACCCAAGTAATCGCGTAGAGCTTTGGGTAGACAGCGAAGAGTCAGAAACCCGTACATCTCTTAAGACAATTGCATTTTATCGAGTGAAGGCAACTACATTTAGGAGAGGCAGCGGACCCATTTCGGCACTATAAGAGAAGAGAGAGTACACACTATAGGACCGGAACTCGCTGTAGTTGGATGGAAAACGCTTGAGTTCATTCTGACTAGAGACTCTGGAAATAGTGTTGCATTCCGAGCCTTTGGGTATCCGCCGAAAGCAGAGAGCATAGATCCCGCCCGGCGCCACTCGATTCCGGAAACAGACTGTCTTAAAAGCAGCACTCTCTACTCTGCTTGTTGGATAAAGAGCGGCTTTCGAACCGTATACGTGTTTAATAAGTTTATCGGAAGTGTCTGGGAGAGTTGTGTTGAGAAGAACCTGTGTCGTCCGCGTTTCGCATGGTTGCCATATCGGTTAAGACAGCGGCCAAAACTCTATAAGTCAAGAAATTCCGGGAGTTGGATCTCGTATACGATTTTTCTATTCTATAGTTCCGAAACAACAGCTTTTACCTGAAAGCAGAATAAGGTGCTGCCATGCCCAGGTATAGAGCGGAAAGAGAATGTAATGTGCCACTTGATACACTCGATTCGTTACGGGTGCCGTAGTTGTCGAGATGCTCTCTGTGCTACTAACAACTCGATGTCCCGGACCCAAACCCAAAGGCAAGAAGTTAATACAAAAAACCGTATACTGCATACTGCTGCTGGAGAAGACACCGGATTCGAACCATTCAAAGCAAGCAAGCAAGCACTGGGAGGGCAGAGTACGGGGATTTTGATGCGCGTTTCAGAAGAGAGTTGAATGGGTAAAAATCATAGGTGATAGATAACTAATTTAAGAAGAAGAAGAAGAAACAAAACTAGAGTTGCTAGGAAAGCCCCGGAGATTCTATGGACAATTGGAAACGTCGAAGTGAGCTGTGGCGTATAATTCGGAAGATGAGGAGATAACGGGCGAAGGAGATTCATTAGTGTGGTGTCTTTCTTGAGAGGGGCTGCTAGCTCTTGAAGAGGAAACAACAGAACTCGTTTTAGCAGCAAGAGTATTCCGAATAGTGGGAGACCTCCGAAACTGGGGGGGGATGTGCTCTAGAGAAGAAAGGGTACGTACCTTTTCCGTGAAGCCAACAAAGAAAGGTTTCGCTATACACTACACGGATTTGATGTCTTGTAGACCAAGTCGGCCGCAAACTGTATGGTTAAACTGCGACTGCGCTCTAATGCATACATCGTACAGCCCAGCATTTTCTATGTTACTAGAGAGCTGTTCTTTTTGAAAGAGTGTCGGTCGGAGGTGCTAGTATCTTTGTAAGAGAGGTCTGTCTGGTCTCGCGCGGGATCAAAGTCAAACGGACGCAAGGGAAGCATGGCAGCAACTTTATGAGCTACCTGTTTTACTGTATAAGCACTATAAAGAGTTTTCTTAACGAATAGGCGTCTGGCGGCCCCACTGTTGTTTCATTTGTCGAATTCGGATACAAGCTTTTCTTAGAGTTTTAGTTAGCAGTTCTCGCTTCGCTCTTTAATACTGGTACTCTGGCTGCTCTCTTTTCTGGTTGTTAAAGACTCTATAAGAGAGCCAACAAACCCTTCCCTGTGATATTGTCGCTATGGATATGGTCACACGCACAATTGTTAAAACCGCGTTTCTAGGAGTGAGCGGTCCGACGACAGCAATAGCTCTATTGAAGATGGAGCACTTTTGGAGGATAGGGTACCGACCACCAATAAAAGTCCAGATTTGAAGGAGAGTTCTAGCCCAGACTTTACTGACAGAGAGCATAGATCCCGTCGTATCGCCTTTCGGATGATGGTCGCCAATCCAGCAAGTAAAATAGAGCACCCAAACCCCGCTAATAGGAGAGTTACGAAGGGCGTCAGAGCAGCAGCAGTCTATAGGCGACTCAGGGAAAACGGGATATCTATTATGGGACTGGACAGTACACAATACAAGAGAATACGCGGCCCAAAGGTATCTGATTCGGGTTTCTAGGAGAGCGAAAAAGGCATAATAAAGGACTTGTTAGTTGTGTGGAAGGACTGTTTGAGAAGAAAGGGTGTAAGCCGGCGGAAGGACAACTGGAAACTCTCTCTTCTCTTATAGTGTATAGCTTTTGAAGGAGAAAGAAGATACCTTTTGAAAACTGTTAGCAATCCCATGTTCACATGTGTTCTAGCGACATTTACCTTTACCTACCGGAAAACCCTTTCTTTTGAATATCTTTTGGGATGGGAGAACTATAAAGTCTGTATGCTGCCTGCCCCGATTTGGTGAACTCGTCTGAAATCTCATAATAGATATCCCAACTATAAAGTCTGTATGCTGCCTGCCCCATCTATCGGGAGATACAAGAGAGTTAGAGAGTTTAGAGCTTTCAGCAACACTAACAGAAGCGTCTTTTATGGATAACAAATCTATGATACTCTATAGTTTGGAGACTTTACCCAAGAAATTGGTACAAAATTTGGAACGCTCGGAACATGGTAATAGATCTTATACCCATACGGACTACCCATTTCCATTGTTGTGCTTTCTTAAATTGCATACCTATACACGGGTTCAAGTTTCGATCGATATTTGCGGAGTGGATCATCCCTATAGAATACGCAGATTTGAAGTTGTCTATAATGTACTAAGTACTCGGTTTAACTCAAGAATGCTTGTACAAACAAGTGCAGACGAAGTCACACGAATATCTCCGGTAGTAAGTCTATTTCCATCAGCCGGCCGGTGGGAGCGAGAAGTGTGGGATATGTTTGGTGTTTCTTCCAGCAATCATCCAGAGCTACGCCGTATATCAACTGATTATGGTTTCGAGGGTAATCCATTACGAAAAGACCTTCCTCTTAGTGGATTTTTGGAAGTACGCTATGATGATCAAGAGAAACGTGTGGTTTCTGAAGCCATTGAGATGACCCAAGAATTTCGCTATTTCGATTCTGCGAGTCCGTGGGAGGAAAAGCGTAGCGACTAACAACTATATCTATAAAGAGTCCGAAGGGAAAAGTGTTTCTTGTGATGACAGAGAAAAGCCGCTACATTCGGCATAAACATGTTGTGTTCGTAAACCCAGTTCGGTTGAGCCAGAGAGAAGTAAACCTAAAGGCAGCGCAGCCAAGATATCTCTCTAAAGGAAGCATTCCAAGTTTTCCATCCAACACATAAAGGAGTAAACGCTCTATTACTATAGAGTTTTCTAGAGAGCTCTCTTTTTCGGGATTATAGGGAACACGCGAATCGGCGGGCATGAGTTTAGCCTTCCAGGTATTTGAGCCGGGAGCCTTATTATTATGGGAGTAGACAGACTTCGGCTCGGGAAAGCGCTGGCAACAACACGAGAGAAAGGGGTCCATGCCCCCTCCTTTTTATCTTTTGGGAAATGGAAAGGTGCGTAGTCTACCTTTCTTCCAGCAAGCAAAGAGCACCCAGCAGCCCAGGAAGTAGAATTCAGGACCTTTTCGTAATGGAGATATAATCCAAGTCGAGTTACGGGAACAGCCGGCTGATGGAAATAGACTTTCACGTTCGGTTCAGAGAGCACTCTTTTAGTTGCTAAAGAATCTCTCGCGTGTTATACAGATCAGATACCTTTGGGCCGCGTATTCTCTGTTTCCGAACCCAATAAGCAACCCCCCTCCCCTTCGGACTCAACTCTCTCCTCTGACTCTGTATATGTGGGCACCGGATATCTATGAGGGTTCACCCACCCCTGTTACTGCATTCCTTTCTGTAGCGCCTAAAATTTCTATTTCTGCTAATCTCTCGCGTTTTTCTCTATATGGTTCCTATGGAACTACATTTCAACAAATCTTCTTTTTCTGCAGCATAGCTTCTATGATCTTTGGAGCACTTTCCGCCATGGCCCAAACGAAAGTAAAAAGACCTCTCGCTCATAGTTCCATTGGAAATGTAGGTTATATTCTAACTGGTATCTCTTGTGGAACAGTCGAAGGCATTCAAGCGTGTTTGATTGGTATCTTTATGTATGCATTCATGACGATAGAAGCATTCGCAATCGTGTCAGCATTCCGGAACACCCGTGTGAAATATATAGCGGATTGGGGCGCTCTTTCCAAAACGAATCCAATTTCGGCGATTACCTTCTCAATTACATTGTTCTCTTACGCTGGAATACCCCCCGTTAGCCGGCTTTTTTAGCAAATTCTCTTTGTTCTGCGCCGCTTTTGGTTGTGGGGCGTACTCCCTAGCCCCAGTGGGAGTAGTTACTAGCGTTATAGGTCGTTGGGCGGCCGGAAGGTTCACGAGAGTGATAAAGTATAGGACTCTTTTGATATCTGAGCGGATCGGATGCGGACCCAAACAGACTCGAATAGGGTTGCTTATTGGGTTCGGAAAGAGTAATCGCTATACCATATAAGACTTACGACTCGAAAAAAGCACTACACGCGAGAGATGAACCTGTTTTGGTGAATGGAATTAGGACTCTTAGGCCATTTTCCAAGAATCGTGTATACGTATTTGCTCCCCACCGGTTGTTGGAACGACGCTGCCGGCCGGATTGAAAACAGAATCGGAAACATAGGGCAGCAGTCCAAGGGATCGAATCGACATCTCTGATCAGACAGCCTTTTCAATTCTCTATTCGAGTGGAAAGCACGGCGAAGTCCATCCGAACCACTACTATAAGAGAGCAGACAATGGCATGCGAGCACGTAAGAGCAAAAGCATGTTGATGCGCTACCCGAAAGACAGTCTCTTGCCTCCGTGCCCTCGGGGATTTGGGGCTAAAAGCGACTATACGGAATCCATGCTAGAAGAAATGGGAATATGAATACGCTCTTGGATCTCTGAAAGCATCTGAGAGGAGAGTGTGCTTCAAAGCACTCTGCGCTTTGCCCCCCCATTCCTAAACGGCTCTTCGGAAATGGATGGAAGAGGGTCCGTAGTACCCGAATCAGAGAATTGTGACTGGGAAGGGGACTAGAGAGAAGTGCCTACACAGCCGGAACGAGTAAGCACCGGAAAGACTGAATGGCAGCGTACTTGACAGACTTAAAGAAAGATTGGCAGCCGCTAGCAGACAGACTGAAAGCGTACGGGATGCTAGCATACTTTACTTAAAGAAATGGGAGCGTTACGACTCGCGGCTAACCCCATTCCGGAATCAGAGTGCTAAGAGACAGAGTGATCCGAACCCGCCCGGAGCGATCCTCCCATAGAGGCAGAAGTTGGTGAGCCGTATGATGGGCAACCTTCAAGCACGGTTCGGAGAGGACTCAGTACCCCTCGGGGTGGACCCTTTCACTCTATTTTATTATATACGCTTCGCGAAAAGAATGTTTTTTGATACACCTAGGACATGGATTCTATACGAACCCTTGGATCGTGAGAAGTCGTTACTACTAGCAATGACTTCCTCTTTCATTACTGTTTCCTTTCCATATCCCTCTCCCTTGTTCTCTGTAACTCAGCAAATGGCACTCAGTTCATATCTTTACGTTCGATCCGCTCTCATACACAAGGTTCAAAGAAAGGGTGGAGTGGACCCGCAGCATACTATGCCATGACAGGAGCTGTCCTACGTCCAAACTCTACAGAAGAAAGAGCTCTTTAGACACTAAGAGGCGGCGAGCCGGCACAATCTGTCCGTTAGGCAGAGTAGAGTATTCACCTTCCCGAGCGTTCAATCAAACCTGGCGAACCCAGAGGCATCGGTATTCGAATGCTTGCCGGAATACAGAGTGTCTAGGTCTTTGGTACTGTACTCTTGGAAACAGACAAGACAAGGTAGGACTCTATAGACTGCGGAACTCTACACAACCGAGACTCACTGACACTCTAGAGGTTTCTTCGAAATCGAAGTGGGCCAGCTCCGCTCTCTCTCGGTAGTCAAGTGCTTCCCACTTCACCGATCCATATGCGGCTCCAAATACATTATGCCCCCGAACTAAGAAGGCAACACCGGCCCGGTGCGTACTCTTAAGGTATAACGGAGGGGAGTTCGAAAGCAGAGCGTAAGCAAACCAGTTCGAAATTGCATATGCGGTTTTAGGAGTTGTACTGACAACAGAAGCAGCAGAAGAAGGATCTCTCTGGGTATTGTCACACAACACATTATCGTCCAAAAAGGTATGTGTGGAAACACCCGCTGTACTATTACACATGAACTTGGAAACAGACAGTGTGCTTCTACCGTTTCATAACCTTTCTATGGGCTGGATGGCGCAGTAACTGGGTATTGGGTCTGCGTGTAGCGGCGAAAGAGAGATTCCGAAAGAAGAGAGCTCTTTCCCAGGACACAAAACAGTCTTCAGATACCCTTGTAAGATCTGCTGCAACCTTTCCTTCGGTCCTATGGCATACGTAATCGAGCTGCCGAATCTGTCTTGTTGTGTCTTGTTGGGCAGAGCAAGAACCATTGAATGGCAGCGTAGCAAGGGAGAGTCCTACTTTTCCTGGAGATTTTCAGGTATCTGTTCAAGGCTCCAAGAGAGAAACACTCGAAGCGAAGGCGTCTGGGGCTCTTTTACGACAGTGTAGCAGCCTGCTTTCAAGGACACGACAGATTCGGTAGCTTCTTAAAGAGCGGAAAGCAACAGCGGTATCTCGACATACAGAGCCCAAGGAAAGCCCAATACCTACTATTGGATTTGAACCAATGACTCCCGCCGTATGAAAGCGGTACTCTAACCACTGAGTTAAGTAGGTGACAGAAACAGAGACATGTACTTGAGCGAAGCAATACCAAGCGGAAAGCCCATAGCAAGAGGTTATGAAACGGTATACTCTATACGTTGTAGACTCCCCAACCTGCCAAGAGAGGGTAGCAAAAACAGATCTATGGAACCCGCGTACGCCAACGAGCCTACTTTCGCTTCGCGTATCTATAAGAAAAGAAATAGTTGCATTTCGCGTTCCGCTCTTTAATATAATGATAACACTCTCTTCGGATTCTGCATCTTTCGAGTCTGTCGGCATCGTAAAAAGATCTGCATTCCGTACCGACAACCCAGAGTCCTTGAAAGAGGGAAGTCGGGGGTGTGGGGGGCTCACAGAGATGCTTGAAAGAAGAGAGCTGTTTCCATTTGCTTCGTTAGAAGTACCAAATAGAAGACGGGAATGTGCATGCACGCCGGAACAACAGGCAAGAGAGCAGATCCAACCCCTGGACTCTCCGAACAGTGCTGTCTAGACATCCGGGAGCATAGGCCGAGACAAGAGATAGATAGCCCGGTGGAAGAATGCTCGAATGCGGAACGGAGCACTCAAACTCTTCCGCATGCCATAAGCGGAATGGTTGGTTGGCAGCATCCAATATCTCCGGCTTTCAAGGGAGGACAGTCCATGGCCCAATCTTGCCAGAGCCCGAATCGATGCATGCACGGTGTGTTCACCCGGAATCTGAAAGATGTCTTACTCTGGAATGATACACTTTGGAATGCTTCTTACCGCTCCGCTCGCTATTGATTCTGTGCATGTATTTCAGCGGAATTGGCGTATGCTGCCGCCTGTTTCATGCAACTACTAGTATCACTGTAGCAACCGGATGTAGAGAGAAGACCCGCCCCCGGTCGAATAGTGGTCTAGGTATTCCAGTGTCTGCTCAGGCCCACCGAACTCTGCATCCCGACAAGAAACTGCATCACCTCGATTGTCAAGAGTACAGACACTCAACAAGAGAATCGAGACTATAACAGGCTAGCAACTCTTAGAGCATTTCCTGCCAACGATACAAAGAGAAGAGAATCACGGGTAACTCTTCATTACAGATCCATCCCGCCTTGAACACGGCCCTAATTGATTGCTGGAACTGGAAGTTCGGTCCCTACAATTACGAGAGACGGACACCACGTGGATATCTCCCTGGACTGCGGTATTCCTCCGACTTCCGGCTGCATCTCTTCCCACCTTTTTGCGAGAGTACATTGGTGGAGTGGGTACTGTACCAAATGATGGCAATGTTCCCTGTCTGTCTAAACAGTGGCTTTCTCCATGCAGCGACAGAGCTCTTTCCGACCGGTATGTATGCTGCGCGAGGCTACTACGCGAGAGAACCCATTGCTTATATGTCGGAATTTGCACCTATATCTATCTATTTAGTGATCAGTCCGCTAGTTTCTGTTCTCCCACTCGGTGTTCCCTTTCCATTTGCTTCCAAGAGTGCTACCAGTCCAGAGACATTGTCGGCCTACGAATGTGGTTTCGATCCATTCGGTGATGCCAGAAGTCGTTTCGATATACGCTTTTTTCTAGTTTCGATTTTATTTATTATCCCTGATCCGGAAGTAACCTTTTCCTTTCCGTGGGCGGTTACCCTAAAAACGCTGGATATGTTTGGATTTTGGTCAATGATTGGCTTTTTATTGATATTGACGATTGGATTTCTCTATGAATGGAAAAGGGGTGCTTCGGATCGGGAGTAGGATTGGGTGGGGGCGGGGTGTTACAGAACAGAAAATACTAGTTTTAGCACGATGCCAACCTTAATTCAATTGATTCGTGTTGGACACGGTAGAGAAGAAAAAAGGCGAACTGATCGTACTAGAGCTTCGGATCAATGTCCCCAGAAGAAAGGAGTACGCCCGCGTGTGCCAACGAGAACACCGAAAAAACCTAATTCAGCTCCACGTAAGATAGCAAAAGTAAGGTTGAGCAATAGGAAAGATATATTTGCTCACATTCCGGGCGAAGGTCATAATTTGCAGGAACATTCTTTGGTCTTAATCAGAGGAGGTAGAGTGAAAGATTTGCCAGGTGTGAAATCCCATTGTATTCGAGGAGTTAAGGATTTGATGGGAATTCCGGAGAGAAGAAGAGGCAGATCCAAATATGGTGCGGAAAAACCTAAATAGTCTATTCGAGCTCGCGTAGAGGAAACAACCCAACTAGAAAAACTGTTTTTAAGGGAAGGACCCTTATTAAAGAGCTAGAAGCCCCTACCCTAAGAAAGCACTCTCTTTTCCAAAGCGCATTTCGCTGCGAAACGACTTCTCCGGTTTATGACTTTTCATAGTGTGTCTCTTATCTAAAGGAAAGCTCTCTTCTCTAAAGGAACGTTCTATGAGAGTACTCTTTTGGCAGATGGCAGCACTCCTTAAGAATACCGATTGTTCGACACGAGCGGACTGATCTTGGAAAACCTCTAGTTCCCGAAACCACCCCACCGGTGCACTTTCTTAAAACCGAAGAGAGCTCTTGTATTCTACCATAATCTCAGGCTCTGCTTTCAAGGGAGGGAGACGCGTTTGAGGAAACCGGGTCGCGTTTCTAGGTAGGTTCTCTTTGTTTGTAGTGCTTTCTTAGGGTAGAGTCAGTCTTATGGAAGCAGCTGGGATCCCGGCGAAGAGGTAAGAAAAGGTTTATTATGTGCTCTATTGGAACTGAAAGAGACAGAGAGAGTACTCGCGTGAAGACACTGGTGGGAGCACAGGGTTTGCTGGTACCCTTTCAGTCTGTCTTTGGATGCAGTATTCTCCGATCGATATCTATGCGGCGGCCGCGGCTCTGTTGGTTTCGTGCGTTTCGATAGAACACAACGACATTCTTTTGCGGAAATTCCGGATACTAGGGAAATGGGTAGGCGAGTTCGCTGTCTCTTTCAGAGTCTGTTGTCATGTCATTCTTCCAACTTGTGTATTGCTAGAATATAGCAAGGGCCGGGAAAGCAATCCTGTTCCAAGCGATAAGAGAAGACGAGTCCCCTTCACTCAATCAACTTCTAGCTACCCTATAGAGCAACCGATAACGCAGAACACCCTTTTCTTTCGTACATCAAGAGAGACGGCAACCCAACCTGTGCCGCTTATTCGCGTGCTTTTCCCTATGCTTTCTGGACCGGAATGAAACACTGAACCCAGAGTGTATGCTTTTTTCGATCTTATAGACATCGAACGCAGCACCAGGTTGAAGAGAGTGTCTCCGCGGGTCCCATACAGATATCTGACAATACCTTCCCATCGTTCTGTGTCTCGAAAAAGCAAGCCCTCTGGCACCAAACAAATCGTGCTTCGAACTGTATACCGAGAGAGAAAGACGCATGAGACCTGTAACCCTCGGGCACATCTCGCTACGCTATAGACTCTATCTTCAAGGACATCCGATCTCGACTCGCCTAACACCTTTCAGATCTCCAAAAGTCATTCTATGCTTTCAGTCACTTGAGCCAGAGAGTCTAGCTGTCCTATACGACTACAACTTGGAGCCAGCGTACGCCCACGACACCCAAGCGGCAGAGGCAAAGACAGTGACTCTTAAGAAACCTCTCTTCGAGGAGTCCATGTTATAGACTTTCCAGAAATCGTACACGATGGCACAAGCACTTCAGAGAGTCTGGCCGGCCAATACTTGTCATTCCATTCCGATCCGATACGCGAGCTCCATGTCTTTTACAAGTGTATACCGGAAGCAAAGGCAATCAACAAGACTCATTGCTTCAATAACCACTCTAAAGTCAAAGAGCAAAGCCAGGCTTTGTAAGCGCCCGCTCTTTCTGTACAGCATTGCACTTGCCGAGCGTGATTGGTTCTGCACCCAAACACTTGAAAGCAGCACACTTCAAGAAGACACCCTGGAAGAGAGCACTCCGCTACTAGGTAACACTCTTCTAGAGGTTGGTATGAGAGACATGAGAGGATTTACTGTGTCGATGTCCTCGAAATGGTGAATAAAGCGCCCGACTACTAGGAGAACGAGGCGCGGGGTCCCATACACTCTTAGGTGGCACAATGCTCTCTCTTAGAGTAGAAAAAGCAGAGCTTTCCAATAGAGAGCTTTCCTAGTCTAGCTCTGGAACTACCCTCGTGAGCGACTCTTACGAAACACTCAGTACTCTATCCGGCCTGCATCGCAACTGGCACAGTGCCACTCTCCTATTGGGTCCGAGCTTCCCAAGCTCTATGCGGTTGGGGAACTCTGCTTGGGTCTTACCATCTTTATTGCGGAGATTTGAGTCTTTGGAGAACTTCTTAAGAATATTCCGCGCCGAGGATTTGTGCTTGTGGGCCAGGGTGAATATGGCAGACCAGCGGATCTGGTGGTCGACAATCGTGCGGACTTGGACAATGTTGTCGCGGCACCTGTAGTAGGAAAGCAACCGGATCGCTATGCCCGCGGACCAATTCACGATGTCTCCGTCGCTCACGTTCGTAAAGCTTGCCACGTGTATGGGCCAGGGTCTTCTTCGGCTAATGATACCTTTTTTCCAGCAGCCTTCGGAGTATCTTTTTGATAGGCGCCTCTATCTGTATCTCTATTGTATTCCATGCGGAGAGATCTGTCCCACTGAACTCCCGAACCCCTATACAAGCACTTCCGGACACTCATGCCCGCTGCAAGTGGCACGTCCGATGGGTTGCTAAAAGAGAGGAGCTCTTCCGGAGGTTTACGGTCCAGCTCAGGTGTTCTTCGGACGGTTTTTCCAGATAGTGGCACGTCCAGACTCTCTCCGCTCAGCATCCCATACGGTTGACTCGGGCGACTCTGACTACCTAGGTTTTTCCGCGAAACTGGATGGCGGAGCGTAGGTGGAAAGCTGTTTGAAGGATACGGTGCTTTACCCGTAGACGCTTCTCCAGCTCTCTCACGAAGGGTATTGGAGTCCTAGTCGGGACTTTACGAATGACCGTACCGGGGAATTCTACCGTACTCCGTGCAGCTATTGTGTTTCTGCCTTCAGAGCCTACAAGGTTCAGGCCGGATTGTTGGAAGTGGGCGATACGTTTTTGGATTGCCAGCTCTACGGGACCCACGAAACCCAGTAGTAAGCAGTCGGCATATCGCGCGTAACAAATCCTTTCCAAGGCAGAAGAGGTGTGTTGGGAAAGCGTACTACGGTACTGGCCTTTCTCTGACCGGAGAAGTCTTTTCTCGCCCAGCTCTTTCCGGTGCTTTTCAACAGCCTGCTTAGGGTATCTCATGGCCCAATTCTGCTTACTGCGTGCTCTACCGCCGTATAAAGCCTTCGGGGAACACCCGGCATTACGGGCGCAAAGGAGGCAGCTCGATGGCGTGTTTGTGACGGCAAGCCGGCAACTAGCGAGTCTGAGAGTCCCCCTTCGGTTGCTAGTGTTTGGGGTGTACGCAAACGGCAATACAGGCAATACGTAGGATGCCGGCCCGCTCTCTTGCTTTGGCTTCTCGAAAGCACCTATTCTCTTAACTATCGGAATTTCGTACTTCTTTCGGAGCATCCCTATCTCCTGATCGAGCTTCTTTAGGTAGATGTGCCACGGTTGGGCCGAGAGTACACTTTGTTGGACGGAGTCAGGGCCCTTCTCACCTCCGGGGAAAATACTTTATGAATGAAGTAACAGAACTTGGGATCGTCGATCTCTTCTTTAAGGATTGGGATGAGTCGATGTCGGTCGAAGTGCTGCTTACACTTCCGGATGTCGAATTCAAGAAACCTGCAAGAGGTGCCCCACTCTTCTTTGATCCGTTGACTTAATAGAGAGTTGCTGCCTCGACTATCAGACTCGGCGTACATGGAATCGAGTACCATTCTGATCGCCTCTTTCATGCTCTTTTCTTGGGGAAGCACTACTGTGAGCGGTCTAAACTTCGAGCCTTCTGTATAACAAAATGAAATGGGGAAACCGTTTTTTGACTATGTCTTTGAATCGATTACTAAAGACCCGGATATGGAGTTCGGCCCAACAACCGGTGGTGTCTTTCTGCCTCTAATAATGCTTCGCTCCGTATTGAGAGTGAGATAGATACTCCCAGGACCGGAATGAGTCTCCCTGCCCGATGGGTCTACATCCATCCCAGAATGCTTTCGGGTACTGTTCACTTCCCCGCAATTCTTGTAACCGTCACCTGTAATCCGCGCAGGTGTGTCCGCACCCCCTATCGTCCGAGAACACCAGTATCTTACCCCCCGGGAGTAAACTGTCCCGTATGAGCATTCGGTACATGTCTCCGTGAACTGTTGAGGTGCCACTACTAGAGCCCCCGATCTCTTTTGGGCGTCTAGGGTTCGCGGTTCATTGCTGTGCGGAAACACTCGGCTACCCTATTCCCGAAAGCTTTCGGGACCACCTACCACTAGATCTGTCGGCCGGAGGGGTTTATGGAATGGAAAGCAAACGCCGAGCTCCCAACGAAATACAGATGCTAAGCCCCGCGCCTCATTAAGATCATATTGGCATACTCTCCCAAGAAAGAAAGAGCAGACCCCATTGAAGACGGGAGTGAGGTACAACAAGAGTGCCCTTCTCACGGAGCCGTACGTGAACGTTACCTACCGCTCATACAGCTCCAAGCCATCCAGTTCTGCCATGCATGGAAGTATAGATGAATCGACATCAATTCCATGCGGTTAGTGTAGTCTAGTTTGCCGCAATCAGAACAGAGATCCCTTACTATTACTTTAGAAAGAAGACGCTCATCCGCTCGCGCAACCGGAGAACTGAGAGTGTTCGGGAGGGAGGATGGTCATTCTTTCCAGCAGTGAGTGAGCGCCTACAGAGCGGAAGCGGAAGAAAGCGCATTTTCTGTTGGCATTTCGATGCACATCTTAGAGTAGTCGGTGTGTGGTGCCCAAGCCAAGCTCTTACCGCTGCGCTACACATACGATTTACTTGCTAGCAAGTACTCTAATGCACCCAATCCCTGGAATCAGAGAGACCGAAAGTCCAATCCCGCTAACGGAGATCTAGTGGAAAGTGCAGAAGCACGCTATACATACCATTGAGTCGGTACGCAGGCAGATCGGCAGACAGTTCCATAAACGCCTTTGCTTGTTCCAGAGAGTTCCCCCGGTTGAAAGAAACGCTATTCGATATCTCTATTGATCGGAGATCGGCAGCACTAGCATGGAGGCACTCTCGTATGGGCAATGCTTTCAGTCGACTTCCACTCCATTTCGATTAGCAACATTGCGTGGATGACTTCCAACCCGAAATGCCCGAGCTCTTTTCATTCACAAGTCCAGCAGCCTAACACATAGGTCGTCCGGAAATACGATTGGAAGAGATGCTCTAGTAGTCGGGCCTTTAGGTCATGAAGAGAAGAGTGCAGCCAGAACTCTGTCTGTCTAGTTCTGGAAAGTGCATTAGCATCTCCGGAGGTCATACTCTTTAGGCGTTAGAGTCATGGCAGTTGTCTTTCGGAAGCAAGTAGTCCCCCGTGAGCCGAGCATCACGTATTCTGGGCGTAGCTGTTGAACGTGTATGTGATAGAGCGATTGAAGTTGCTGTTGGGTTTGGGATGCTTGTGTAAGAGGTGTTGGTAACCGCGGTGCTGTCTTGTTATGGAGAGTGCTTGGAGAGTCGCAAAAGGTGACACCATGGATGGCGAGCGTATCTGTAGCTGTAGCTGTACGCCCACTTCCCGACTGCAATGAAACAGTTAGGTCCGCCGCGCAACTAGGTCTTGGCTTTCGCCTTAATTCGAAAAACGCACCTAGAGTAGAGTACATTTACTTTGTAAACTGACAGAGATGTCACTGTCTAAACAAGAGAGTCTGGCCGGCCCCCGGTTGCTGCTGTATCACAAACTTGGCTGCTGGTGCTCTTTAAGAAGAGAGTAGACTCTCCAATCGATTCGGGAGCTTTCTGAGGTTGCATCACTCCGCCCGGGAAACTAGAGTTGTAAGTTTAGACACATCTCTAAACAAATACCCCCTACCTTCGGTGCATACCTATAGCTCGTAATTGGACGCCTAAGACAGACAAGACTGTCCCATCCCGCACTCTCGGAGAGGTTTCGAGCATACCCGAACGCAAAGAGGTAACAGGTTGTGAAAAGGTACTCTTCACTCTGTTTCCGAAGTCTAGGCGGAGAGACCCTAGCATGAATCTCCCCATTTTGTCTGTAGAGCAGACAGCACATTGGAGTTTCGTCTACCTCTTCAAATGTCGAATTCGGGCACACGCGAATCGGCACTACGGTGGTTGGTGTTCACTTCCGGACCAGAGAAACCCGTAGGGAAGAATACCAACAAGCTTGTACCCCGAGCGTAAGAGAGCAGCGTTTCTGGACGGACCTGTTATGGAACCGAGCATGGTCCGTGCTTTCAGTATTGCTTTTTCGATATGGTATAGATACGCTACCCCGAAACAGAGTGAAGTGAGCCGGCGAACGAGAAGAGTCTAACATAGCCTGCGTATACGACCCCGAGCGTAAGAGAGCAGAGAGTACACTTTTTTTGTAGAGTGCTCTCTTGTGTACTACGTCTTCGGAAGGGTGCTTTAAAAACAGGGAGTTGGGAACCTTTCCGAGGCCTTACCGAATAAAACTCTTAGAGATAAGTCGCCCGCGGGGTTGTTGTCAGTCTTTTTTTGCTTTTAAGGAAACGTACAGTACAGCACACAGTAAAGTCCTTGTTTGTGCGACACGATTTTGAATGGGCATACCACAATGCTTGCGCGGGTCCACCTCTCGTATTCTGTGTTACTTTACTCTATACGACTCTAATAAAGATGCATTCACTAAAAGCGGCTGGATTGATTGGGTTTCCGCTTTGGGCTCGGGGAGTGGCACACTTGTTTGGGAAGAGAAAAGTAAATATCTCTATAGATACGCTAGCGCTACTGAGAGAGTACTGCATCCAACCCATGGAGTGTGTTTCCAAAAGCAAAAGAGACATCAATATCTCTATGAGCTTTCTATACGCGTTTAGTAGACCCCACAAATCTCAAGAGAGTTCCACCAACAGTTGCCCAGACAGAGTGCCTTTACATGCATTTTGGTTCCTTTTTGACAGATAAAAAATCGAGTATTGTTAGAGTTCCTCCGGGGTACGTTAACGATAGATATGCGTAATTAAAGTGTCTGCGTTACACACTCTGAAAAAAGAGTATCATCCTATTGTGTCCGTATCGTCCCGATACACTTTCAGAAGGATTGGGTCCCGAAGGAGAGACTCTCTTTAGCCGCTTTCCGAACCCAGTAGTTCAAAGAGAAAGGAGGATGCCCGCCCCTAACGGACCTTTTTCAAGCAGTGTTGTTTTAGACTCTACAAAAAAAGCTTTATTGGAAGCATTTCGAGAAATCCTAACGGGAATGTGAGAGACGCACCCCGCCGAAGCACTTTTAGAAGGATGCTTTTAACAAACGGAGTTAAGAGATTGTATAGGGAAGAATAGGTTTAAACTCGGTAGAAGAGAGAGAGCCGTGTAATAGGCGACCATTTCGCGCGGTTCGGGGGGGAACTTTAAGACAAGGCCTACAGAAGAGATAGCGTCCCCCATCCAATTTTTGGGCAAATTCCCCCTTCTTACTACCAAAACATGATATTCTTGCCGATTCCGAGTTTGCTGCTCCAACAATTACAAAACTGATACCTATTCCGTTTCCGACTTCAGGTGCTTTTGTTTCGTATAAAGTAAATACCTTATCGGATCAATTCCAAAAAGCCTTTAAAACGAGTTATGTTTTGAATCGACTCTATGGCTTCTTAAATAAAAGATGGTTCTTCGATCACGTTTTTAATTACTATATTGTAAGATCGGGGATTCGTTTCGGATATGAAGTCTCATTTGAAGCGTTAGACAAAGGTGCTATTGAGATATTGGGGCCGTATGGTCTCTCTTACACATTCAGACGATTGGCCGAGCACATAAGTAAACTTCAAAGTGGATTTGTTGTGCGAAGAGGGCGCTTATGACCCGTGGCTGCCTGGCTCTCCTCCGTAGTGGGTAAACGGTAAACCGACTCTACGAACCCGAGGCGGAAAAGAAGAGAGTAGTAGGGGCGTTAAGACCGGAGCTCTTGTAGTGCTAGCAATTCCCGAGAGTACGCTCTGAAAGTACCCGACTTCGGAGAGTTTAGCAGCACTTGTGTGACTTGTGGGCTATCTATCTCTACTGTTTCCATGCTCGTTCGAAAGAGTCTTTATTGTATTCTGTCTCTTCGAGCCAATCCGAACCGGTGGTGTACTCGCTGCTCTCTTTAATTGCGGGTTTCGAGACGTAGGGTATTCTTTTATTAAGGTGGAAACTCCCAGGTCGTTCACGACTCACTGTGTCATTCTAACGTCCACGAAAACACTGGCAACGAGAATGGGGCGTCGCAGGAGCTTTTAGTATGCCAGCAGTCCCGTTGGACAAGGGGACAGACTCTCCCTGTCACGGCAGCCCTATACCGCATGCGTATTCGGATTGTGTTGTGTACCACTGGAGAGACACACAATCTCTTACGGTGTTCGGCGGACAAAACTCGAAAGGGAGTCTAGGGAATTCTAGAGCACGGGCCAGCATAAAGATGTCTGCAAGAGAGCTGCCGGAACGAGATACGAATTTGTGAGTTACACGACTGTCAATTCCAACAGGTTAGCACCCTTTCCGATCGAGCCTCTGGGATCTCCTGTAAACCCTATTCGACTTTGGATATTCGGGGAAGCAGTGAGTGTTCCCCTGCAGAGAGCCGGATGAGGGGAGACCTTCACGTCCGGTTCGGAGGGGGGCCATACCGCCCACCCGACTATCATTATGCCTTTGCAATGTTACTTGGTTCCACTCTATTTGTGACCGTATCTCGTCTGTGGTCCCTGTCTTTAGATTTGCTAGATAATCGCGCGTATTTCATTTGGATAGTAGCGTCTTTCTTTTAACAACAAGAGAAAAGAGAGAGCCTTCTTTTGTTGGACTCGAGCAGCAAGCAGCCATGTCAGAAGTGTATGCCTTGTTGGTAAGCAACGCCCACCACAAGTGCTTTTTCTTCTTTCTCTCTAACTCACTGAAAAACAAGAGAGGTTGCGGGGAGCGCAAACAGTGGAAACACATCCTTTCGGTATACAGAGTGCACTTTGGAGAGGTCCTAAAGCATCTGTTGTTGCCAGCAGCCATACGATCCAATCGCACACGCCAGCACCCAGAGTATAGTATATCTATGCCTTTCCCGCTCCAACTTTCACTACACTAAGAGTCTTCCCGGCAGACTGTACTGTCAGAGTCCACTGGAGGGTATCAAAGCGTCCGATCTCTTAAGCGTTCCGTACCCTCGATCTCTTCTGTGATACTGTATCACATCCCAAGTGCTGCCTGTACTGTACTCTCGTTCACTTTCTGTGCTTCTTTCGGAGCTTCCCCTTCGAGTGTACATGCCTATCTATGACAGAGTCTGTCACGTCTCTCATCCATAGCTACCCCATGTATCTCTATAAGAGACCAACAAACCTCCCCCCGGTTTCCCAGTTGTGTACTTTTCGGGGCACCCAATGCTGCTATTAAGAGACACTCTGACCCCAGCAAGCGGAGCAAAGACATCTCTTCCGGCCGGTGACAACATCGGAGGCGACCCATTCTGTTACCGGTGCTACGGTTCCCCAATTCCACAGGTTTGAGTCTTATCTGTTGTGAAAAGCCAGCGTGTTTAGGCACTGATGCAGTTGCTTCTTCCGCTTTCACGAGTCCGAAAAGAGCATCCCTGCACTTCCGATTCTCCAGCAACAGGTATCGGTAATTCCGCTAAGAGAGTACACTACCAGACCATATACAGACCCACGGGAAAGTCGATGCCAGACACAGAAGCGACAGCGAACCAGAGAGTCTACATCCATCCCCGGCCGGGTATACTCCGACTAGAGATTCCAGAGAGTGGTCAGCGAGATACACCAGAGCTCTCAAAGCATTGCCGGGCCGGCACACAGACTCTTTGTTGAGTGTCTCTCTCTTAAGAGACTATTCTCGGTATTCTTACGTTAGTTACCATCCGCATCCCGTACCGTGTGATAGATGGTACACAATCTCTCTCCCCGGCCGGAACGATAGAGAGCCGCACCGAAAGAGAGTCTATCCCGTAACGTTATCGAAGCAAACCGACCGACCGACCGACTAGGTAGGCATCGGGAGTGGCAGACCCAATCATTGGACATAGGACAACTGCATGTCCGGTACTACCGGTTGAAACACGTATGCACCTCGCTCCGCGTATCGTGTGCCTTGGCCTGCTGGGCGACTCGAACAGTGCACTCTCTGCGTTTCAGTCTAGTGGTGGTGAGGTAAGCCAACTGCATCGCTGCCATGCCCACGGTCCGAAACAGCATATGTAGCGTGCCCAACCCCCCCACCCAGAGTGTATAGAGCTAGCACAATCAACACTATACTTGATGCAAGAGTAAAAACCATCTATAAAACGGTACGGGATGCAGATGGTAACCAACACAGAAAGCAGAGATCCAAGGACTGACTACACTGTCTGAAAGTCTTTAGCAAAGAGAGTGACACATCCGGGTCCGAGTCCGAGTCCGAGAGTGGTACAACCATCCAATCGCCTAGAGAGATACTCCGATAGGCGAGAATCAGAGAGTTGGCATAGATATGCAACAAGATACCAAGAGAGTCTTACGAAACACGGATTGCTGGCTTGCCTGCCTAGCCATAATAAGAGAGCACTCTACTCTCGCGTAGGCCTATCGGACCAGTTGCGTGTTACATAGACACCGAAAAGCAGACTGAAAGCTTAAGTAATCGATCTGCCGGACCCGTGGTGCAGATCTACTGACTGTTCTGCCTGGTATGTGTCTATGCTATCTGGATGTGATGCATAGTTACTGGAGTGTCTGCTTTCGAACTGAAATGTGTGTCTTTACAAGACAGAGTAGAGTTCGGTACGAGAGTATCTCCGGAAGTGGAGAGTGTACAACCAGCATGCATTCCGAGAGTGGCACACTATACGCGGAGCGAGGTGCATACATCCGGGGAAGTGTTGTGTGTTGAGCCGAGCTAGCAATGACACTGTTTGTGCAGCTATTGCTCAAGAGAGAGAGAGAGTTGGGTACTTGGACACAAGACATTCTCCAAGAATGACACCTAAAGAAAAAGCAGTGAATCGCGGCTCTGCTTCACCCGGTGAGCACTCTATTTCGCGTTCGATCAGGTACTGCTGGCTTCGCGTGATACATGTGTCTGTCTGTTGCTCACTTGACTAGAGTCTAGAGTGTACAACAGCACCCGGGGTAAGACACTTGTGCTGGGCTGGAGATCGGGTGCTTTCACTCTCCACTTCCGGGCCGGGCTCAAACCAGTGGTGTCTGTGTATACTCCACCAGACAAACAGAGTGTATCATTGAGAGATGTTGTTGTGCGCGTACTCGCTCTCCCAACACAGAAAATGGTTTCGGCTGCGAACGGGAAAGTCTGTATGCTCTGTTACCTGACAGCAACGACTGACTTATTCGATAAGAGCATCTATACGATAACGACTCGGATGCGATACTGGAATGGAAGCGTAAGCAACTCTCTCCGACGACCGAATCTCTGCTGGGTAACTCTGTCTTGTCCCGCTGCCCATAAGAGTCTTGGGTTGTACACGGGATGCTAGACTTGAACACTTCCCCGGATGTGAAGCAGAATTGGCTTACGCGCTTCTTTGCTCATTGGGTGTTTCTCTATAGAGCGGAGCACAACTCTCTTTGCCAAGCTGCGCTACCCGGTCTGTTGTGGCAGAGATCGGAAACGTGTTCAGAGAAGCACTCTCCACTTCCGGTCCGGCCGTTGTCTGTTGTTTCTTATGCATGAAAGAGCAAGTCAAGTGTTGTTGAGTTGAAACTGTTCCGGCATCACTGTAATACCCTATATCTGAGAGTGCCCGCCCCCCAGGGTTGTTTTGCATCATGTGTTTTGCCCCAGCAGCAAGAGAACACAACCTATAATATGACCTTATCAGATCTCTCTCCTCTTTTGGACAGCAGAAATCGGACAAGTGGATTTTCAACACTGCAGCCTTCGGCGGATTTTCCATTCCATATCTGATTGAATAGGTCCATATAAGAAACTTTCCGTTCCGTTTTCAGGGCTCTTATACCTGCTACTTGCACGTTTACGCCCGCCCCAGCTCTTTCCATACCACTCTTTTTGTTCCGGACAGCAAAGCGCTATCTTCTCTTGCAGCAAACCGTCCTAGCTCTCTTCACTTCGGAATTGGAGTCGTGGAAAGCCCTTTTTCCCCCCATAGGTTCTCGTTTCATAAGAGTCAGAAAGTATAATACTCCCGGCACCCTGCTGTCTTGTCTATGTGTCTTCAAAGCCCCTCCCCGCGTATCTTCTGTTGTTTCGCTTTTGATGTCCTATTCCAAACCCCAATCTCATATATCTTGTAGTGCGGCTCCCCCTTTTCTGACCTGAAAGAGCACACAAAGGATCTCCCAGCGTTCCAACAAGTATTCTCTTAGGGTTTTTACTAGCAGATGGAATTGACGACTCTAGCAGATGGGTTTCGATTGATGTCAGCGCGAGAAAGCTCTTTCAGCTCGATTCGCGATTGCTCTCTGTCTTTTCGTTGGAAGCACACTTCATTGACTATCATAGGAGTCACACACAACAAATCCATAGGGGAGAGAATCTATAGAGTTGCCGGAGAGTAAGGCCTTCCCAGAGTATTATTAGAGACCTCTGTTGTGTTGGGAGACCGGAGTGATGATTCGATACACCAAGTACGGAGCACGGAGCAAAACGAGTTTCTTTTATAACACAAGGATTGTGGAAGCGCTTACTTAATGAGATTGGGCGTTCTCTTTCTGGAAGTGATATGAAAAAGAGGTATTTGTGAGAGGTAGCGTTTCGCGACGAGCAAGAGAGCTCTCTATTCGTCGTTTCAGTCACTCTTTGTACCTGTATCACTGCCGAAACCGGGAAAGAAGCATGCGATAGCTCTCCATAAAATAGCACTTCTATAGAGAATGGAGAGTGTTATTCGATTCGGAAAAGAGTTATCAACCCAATCCTTAAAGTGGAGAATGCTTTCTTGTTCATTGAAGTTATAGTAGAGCTAGCAGACTAGAGAAAATGCGCATCTTTCAAGTGAAGTTCTCTCTTTTCGAAACCGAGTAGAGTGCGGCTCCCCCTTTTCTGACCTGAAAGAGCACACAAAGGAATCCGCCGCGAAAGTCTTTCTTATTCCGTGTAAGAACCATTATTCTCAGACCAGTCTTACTCTGCTGCTATCGACTCCAGTTACCTCTTTCCGAACACTCTCCATTCTCTATTTCACTCGGCATCTAGCTCTATTGGAGAAACAACCTTCACTTCCGGCCCGCCCCCAACTCAGACAGATAACTATAGGACACGACAGACAACTGAAAGAGAATCACAAACTTTCCGACCGAAGAGGTAGCAATGGCAATGCGCGGTCACGCTCCTGAAGAAAACGCAGCTGTCAAGCATCTTATAGTATCTCTTGTTTAACTCCGAAATACAGAAAAGGTGGGGCTCCGGGCGTATTGAGCTGCTGGTTAGCATCACTTTCAGTTCAGTGTTGATTCCACAGTGTTTCGTTTCCGATAGAGCAGTTCTTCCTTTGCTGGGCCCGGGCGGTTCTCAAAAGAGTTGTTTTATTCTCTTCTTTAAAACAGAGTAATGAAAGAGGAAAGTTCTAATAAATGGGCTTCACCGGCGGATTGCGTATCTATTGTAGAGTTACCCATCTCTTTTTGTTGGACACGTAGGATGGAAAACCTTACCGGTCTCTTTCACCGCTCCCAATTCTGCTTAATTAAAGTTATGAAATGCTCTACTAGAGCTACAAGTGGAACCTGTTGGCATCGCTCTTTCATAGAGTGTAGTGGTGCTGCCCTGTTTAGAGTCGGGGAAGTCGGCAAGTCGATAAAGTCTCTTTTGTGGAGAGATTGATTAAAGAGTGGTTTCACTCAACACTGCTTTCGGCGGAATTGCTGCTAGTTCATACACCTACTACGACCCTAGCTTCTTTTCAGGGGGAGTAACTCTATCCGGATCCAGGCGGAGCTCTCTCTTTTTAAGGCAACTCGGAAGAGCATTACTTAATTAACAATTCTAAAACAACAGTAATAACGTACCTGTTTCTTTTACTCCCGCGGGAGAACCCCAACACTCTCTTCTTTTCAAGCAAATACGGCTCCCATAGAAAACAATATACAGCCTTTTCCCTTAGGAGACAAACACGCTTTCACTTGTGAAATCCATATGCTTTTCGACATCCGAGTTGGATGCTACTCTAGGAGAAAGCTCGGACCGGAAGGAAGCCTACGCAGTAGAGTAATCGATTCTGGAACGCGAAGCAGAAAGTTTTCCGAAGGGCCGAAAGACCTAATCTACTTTTTTCAACCCTCTGTCGATTCCAGAGAATACAGTTCGAAAGAGAATCCTAATTGAGTTCTTTCCCCATGAGATTCGTATGGTGTTTTTCCCGAAATAGAGAATGGAGAGTGTTCGGAGCAGCACCTATTGCGTATCGTTTAAGAGCATAATAAGGTGTAACCCCACCCAACTCTCTTATAGTAAAGTGTCCGAAATTACCCAATCGGAATTTGTAACTTCAACGGTACTGGTAAAACGAGTATCTCCCAACAGAGAGTTTTAAGCATCCTGTTACCGATCCGGAAAAGTTATGATATAAATGTGTGTTGTTGAGTAGGCCTAGTAGTGCCAACAATGGGATTGGGTCGAGCCATTGGTCCGGTATGGTTGTTGGATGTCCTACCCTTTCGTGAAATGAAAAGAGTACAGACACAAGAGCTCTGAAAGCATTGCCGGCCGTAACAAGACTGAAAGCACTTAACGAGAGAAAGGCTCGGTATCTGGACTGGACAGTAGCATACAGGACAGTACTGGAAAGGACAGGACAGTAGCATACTGGACAGTACTGGAAACAGGGTAGCGATTTCTCCGGGTTACGCTCCGGGCTCTTCAGTTACCATGTCATGTGTCATTACTGAGCTTTCTGTTACCATGTAATGTGTCAAGTAGCTTTCAGTTACCATTTCATGTGTAATTAGCGTGTTCTTTCACATTGTTGAGTGTGCCCGGAATACGGTGTAACAGCATGACAGGTGTACTACCGGAGCTTTGGGGAAGGCTTCGGGTGATACGGCTGGGGGAAACCGTATGGGAATGGACGGTACTTGTATCCGGAGTGGGTGAACGTACGAGACTATGCAGCGGAGACTATTCTGACAGCGGAGCCTATGAAATGGAATCGGGAGTCAGAAAGAAAAAGCATATGGATTTCAACGAGATCGAAAGAGTAGCTCTTGAGCACCGGCGTATGACTGCCGCCTATAGTCAGTCTCTTGTTTTTCTAGAAGAGAAAGCACTAGTACTAGAGGTTCCGGCATCTAGCTCTTGTTGTGTTGCCGCTGTGCTTGCAACCTCCGCAGTTCAAGAGTTGTACCGGGCGATACCGAGACAGACTTTCAGATATGGTCGGTCCAATGCAGTTACTCTTCAAGCCATGACAGTCCCACCCGGAAAATCATAATAGAGCGGATCTCCAAGGCACATTTTGAGAGCACAGCACAGCAAACCACTGGAGATTCTCTTAGCAATTCCGCCGAAAGCAGTGTTGGACGCTCGCGGGGTACGTAGAGCTACAAAACAATGCTGTCTTTCAACGAGATCAAATACAGAAGTATAGACCCATCGGGCACACACAATTCGGTTTATGGAGCTAGATGTCCGGAGCTTGGGATTACGGAACACTGGCTTTAGTCAGGTAGGTAACAATGCTGTCTTTCAACAGAGATCGAAGAGAGAAGTATAGAGCGAAGGCTAGGCGATTCGATCCGGACTGAATAGGACCCAACACCTGTATGTGTGTATTGACTCAAAAAAGAATTGACAAGGGATTACGAAGTGAAATCTCCGGAGTGGATGGTCTACCCTACCCTACGAGTCTTGTATTCGGAGTGGGTGAACGGGTGTGTGTGTGTGTGCTTGCGCGTATACCACCCCACTCTTATTGCCTGGAAGACAGAGTAGGTAGCACCACCCTAGTACGTGACGCGAGATATGGGTGGAAGTGCACTCTATTCGCTGCCCCGAAACCCAAACGTGTAGACTCTCCTATGAGTAACCGGAAGCGGAAGCGGAAACAAGAGCTCTGTATTTCCACTTACGTGTTTTGGATGCGCAGAGACTGATGCCGTTGCCGTATCGCGTATGATTGTACGGCCGGAGAACCCATAACTCGCCGATCGGGTCTAGCCGCAATGACAGCATAGCAACCGGAGAGTCCCACGGCAGAGATTGGAATGCTCTTCTTAAGAGGCTCCGCGGATCCAGAGAGGGAAAGGTCCATCCATTGGCATCGTGGATGCTCACAGAGGTATGTCTCTCTCGTGCATGGGTGTTTAGGGGAGTGTCTACGCGCCCAAACCATTCCAATCCGGGAAGCGAAACAGGACACTGTGTACTACAACCTTAACAAATCCCTAGAGGAGCCGTATGAGGCGGAAGCTCCAAGTACGGTTTTGCAGCCGAGCCTGTTGTAAAGCAAGGCTTAGGGACCGATATGCTGATTGGTTTAGGTAGGGCGGCCTCAGGTAACCTGTAGGGATTGACCTCCAACGCATGGGACTCACCCGGTTGTCTTAGGGAAACATAGCATGTCACCGAGGGAACGGAACGGAACAGAGTGGAGAGGGACGCCTTCCGGGCTTTTCTTAGAGATGAGGCCTTTGGGCGAAGCAAGGCAATACTGGATGGTGTGTCCACCTCCCCCAACGTCGCTACGAAAGCGTAACACGCACTCTGCTTCTGGTGCCTAGAGGACAGAGACAGGCCATCTCGAGGCACAGCACGATACAGGCAACACCGGCGAGACCGGGCTTGGAAGGCTTTGGAGTCAGAGGGTCCATAGTACCTTAAGCGGGACGGGAGAGTGCCGCATTCTTGCAAGGGGGAAGGGATCTGTTCTTCAACAGACAACGGAGATGGGACTCGGAACAGAGTACGATACATCACCAGCCTATGGGCAACTCGAAAGCGAGACAACAAAACACCCGGAATATCCCGTGGGCGTATCTATCTGTTCTACGCACGCTATTGGAGGTGGACCTTCCGCTAAGCGAGTACACAACAGATTCTGTCATGGGTCTGACCAGAGGTGTCTATAAAAGCAGAATGCCGTATTCCGCTAGGTTACGTTGAGTGCGGAAAGCACCGGTAACAGAAAATGGAAGCACAGAATGGGCCGGAAGTTAAGATACAAGCCTGCCGATGGAGAATGCGCGGAGAAGGTACTGTACGATTACGCTTTCAGACCGCCCCGCCGAATGCATGAATGATTGAATGGAGTCTGCAAGGTAACTCTTCAATAGAAACTCGAAGGTAACTCTTATTGGGTTGCGAGCTGCCCGTGGGAAACCAGATAGGGGAAAGAGCTCTCTTCTTCGATAGCCCCAGCAATGAATGAAGGACAGGCCTTCGCTGCCCACCCATCTCAAGAGAGGAGAGATGACCTGAGAAAGGTGCGAAATACAGATGCTTGGCCCGGTGGTACTGTACAACATGCTATCGGGGGTAATCTCTTTCTTAAGGATGTGCTTCCATGACTGGGAACGGGATCCAGCATAATGTAACTTCGAATTCCGGACCTCAACATCCAGCTGCTCATGGTGTGTCACGCTCAGTATTGGAAATGCAAGGAGAAGTGGTGGAACGTGCGGAACCACATATTGGATCACTCCAGTTCGGAACGAGAAGCTTACCGAGTAGGCTTGATGCTGCCGCTCTGCGCCCCACTCTAACCCATTCCGTAGCGCTTAACGAGATAAGACTACTCTACTGTACAACACTGAAAGAGGGGACAGAAGGGAAAAGGTTGTGAAGGTGGCCTCGTTATCCACACGCTATACCCGGGTACGAGTGTTGGCGGGTCCTGGAGTGCCTGTCAAGGGCGGAACAACAAATACCCCGGGGTGATCATCACCACCTGCTGCACCTAACCAATCGGAAGTGGAACGAGGCTCCCGAAACCAGCTGTATCATTCCACGAAAGGGTAGGGTTGGATTCCGCAGGCGATAAACAGAGTGGAGGGACGACAACAACACAAGAATAGGCTTTTTTAGGGTAGGATGGAACTACTGGATTCAGAGACCTTATGGCGAACACGAAAGAATAAGGCGAAGCTTGGTAGCGCCGCGGGGGAGCATCAATCAAGGAAGGACTTCGGAAAGAAAGTACGGGTCATTTGACGGCAAAGGCAGGAATTCTGAAATCAGATGTGTAAGAAAAGAGGATATTGAGTCAGAATTCTCTCTTTTCGGACTGTCGGTTTAGCAAAGAGCTTGGCCAACAAGCGCATTCGCTTCAGTCGAGCAGTCTCCTTTGCGTTTCGAGAAGTTCTTGATTTACCATTATTATGAATGGCGTGAGCCGCATGCGGGGATACCCGCACGTACGGTTCGGAGGGGGGGCCATACCGCCCACCCGACTAGAGGGACTGAGAAATTAATAGAGTACAAAACATTTCTTCAAGCTTTACCTTATTCTGATCGTTCAGAGGGCGATCGCGGAGTCACTGAATGAAGGCCGTGTCTGTACGGGACTCGTTAGAGAGGTGCTCTCCTAGCAGGGGAAGAGATGACTAAGTGACATATGGAAGATGGCGACGACAACAGCATGTCAACAGAACGACCAGCAGCGTAGAGAGTGGCAGTCAAACGGCGTGAATGCACTACTCATAGGGAAGGATCGGCCGGACTAGGGTTTTCTTCCAGCACAAAAGTGTATCGGAGATCTAAAGCGAGTGAAGGAGAAGTCGATCTATGGCGACGCATCACTGCACCACTAAGAGACGCATTCGGTGGAACCGGTGAACTACACTTTTCATCGAAGATGTGTGGGACAGAGGGCTCGTGGTACCATTCTGCTAGTGGAGTGAGCACCGGATAGGAACGCAAGGACAGTGTTCGGGAAGGAGGTCACATATGGAGAGTACACATACATATGGGAAGCATATGGAGAGTACACATGGAGAATTTGGTGGGTCGTCCCAAGGGGCCGGGCGTAAAAGACGAAGCTGCAAGGCGGAACGCCGACTACGTGCTCTTCTTTCTTTCGGTTTCATGGTTAGACTGGCTCCCATCTTGTATGAGGGCAAGAGCCACCTTTGTGAGAGACCTCTTTTCAGAGAGTAATGAAAAGTACAATACAGAACAGAGGTAGAGCGGGCACGATACGGGTTACCGGGCTTCCAAAGGCGACCCGACCTGCTCTGCTGTGTTACGCGTTATGCTTCTGCCATTTATAATGATACCATAAGGTAACTCAAGTGGGAGAGCCGTGTTATGGACACCCTTATTGCACGGTTCAGAGAGCACTAAGCAGTGTGATTCAAGTGAACTTGTAAGAATAGAGTTCTGCGTTCCGTGACCCTATCTATGTTTCTACGATGGCCCAAGAACACGCTCATTCTTCAGCCGTAGAGATACTCTTGAATTGCGAGGTACCCTTACGAGCTCAATATATACGAGTGTTATTCCGCGAAATTACTAGAATTTCAAATCATTCACTTTCTTTAACAACTCATGCAATGGATGTGGGAGCATCAACTCCGTTCCTTTGGGCGTTTGAGGAGCGGGAGAAATTGTTGGAATTCTATGAAAGAGTATCGGGAGCCAGGATGCATGCCAGTTTCATACGACCGGGTGGAGTGGCACAAGATCTTCCTATTGGCTTATGTCGAGATATTGATTCCTTTACAACACAATTTGCGTCTCGTATCGACGAATTAGAAGAGATGTCAACCGGCAACCGTATCTGGAAACAACGATTAGTGGATATTGGTACTGTCACTGCACTGAAAGCCAAGGATTGGGGATTCAGTGGTGTCATGTTAAGAGGTCGTGCGACATGAAGACAGAGATAAAAGCATTCTGGGGGGAAGTGCCCTACAGGCAACAACGGTTCTGCCTGACCCGACTTATCTAGCAGATTCTGTCCAAAGAGACTTGGCTTGAAGCCTGGAGCGATTACGTGATAGTCGCATAACGGGTGAGCGGAGGGGGGACAGCGTACGAAAGCGAATGTGTGTAAGCCCAGTCAAACATGTACTAGAGAGGATCCATCCAGGGTGTTACTAGGACCGTGAACGGATTCGCCTCTGGCCTCTTGGCACGTCGGAACCGATAGAGTGATCACCGGGGTGGAGCACGGTCCGCCTAAATCGGCATAGGAGGTGCGATTGATGGAACATGGTAAGCCTATCTCTAAGAGCAGTTCAGCGGCGGGAACAGAGATTCGGGTAGAGGAAGCCTCAGAAACCCAGGTAACCGGAAACGAGGTGGGGGCGGAATGGGGTTTTGGAATCCGCTCTTTCAGCTCGCCTTCTTGAAAGTGAAAGTGAAACCTACACTACCTATAGTACAGAAATACCCTTTGAGAGCTGCCCCTCTGTCCCGTAATAGAATCGATTTAGGAGCGGGCCCCAGAACGATAGCGGATTCGGTGGAGGCACGAACGCCCGGAATACGACTCAATGGAAGCCTCAAACCCGGATTCAGGTAAAGTGTACTACTTTTATCTTCTGTATGGGGCAGAATGGGACGGAAGTGGTCCGCCGGAATGCTCGTTGTGCGTGTAAACCGGTACTGAAATGGGCAGAACAGAACTCTCGGTTGGAATAGGGGAAATAGAATGGAGCCGTATGATGGGCAACTATCAAGTACAGTTTGTTGGGGGGGGGAGCCAAAAGAGAGGGAAACCCACTAACTTGGCCCGGTACAAAGTGAAAACAATCCGTGCCGGCCCATCCAATCCAGGGGTATGCTGGGATTTGCGAAGAGCAGCACCTTACGATGTTCATGACAAATCGGATCCTGACGTACCTTTAGGTACAAGAGGAGATCGCTATGATCGTTACTGTATCCGTATAGAAGAGATGCGACAAAGTGTTCGGATCCTAGTGCAATGTCCGAATCAAATGCCACTTGGAATGATCCAAGCCTCTGATCGTAAGCGATTTCCTCCAGCACGATGTGGAATGAAACTCTCCATGGAATCGTGCGCCGTTTGAAACGTGTAGCAAAGCCGTTCTTAACCGAGACTCTGGTGAAGCTCCGTCTCGGAACCTTTTGTGTTGGAGTAAGCATCCCGAGTTGCGTATCTCTTTGGGCGTTGAGAAGCATCGAGAACCCCAATCTCTTCCGTTTCTTTGAGTACCTGGATAGAACGCTTCGCTTCCGGTGTCTGACAACACTATCTATATCACAGAAGAGAGCAACCGGAAACAGAATGGGGAAGCTATACAGTGGCTTGATGAGGATAACAAAGCTGACACGCCGGAGTTGGCTGCTGGCACAAAAGGGTTGCGGTAGCGTTCGTGGTGGTGCTTCTGGATTCCAATGTACTGCGTCCAAGATCAGAACGAGCATTCCGGCGGACCACTTCCGTCCCATTCTGTTTGTGAGCTCGCAGTCATCTTTTCCAATTGAAGAGCGATCGCTTCGGGTCGAAGCACTAATAGCACCTGTAAGGGAAACGGCGGCATAGGAAACTCGGGACCCCCCCAACACACCGTTTACGTGTAACATGGAATCGTGCGAGCGCACCTGACCTGTGCATAGAATGTCGATCGAGTCTAATAGCTCTCTTTGGAAACCGGACTTTCTGTTAGTGAGGTTGGGTTGCTGGTTTCGGGATCCTCGTTAGGCTGCTGGACCAACCTGCCAAGAGAGGGTAGTCTTTAAAGACAGCGATGGATAGAACGCTTCGCGATTACCTTATGGAAATGGCAGAAGCATTGTAACAACAAGCACAACCAGTAACACGGCACTGTATCGAGCGGCGGGCCACAAGTGTCTCATAGCTCCCACCTCTTATCGGAAAGAGCGAAGCACCCTAAAAAAGCCTATTCTTGTGTTGTTGTCGTCCCTCCACTCTGTTTATCGCCTGCGGAAGCCCTATTCCTAACGTCCCTATTTCTAGCTGCTAGCGTTACGGGAAATTGCTGGATTCTTCAAGTGCGCCCACGGTCCGAAAGTGCTATTGTAGAGTACACAGTGCCCCGAGCCCCAAAAAGAGTTGTGCTTCCATTGCAGCTTTCAGTGCCGTCCGGTATTCCAAAGAGAGCTATTAGACTCGATGTCGAACTACCAACATCATATACGCTCCTTTAATTAATTAATCTGGCGGAAACAACAAGCAAACCAACATCACCACTGACACGCCGAACGGAAATTGGTGTATCACTTAGCAAGCCAGCCGAGCAGCCATTTTCCAAGAGCTATACCCTCTCAATTCCGAAAAGAGAGAACTTCACACTCACTGGAATGCGGTTTTGTAATTGCTATCGAATCTAGAGATAGAAAGCCCTATGATGGGAAACTATCACGTGTGGTCTGGAGAGGGGACCTGTGATTCTAGTAGTATAGAATTAGAGATGGGAGCAGATGCAACACTTCTATAGTAGCCGCCGGCCTAACGAATGGATCTACTCTACCTCAATTCACCATTTCGAACCGTATACAGAAGGTTTTTCCGTACCCGCTCCTTCTACCTATACCGCAGTGGAAGCACCTAAAGGAGAATTTGGTGTCTATCTTGTCAGTAATGGAAGCAATCGTCCCTACCGTCGTAAAATAAGAGCACCTGGGTCTGCCCATTTACAAGGACTCGATTCTATGTCCAAACATCACATGCTGCCAGATGTGGTAACCCTAATAGGTACTCAAGATATTGTGTCTGGAGAGGTGGATAGATAACCGTCGCTCAGGACCCTGCTTTTGTCGAGCCAAAAAGGTTTCATTGGAAGTTGGAAGAAAGACTTTCTCTTTGAATTCGGAAACTCTCTTGAAGAAGAAAGCATTGCCGCCCTATTATTTGTAATAAAACCTAGCGGGCGGGAAACTCTCTTAGGGTTCTTACACGGAAGTTTCTATCTCTTAAGAGAACCACTCAACTCTCTTGTCTAACAGAATACATAGCACATTGAGTTGGCTGCCGAGCTCTGTTTCCAATATACATAATAGATTTCCAATGGGTGAGAAGACCGTAGGTATACTTCACGAGGTAGTCAAGGAGAATCGCTGAGTAGAGTGTACTGGGCTACGGAGCTCATGCTCTTTTCTCCGAACACGGGTGCGCTTACGGGGGGGTGGTTCTCTCTTCTCGTAATGTCTGTCTCTTCTGGAACAAGTAGAGCTCTTCTATGGGAAACATGCCACTGAAAGAGTTGCTTTTCAAGCATTAGAGATTCGGGTTGCTATGCTGTATCGTTGGAGTTGGAACCCTAGTTGGGCGGCCGTAACTGCTGGGTCTATCACTGTTGTTGGGGAGATCAATGAGGCGATAAACAGAGTGGAGGTACGAGCATCCGAAAGTGGAGCTGTCCGGAGGGAGCTAACGAGGGCACTCTTTCGTAACGCTCTAACAAGGCATTTCACAGAGTACGTCGGCAGACCCGAAGGAAGAGGGTAATAACACTGTCGGTTCTTTAGGGTACCCAGCAGCCAGTCCCATGTGGTGCTCGCCCGTGCTTCAAAGTCTTTAAGAAAGTTTCTCTTAGAGTTTAGACTTGTTGGATATACGATGTTATCTGGATCTGGGTGTTCCGTAAACCGGGTGTTCTACATGCTGCTTTTCTCTTACACATCTCTAAAGTTTCTAGCATTTCTCTCTGCTGGGTGGATTCTCTCCGCTTAGAGCTCCCCCGGCTCCGCGTACATATCACTCTCGTAACGCTAATAAGAAAGTCCGAGACCTATAGAAGAGAACTGGTTGCTTTGCTTTCAGAACTCTACCAATTTCCATGTTGCACTACGTTACTTACGGATGTATGCATGCAGTCCGGGAACACTTTTGGGTGAACACCCATCCGAACAAGTAGGGTCAAGAGTTCCGCATGTAGGCCGGCCGACATCCAGTATACACACTGCTTAGTGCTCTCCGAACCCAGCAAGACAGTCTCCCATCACACGGCTCACCAACAAATAGACTTGATTCTCTTCTTCTTCCGGCCGGAGAGAGACATTTCACAGGAGTGTTTCCAGCAACATACGCGAGATATGGGTGGGCGGGCAATGGATGCTGTAGTAGAGTACCCAGCCTTCGGATCTACACTCTCTTCGGAGCACAATGTATCCCGTGGGTCTGTTAATTCCCGGCATTTTCTCAAGTAGAGCGTTTCTGTCTTGCGTGCAGCACACTCCAATCATAGCAGAGTGTCTCGGGTCGGGTAGAGAAAGGTCTTGTTCTTACTTTCTTGTAAAGACTTGGATGAAAAAGCAAAGCAACCGGATGGGATGTACCGTTCACGCCGGGGAAACGCAACGGGACAGAAAGAGCTATGCGAAATCAAGAGACAAGACACAGACACTTTAGTTACTAAGAGTTGAATACAAGTGCTTTCATTTCAACAGCATCCAGAAACCAGAATAGAGAGAGCAGATTTCTTCTGGGCTCCCCAAACCTGTCCTGTTCGGCGGTGCCTAATTCGGCTTTCTGAACCTTCTTCCAAAACCCCAAACTCAGAGTTTAGACACAGTAGAGAGTCTTATCGGTTGCTTACCTCCGCCGCGTACACTGTAGAGCCGAGGATGGTCAAAGCTCTCCGAACCGTGTGCGTTTTGGGTGGTTCGTGCTTTCAGTCGTCCCTGTGTAACGCTTTTACTTTCGGGGGATATACGCCTAGAGCCTAGGACCGATTACCCGGACTCGAAAGACAGAGTGCCCCCGGGTGACACAAAAGTGACTTTTCTTACACTTGAAGAGAGATTGGATTGGAATGGTTGGATTCCGACGGCATTCTACCATACCCATTTCCAACTTGAATTGCGAGGCGTACTCTGTCACTTGCTAGCTGCCTTTCAGTCTGTCAGTCAAGTATGCTAGCATCCCGTACGCTTTCAGTCTGTCTGCTAGCGGCTGCCAATCTTTCTTTAAGTCTGTCAAGTACGCTGCCATTCAGTCTTGTCCCGTTCTCCTATGTGAGAGTCTGAACAACCTAGCGAAAGCGCTATTGCTGCCGGACCGTAGCTCGGGTGCTGTGCAACGTCCATTAGGGTTGTTACACAATTCCATGTTGTAGACTCCTTCATCCACTGTTACTAGAGTTACAAAGAGCTCGGCCCACCCGAACGATTCACTTTCAACTCTCAATGAGACTCGAGAGACAGACAGAGATACTCAAGAGACAGAGAGTAATTCGGAGACTTTTGAGACACCCTAAGAGAGTTTCCGTCCAATAGAGAGTCGCGGCCCAATCTCGTTTCAATCTCTCCGCTGAAAGCCCATTTTAAGAACCGTACACTCAGTGCTTTTCGCTTTTAGATAGATATACTACGAGTCATCCGCCCCAGAATCCATTCCATCGCCGCGGCCATCTGGTTCACCGGTACTACCAAAAAGTCTATCGCTTACGTTACTCTTTTGTTATTCTCTGTTTTTCGAATACCTCGGTCGTGCTGCTGGTTTCCACTCTTTTGTTATCGAATCTCCTATGGGTGGTGCTTCCATAATCACTTTTAGTCCGTCTCATGGTAAAGGGCACGCGGCTTTCTATTTCTTCGATAAAAACAGACCGAACGCTCGAGTTATGGGCTCGTCCAACCCTTACGCATTCAAGCTCGTTCAACTTTACCTCGGAGACACGGTCGAAGTACCATGCAAGGTTGCCCGTACTCCTCTCTTTTCGGATATCGTAAAGATAGATACTCCACTTTATCCTTTTCGATACGAAGTAGAAAGCTCTTCCGTTTCGTGCTTCTATAGTTGGAGAGTCTGCACCTAGTCGCTTAACAGGGGGTCGAGGTGCCCCCGCTCTTGCTCCCTCCTAGAAACTCTCCTCTACTGAAAAGGATCCAAAGGAGTACTCTGCCTCAACGAAACCAAAACACCCTATAAGGATGACTACTCCGTCCCTTCGAAAGCACACTCGAAAGAGATCTCATTTGTTTCCCCTTCTTTATTTGGTAGTTTGGACGGTCGCCCCTCCAACAATAAAAGGTATAAAAATGGAGACTTCTCTGCCATTTGGATCGGAGAATTTATGGATGAAATCGGGTTTTAAATTTCCAGACACCGAACGATTATACACCCAAAGAGAATACGCGGCGCCTAAAAGCATCCCAAGCGCGGAAAAGGTTGCTATTAAGCTATGTTTTTGGAAAGCTCCAACTAATATGAGAAATTCCCCGATAAAGCTGCTAGTACCAGGTGAACTCATATTGGCCAAAGTGGAAGATAAGAAAATGGTAGAGAGATTCGGCATGGTGCTAACTGAACCTCCGTAATATCTAACAAGTCGAGTCTTATGTCGGTCATATAGAACACCAACACATAAAAAAAAGGGCAGAAGACACCAGTCCATGACTTGACATCGGTAGAATGCTACCTCCAATTCCCTGTATGGTGGAAAGAGCAAAAGAAGCCCCACGCACGGGGCGGGGTACGCCGATTCGCCCGAGAAGAACCGTACAAGAAAGCTCTGTCTCTCATACGGCTTTACAGCTCTGTATTCTGTTGGGTATGGAAGCTCTGTCAGAAAAGAGAGTTATGACCCGACTTCCGCTCTCTAACAGAGTGTATCCCCGGCAGTTGGTATCCCGGATACCACATCTCTTAGTGATTGAACCGGAACAACAGTACTCTTGATGCGGGACTACTCTACAGAAGAGATCGCACGGGTTCATGGAACCTAACACTGTCTTGTTGGATGGTTTCGGGTGTGTTCTTGGGCCCCAAATAAGAGACCTAAACGGAATCGAGTGTGTTGCTTGCTCTCGATGCGAGATTTCAACCACCATTGGGTACCGGAAAGGCCGATTCTCTGTCTGTCTGTAGTATGCGACGCAGTCCGAAAGCGACACTCGGGTATTGGTACGTTACAAGTTGTACTGTACCCCCGCTGCTATTGGGTTGGCCTGTCATCCAGCAATCACAGAACCCATGAGAGCTGCCCTGCGGCGTGGTGGCAGGACCTATTGGATGTCTCGGGTTACGTATACATAGGCCGATTCTCTTTCAGTGGATATGGTCCGCTCTCCGGTCCCTATTTGGGTGGTGTGGTAGTACGGGCCCTCTGACTTCAAGCGATGTGCTGCTTGCTCCCGCGACGCGAATGATTGGAGTGTGCTGCACGCTCTCGGTACTCTTGGGTTGTGCGCATCTAATACTGACTGACAGACAGACTGAAAGGTGTTATGCGAGTCTATTACAGGTTCTTACAGAATACCAGACAGCCCGTGAGCGACTCTTTTGGGTCTCCGAAGAGTGAAACACCGAATAGGCATGGAGTGTGCTTCGGAAGATTCAGAGGTCGGGTTACGCTCACTAACAGTGTAGCTTTGGACACAACATGCAATGTGTCTGCTGCCTCAACCACCTTCGACGTTGGCCTCGGGTAGAGCACTATAGAATGGAGAGGTCACCGAACCACTACTATAAGACAGAGAAAGCTGCGGTACGTGACGCATCCAGTATCGAGGGTACGGAGATGGGCCACAAGCTCACCTTCATGTCAAGCACTTCTAATAAAGATAGCAACACAAGTGAAAACGCGTAGTACGCGACAGAAACGCTTTGTTTCGAGTGTATCTCTCCCGTACCGCTTCATAGAAGTCTGCTCTTTTCCAATTCCATTGTCTCGCACGGGCTCTCGAACCTCGTATAGAAGTGATACCACTCCCGGGGATAGGTATACCTGTTACAAGCGGCTCTCTTGGCCGGCCCCGAAATGCAGTGAGAGCTCTTCCCCGATGGGTGGTCTTCATCCATTTGCACATCCGATTGACTCGTGGATTCTCCGATACACTTTCTTCGAGAGCATTCATGAGTGTTAACACGATAAGAATGTGCCCTAAGAAGCATGCTCGGAATTCGGTCAATGACATGGCGCCCACCACCTGAAAGACTCTGAGTATGGTTGGACACGGTATGTCTTAATGGACCCAAAAGGGTCGTATTGTCCGTGTATGGGTTGGAGCGACTGTAGAGATGCGGTCGGGTATGGAAGCATGCTGCTCGGATGGAACTGCCCTTCTCGAAATGCCCAGTGATTCTCGAAAAACCAAACGCCCCAAACAGAGCACTTGAGTGTTACCTAATACAAGAGAGCTCTCTGTCGCATACGGGTTGTTGGGTTGCCTACTCACTTGGCTTCCCCAAACACTGTGCATCCGGAAGCACCCAAACAGTCGTATCCCGCACTAAGGTGCAATCCAATAGAGCCCGGGAAGCAAATAGCGGAGTGATGCCACCTAACACTTGTGCATACACAGGCAGCAAAAAAAGATACCCGAAGCGAGACTCTCTACTATACTATTATGTATTATGACTTCGGAATTCCACAAGAGATACGGTACAACTTCGAAACTCTATCGATGGCTGCCCACTCTACTAGTGTGATTGGTTTGACAGCCGCATTCTGCTCTCTTAAGATATAGATAGAAAGAAATAGAAAGAAGAGAGTTTCAACCGGACCGATTACCCGGACTCTAAAGACAATCTTGAATTCCGTACACGCTCCTGCAAGATGTAGTTGTTACCCTTTATGTTATGTGTCTGACAAAAAGGCCTCTATAAGAGAACCCAGATCTCCCGACACTACAAAGAGAGAAGGTTATGTATGCTGCCGCCCCCTTTATAGGCTCTGTTTTTCCGAGTGAGAGCGACCCAGTTGCTTGTAACCCCCTAAAGAAGAGACCCGTAGAAAACACAGTGTCTGGAAAGCGGGCTAGTACATGAGCCCTGTCCGACAACAACTCTCCATTCTGGTACCGGAAAAGCAACCACCTTCCACCCAAGACTTTTTAGAAGCTCTTCACTCGGTAAAACAGAGTTTTCTTATAGAGCTGCTAAGACAGAAGAGACAGACCCAGAATACCAGACAGCCCGTACACGACTCTTTTGGGAGAACCTTTTGTTCCACACAGAAAAAGAGACACAAGTCCACTACTGTATCATGTCCCTGCACCAATCCCAATATTCCAACACCAAGTAGCAGCCTTCCACCTCTCCATTCTGCTGTTGTGCGTGTAACCACGTTCCAACTATCTATGTAAAACACCATTCTTGAATTAGCAGCCTTAAGAGAGCTCTCTTCAAAACGGGGGGTTCCAACTAGAGTTACGTATTCCACAAGTGCTCGGTTGTTCCAAATGCACCACTTTTCGATATGCTTTATTGTATTTGTACCCCTAAGGCACCTCCTATCCTATACGTGATTGAGTGTGCTAGTCGCATTTCTTATCTCGTATTACGAAAACTTTTTATGCCCGGAACTGGAGAGGTTGTCCCGCCGCGGGGTTTAGATACGCTTTCTTGCTACTGTTAGAGAGAACGATACGCTGTAGCAGCACTGTTGTCATTCTCATGACTCTCGGAGAGTGCACTATTTATTGTTGGTAGTTCTCCTATGGAAGATCGGGCCGGAAAAGAGCTTGAAAGGTGGAACGCGTGTGCTCCTAACAGAAGATTCCTTGAAAAGCATTTTCGACGTGTTGTATGGCGGCGGTTTTCGATTACGCTCTAGAGACAACACATAGCGGTTTCGCAGTTCTAGAAAAGTACACTGTCTTGTAGAAGAGCTTGTATGAGAGCCAAAGAGATTGGAGTGGGCACACTTTCAGATAAGAGAGGAAACCCTAGGGATCCCCGCCGCATTTGACTCTATTGGCGTACGCGGATTTCGTACCAGCTCTTTCCCCGAGGGTAACAACTGTCCAAAACAGCATGTCTAACGTTACCAGCAAATCAGAGATCTTCTTTAAACTCAAGAGAGGTGAAAAGAGAGTTGTACAAACGAGTATCACGCCGATCTGCGTAGAGGTTGAAAGAGGTGTGCAGCACTTGTATTCAACTTGCTTCCGGGTGTTCAAGTATCCGAAAAGAGAGCTCTCCTGTAACCCTATGCCTGTAGAATCCCAGCGGGGCAGGGCAAGGTAGTCTCACGGACATCCCCCACTCCTAGGGTTTTTCAGTCTGACTACAATACAGAACAGATAGCAGGTTTCACAACTCGTACCGGATTTGGACATCGCTATTACCCGAAGGGGCCTCCTCGATGGAAAGGCGGATTACACGTTTGTCTAAAGAGACCTAAATGCAGAATTTAGAGAGCAAACTCAAGTACTCTCCTGTATGCTGGTAGCATCCCGTGTACAACTTACGTGCCGGACCGGAGCTGTGTCCACTCTTCTGGGGTTTCACCCTTTAGTGTTGAGGTAGGATCCCTACCCTAGGGTTTCTTGGGAACTGAGCGAGCCCTTCCAAAAGGTACTCCCGCGCTCCCAACACAAGAATAAGGGATATCTATCGTACCGACCGATTCGTCTTTATAAGAGCATCTCTTAGTGTAGTGGCAAAGACACCACCGGTTGTTGGGCCGAACTCCATATCCGGGTTACGCTCCGGGTCGCAAATCGTAGAGTGTACGGAAACTTTCAGTTGTAGTTGTGTTGTTAGAGTTTAGAGTTATCCCATAAAGAGTAAGTCTGTTCTTGTTTCATAATCATAAGTGCCCAAAACAGAGACTAGACTCGCCCACCCATGACATGTTTTCTGTTTCTTCTCTGAGTACATCCAAATAGCTCCTTATGGTTTCCTTTGGTCGTGCGTTTTCCCCTTCTGTTGTATTCGACTCCGCTTTCAGTCTGGAATTTGCTGTATTAATAACCACTTCCGCTTCACAACTCAAAGTAACCCGGCCGATATGGGTCGCTGTCGCTTGTTGTATCCTTGAAACTTGTGTCTCTAAACGGAACTGCTTTTAACCACCTAAGTAGAGCTTGCTTTGGATGTGGAACTCGACAACCTCTCGGTTTTGGAATGTGCTTTTCTCTACCCAGCAGCGGGCCCACCATAGAGTCATATCCCGGATTGCTATAGCAACAGATTCAACAACACAGAGAATTCGCAACTCACATACCCTTTCGAACACTCTTCACTCGGTAAAACAGAGTTTCTTTCAAACACTTCCAAAGCAACAGCAACTCCCGCACACGGCAGTCTAGTGTATCTATTGTCGATCCAACTCTACGTAGATTTCGGAATCGTCTCTTCGTAACGCACTTTTCACTCGGTAAAGAGGTCAACTCTCCCCTACTAGGACTCTGGAATGAGAGACTGTCTTTCGAGCTTCTATGCGTTCCCGGTATAGTCTGTTTGGTGCCGTTCCACTCCACTCTTATCATACGGTTTTTTGTATAGTTAGAGAAGGTTATGTATGCTGCCGCCCCCTTTCGTCGGACTCTTGAAGTGATATCCTTTCCGCGCAGAAGACACACAGCTCTTTCTTAAGCATGCTTGAAATCGAACCCATTCCGTAAGAAGAACACACCATTTGCCGCGGGGACAGCTCTTTTTCTTCTAGCAAGGACGGAAGCATCTCCCTTTCTCTTAGTCGGCCGAATACACTGTGAAACAAAGGTACGAAGTGCTCTACTACCGTAGGGTGTATCAAGTACGACTCTGTTTTTAGAGGTCTCTCCGCTCGCTGAAAAGCAACCCTTCCACTCGAAATCGAACACCATAGAAGCTCGAAAGACAGTCTCCCATAAGCGACTTTTCAAACCGGAAGAGTAAGGGCACCTCTGTCATCGAAGATTGGTGACCGAAGCATGACATTTCTGCCTCTCTAAAAGAAAGCACTTTCAAAAGGGGGCATTCTGTCGTGTATGTTCGCAATTGCTTAAAGCAACAACAATGGAAATGGGTAGTCCGAGAAGAAAAGGTTTCGGATGGGTACGGCCGGAAGAGTCGAGTAGTACACTGCAACGAATTTGATGGCATAGATATACCTGAAAGCAGTGCCACTAACAGACTCAAACCTGTTTCATTTTTACTTTAGAAAGAGGGGTCTATCGATCCAGCACTTTCCTGTAGAAAAACGAGTCATTCTTGTGTCGCGAGACAGCCGAATTCGGTAAAGAGGTCAACACACTCCCCGTATACGAGAAGAGGAACTCTCCTAGGGTTTCTTGGGGACTGGGCACCCACTTTCTTGCTGTTAGCTAGCTATCCGAAGGCTGTTCACGCTTCTAAGATACCCGAAGCGAGAGTGTCTATCCCACACGGTTTGTACGCCTAGAGCCGGACCTTACCCTTGGGCCCCCAGCTTTCGTAGTCTATCCTCTTTAATCGAACAGGTGTGTTCTGTCATTCTGTTCTCTTATTCTGTGTCCCGTGTCTATCGAGTTTTCCGGGCTTCCCTGAACTCCGAACTCTGTCAAGAAAAGAGGTTACTGAAACGCAACGAATGTGGCGAAAGCCTAACCTTCTCTCGAGTACCGTATTCGACACGTGTTGGAAGTCTGAAAGAGTCATACCTATCATTCCGAAAGCTTCCCTAGATAGCAAAGCCGATGCCAGCCATTCTTTCCTAGGAGAGAACACTCACTGTTTGAAAACTTCATGTCCAAACGAAAGAGCAACGCGATACGGCACCAGACAAGAGAGGTCTACTAAAGGCGCAGAGGGGACTCGAAGATTCACTTTCGGTTCGGGTACATAGTGGTCTTAAGGAGCTAACAGAAGCGTCTTTTGCGTGTTGCGTTAGAAAGCCGTAATACCATCATGAAATCCGGGAGCTCGCTGAAGAGAAAAGCTCGAGTGCCTATCGTGTACGCTTCTATAGGCTTCGCTGTCTTTGGATGCGCGGAAAGGTATACATTGTGTGCTATGAATGCACCCACTTTCTTGCTGTTAGCTAGCTATCCGAAGGCTGGGTAGTACTCTCCATTCCACAAAACAGAGAAACTTGTGAGGCTACAAGCTCTGTCCGAAAAAACAAATACGCTGTCTCCTCCAAACTCTTGTTTCGAATTCTCTGAAGCCAAACGGTCTGGCAAATCAAGACACTCTTTAAGGATCTGCTACCCGGACGTAAGATAAACGGAAAAGCCTTCAAAAACTCCCCTAGGAGACACAGAAGAATGGACATCCATGCCCTAAGCAACCCCGAAAAAGTGAACTGCTAACAGAGAATTCCATAAAAAGTCAGAAGTGATAGGATGTCGAGTACTTCCTCTGCTTTCAGGTTTGAGTCTGTTAGTGGCACTGCTTTCAGGTATATCTATGCCATCAAATTCGTTGCAGTAGTAGCTCTCTCTGTTTTGTGGAACTCCCGGTCTCTAAGACACTCTTTCATGAAAGGACACTCTTATGGAAGCACAGAAAGGGCTGGTAACACTCTGGAAAGAAAAGCACTCTACTAAGTACAACACCTAAAGGCCTATGTATGGCCGCCCTGTATAGGCCCGGTCGGTGGTTTGCTCTCTTAAGAACACATCCGAAAGCGTGTTAAGCAAAAGGTCTACTGTTTGAAATCGTTGGATACCCTGGAGAGTGTGCATCATACTATCGGTCGCGGAAAGGAAAAGGCAATACGGCTCCTGGACTCGGTGAACTCAGCCGAGCTTTCTGGCCCATCTCCGTACCCTCGATACTGGATGCGTCACGTACCGCAGCTTTCTGCCTCCAAGAGATTTGTAGTTGACTCTTCTCGGTCCTTGTTTTCCGTCCTTAAGCGCCCATGAGAAGAGCTCTGAAAGATGGAAACTCTTATCTGTTCTATAGTGCAAATTTAACACAAGGACTACCGGAACGCCTTTCTTGTTGCATGTTTACGAGAACTCGAGCCGCATACACCTCCTTTATCTCTTGGGTTGAAAGAGGTTTCGGCGGAATTCGAAAGGGAGTACGCTTTCAAAGGACTGTGTAGTGGAACAGCAGAGAGTGATTCTCTTTCTTGAATAGCACACTATGCTCTCGCAATGCATTCGATAAGAGTAGTCGCTGAGTTACACTCCAATTTCATACCGGACACAGGGAAACTATAACGGAATCGAAGCACCAATAGCAGAAAAACCGAACTCCCAAGGTACCGAGCTATGGTATTGTTATCAATTCCGAGAAAGGGAGATAGATGCTTTTCTTCTGTCATTGATAGGAGTCCAAGAAGAGAGGTATTAGGCAGGTTGCTAGCGAGTCTTCGAAAAGAGGGTAGACTACGAAAGCTGGGGAGGTAACAATCGATAGGAATACCAAGTCGTCCGCGGCGGGGAGAGAGTCTATAGCGTAGCGAGTTCAGAGTTGCTTCCATTCCAGAGCTAAAACAGATTTGTAAAAAGGTAGTGCGTACCGATTCTCGTATGTTCGCGTAAGAGTCAGTAGAGAATTCCCGGCTGCAGCCAAGTCAAGCGCGCAAGCACGAGTCGCGTCTCTAGGGCAATGTTGTTAGTCAAGACATGTTCGGTGTGAGAGTTGGGATTAAACATTTCGTATCGTGTGAAAGGCGGCTGGGGGAAACCGTATGGGAATGGACGGTAAGCGCACGTGTATCCGAGGTCAGAGGATGGAACTCTTAGTAAGGTAAGGAAAGCATTTCTCCAATGGGGTCGGTTCACACTCCAATTTCAACTGCGGAATACCTCTTATAGGGGCTTGATAGGCATTCTGTTCTAGAAGCGATAGATAGAGTACCACCAACTTCCGGCACCAAATGTAGGCGTGAAACAACAAGAGAAAGGGAACAGCCTACGGAAAAAGGGGATGCTCCAGTGGTACAGTGTTGGAAACACAACTAGTAACAGAAAGAGCTGCTGGCTTTGCTCTAACCGAATAAGCTCTTCATCCATTTGCACATCCGATTGACTCTATTAAAGTTGTGAAACCGTAACATCTTGGAGTATCGCCAAGTGGTAAGGCATCGGTTTTTGGTACCGGCATGCAAAGGTTCGAATCCTTTTACTCCAGAGAGCACTGACTACCCGTTCGGAACAGGTAACACTCAAGAGATTGCTTTGAAGTCAGAGATTTCCTGTACACTACAGGTGGCTGCTGGTGCTATCTTAAAGCCTATTAAGAGTGTTCCGAAGGATGTGTATTGCTCTTTTTTCAGGTATATCTATGCCATTCGATGCACAACTCTGTTACATTCTGATTCGGGTTGCTATGCGCTTTTCTGTTCTGTATTCTGATTGTGCTCCGCGTTTCTCCTATCCCCTTCGGTGTCATTCTTGCCTCGCATTCGAGAGAGTTTAGCAGCCTTAAGAGAGTTCCAACTTTGGGTTCTCCGCCCCCAGCAATCCAACCCAAGCAAAACAGAGTAGTGTATCACTGCATCTCTCCTTCGGGACTCTATTGAGTTAGCTCTTGCTTCTGTATTGTCTTTAGAGTCCGGGTAATCGGTCCGGTTGAAACTCTCTTCTTTCTATTTCTTTATATCTATATCTTAAGAGAGCAGAATGCGGCTGTCAAACCAATCACACTAGTAGAGTGGGCAGCCATCGATAGAGTTTCGAAGTTGTACCGTATCTCTTGTGGAATTCCGAAGTCATAATACATAATAGTATAGTAGAGAGTCTCGCTTCGGGTATCTTTTTTGCTGCCTGTGTATGCACAAGTGTTAGGTGGCATCACTCCGCTATTTGCTTCCCGGGCTCTATTGGATTGCACCTTAGTGCGGGATACGACTGTTTGGGTGCTTCCGGATGCACAGTGTTTGGGGAAGCCAAGTGAGTAGGCAACCCAACAACCCGTATGCGACAGAGAGCTCTCTTGTATTAGGTAACACTCAAGTGCTCTGTTTGGGGCGTTTGGTTTTTCGAGAATCACTGGGCATTTCGAGAAGGGCAGTTCCATCCGAGCAGCATGCTTCCATACCCGACCGCATCTCTACAGTCGCTCCAACCCATACACGGACAATACGACCCTTTTGGGTCCAATAAGACATACCGTGTCCAACCATACTCAGAGTCTTTCAGGTGGTGGGCGCCATGTCATTGACCGAATTCCGAGCATGCTTCTTAGGGCACATTCTTATCGTGTTAACACTCATGAATGCTCTCGAAGAAAGTGTATCGGAGAATCCACGAGTCAATCGGATGTGCAAATGGATGAAGACCACCCATCGGGGAAGAGCTCTCACTGCATTTCGGGGCCGGCCAAGAGAGCCGCTTGTAACAGGTATACCTATCCCCGGGAGTGGTATCACTTCTATACGAGGTTCGAGAGCCCGTGCGAGACAATGGAATTGGAAAAGAGCAGACTTCTATGAAGCGGTACGGGAGAGATACACTCGAAACAAAGCGTTTCTGTCGCGTACTACGCGTTTTCACTTGTGTTGCGTACTATATTAGATGTGCTTGACATGAAGGTGAGCTTGTGGCCCATCTCCGTACCCTCGATACTGGATGCGTCACGTACCGCAGCTTTCTCTGTCTTATAGTAGTGGTTCGGTGACCTCTCCATTCTATAGTGCTCTACCCGAGGCCAACGTCGAAGGTGGTTGAGGCAGCAGACACATTGCATGTTGTGTCCAAAGCTACACTGTTAGTGAGCGTAACCCGACCTCTGAATCTTCCGAAGCACACTCCATGCCTATTCGGTGTTTCACTCTTCGGAGACCCAAAAGAGTCGCTCACGGGCTGTCTGGTATTCTGTAAGAACCTGTAATAGACTCGCATAACACCTTTCAGTCTGTCTTTCAGTCAGTATTAGATGCGCACAACCCAAGAGTACCGAGAGCGTGCAGCACACTCCAATCATTCGCGTCGCGGGAGCAAGCAGCACATCGCTTGAAGTCAGAGGGCCCGTACTACCACACCACCCAAATAGGGACCGGAGAGCGGACCATATCCACTGAAAGAGAATCGGCCTATGTATACGTAACCCGAGACATCCAATAGGTCCTGCCACCACGCCGCAGGGCAGCTCTCATGGGTTCTGTGATTGCTGGATGACAGGCCAACCCAATAGCAGCGGGGGTACAGTACAACTTGTAACGTACCAATACCCGAGTGTCGCTTTCGGACTGCGTCGCATACTACAGACAGAAAGAGAATCGGCCTTTCCGGTACCCAATGGTGGTTGAAATCTCGCATCGAGAGCAAGCAACACACTCGATTCCGTTTAGGTCTCTTATTTGGGAACCCCGAACACACCCGAAACCATCCAACAAGACAGTGTTAGGTTCCATGAACCCGTGCGATCTCTTCTGTAGAGTAGTCCCGCATCAAGAGTACTGTTGTTCCGGTTCAATCACTAAGAGATGTGGTATCCGGGATACCAACTGCCGGGGATACACTCTGTTAGAGAGCGGAAGTCGGGTCATAACTCTCTTTTCTGACAGAGCTTCCATACCCAACAGAATACAGAGCTGTAAAGCCGTATGAGAGACAGAGCTTTCTTGTACGGTTCTTCTCGGGCGAATCGGCGTACCCCGCCCCGTGCGTGGGGCTTCTTTTGCTCTTTCCACCATACAGGGAATTGGAGGTAGCATTCTACCGATGTCAAGTCATGGACTGGTGTCTTCTGCCCTTTTTTTATGTGTTGGTGTTCTATATGACCGACATAAGACTCGACTTGTTAGATATTACGGAGGTTCAGTTAGCACCATGCCGAATCTCTCTACCATTTTCTTATCTTCCACTTTGGCCAATATGAGTTCACCTGGTACTAGCAGCTTTATCGGGGAATTTCTCATATTAGTTGGAGCTTTCCAAAAACATAGCTTAATAGCAACCTTTTCCGCGCTTGGGATGCTTTTAGGCGCCGCGTATTCTCTTTGGGTGTATAATCGTTCGGTGTCTGGAAATTTAAAACCCGATTTCATCCATAAATTCTCCGATCCAAATGGCAGAGAAGTCTCCATTTTTATACCTTTTATTGTTGGAGGGGCGACCGTCCAAACTACCAAATAAAGAAGGGGAAACAAATGAGATCTCTTTCGAGTGTGCTTTCGAAGGGACGGAGTAGTCATCCTTATAGGGTGTTTTGGTTTCGTTGAGGCAGAGTACTCCTTTGGATCCTTTTCAGTAGAGGAGAGTTTCTAGGAGGGAGCAAGAGCGGGGGCACCTCGACCCCCTGTTAAGCGACTAGGTGCAGACTCTCCAACTATAGAAGCACGAAACGGAAGAGCTTTCTACTTCGTATCGAAAAGGATAAAGTGGAGTATCTATCTTTACGATATCCGAAAAGAGAGGAGTACGGGCAACCTTGCATGGTACTTCGACCGTGTCTCCGAGGTAAAGTTGAACGAGCTTGAATGCGTAAGGGTTGGACGAGCCCATAACTCGAGCGTTCGGTCTGTTTTTATCGAAGAAATAGAAAGCCGCGTGCCCTTTACCATGAGACGGACTAAAAGTGATTATGGAAGCACCACCCATAGGAGATTCGATAACAAAAGAGTGGAAACCAGCAGCACGACCGAGGTATTCGAAAAACAGAGAATAACAAAAGAGTAACGTAAGCGATAGACTTTTTGGTAGTACCGGTGAACCAGATGGCCGCGGCGATGGAATGGATTCTGGGGCGGATGACTCGTAGTATATCTATCTAAAAGCGAAAAGCACTGAGTGTACGGTTCTTAAAATGGGCTTTCAGCGGAGAGATTGAAACGAGATTGGGCCGCGACTCTCTATTGGACGGAAACTCTCTTAGGGTGTCTCAAAAGTCTCCGAATTACTCTCTGTCTCTTGAGTATCTCTGTCTGTCTCTCGAGTCTCATTGAGAGTTGAAAGTGAATCGTTCGGGTGGGCCGAGCTCTTTGTAACTCTAGTAACAGTGGATGAAGGAGTCTACAACATGGAATTGTGTAACAACCCTAATGGACGTTGCACAGCACCCGAGCTACGGTCCGGCAGCAATAGCGCTTTCGCTAGGTTGTTCAGACTCTCACATAGGAGAACGGGACAAGACTGAATGGCAGCGTACTTGACAGACTTAAAGAAAGATTGGCAGCCGCTAGCAGACAGACTGAAAGCGTACGGGATGCTAGCATACTTTACTTAAAGACTGAAAGGCAGCTAGCAAGTGACAGAGTACGCCTCGCAATTCAAGTTGGAAATGGGTATGGTAGAATGCCGTCGGAATCCAACCATTCCAATCCAATCTCTCTTCAAGTGTAAGAAAAGTCACTTTTGTGTCACCCGGGGGCACTCTGTCTTTCGAGTCCGGGTAATCGGTCCTAGGCTCTAGGCGTATATCCCCCCGAAAGTAAAAGCGTTACACAGGGACGACTGAAAGCACGAACCACCCAAAACGCACACGGTTCGGAGAGCTTTGACCATCCTCGGCTCTACAGTGTACGCGGCGGAGGTAAGCAACCGATAAGACTCTCTACTGTGTCTAAACTCTGAGTTTGGGGTTTTGGAAGAAGGTTCAGAAAGCCGAATTAGGCACCGCCGAACAGGACAGGTTTGGGGAGCCCAGAAGAAATCTGCTCTCTCTATTCTGGTTTCTGGATGCAATGAAATGAAAGCACTTGTATTCAACTCTTAGTAACTAAAGTGTCTGTGTCTTGTCTCTTGATTTCGCATAGCTCTTTCTGTCCCGTTGCGTTTCCCCGGCGTGAACGGTACATCCCATCCGGTTGCTTTGCTTTTTCATCCAAGTCTTTACAAGAAAGTAAGAACAAGACCTTTCTCTACCCGACCCGAGACACTCTGCTATGATTGGAGTGTGCTGCACGCAAGACAGAAACGCTCTACTTGAGAAAATGCCGGGAATTAACAGACCCACGGGATACATTGTGCTCCGAAGAGAGTGTAGATCCGAAGGCTGGGTACTCTACTACAGCATCCATTGCCCGCCCACCCATATCTCGCGTATGTTGCTGGAAACACTCCTGTGAAATGTCTCTCTCCGGCCGGAAGAAGAAGAGAATCAAGTCTATTTGTTGGTGAGCCGTGTGATGGGAGACTGTCTTGCTGGGTTCGGAGAGCACTAAGCAGTGTGTATACTGGATGTCGGCCGGCCTACATGCGGAACTCTTGACCCTACTTGTTCGGATGGGTGTTCACCCAAAAGTGTTCCCGGACTGCATGCATACATCCGTAAGTAACGTAGTGCAACATGGAAATTGGTAGAGTTCTGAAAGCAAAGCAACCAGTTCTCTTCTATAGGTCTCGGACTTTCTTATTAGCGTTACGAGAGTGATATGTACGCGGAGCCGGGGGAGCTCTAAGCGGAGAGAATCCACCCAGCAGAGAGAAATGCTAGAAACTTTAGAGATGTGTAAGAGAAAAGCAGCATGTAGAACACCCGGTTTACGGAACACCCAGATCCAGATAACATCGTATATCCAACAAGTCTAAACTCTAAGAGAAACTTTCTTAAAGACTTTGAAGCACGGGCGAGCACCACATGGGACTGGCTGCTGGGTACCCTAAAGAACCGACAGTGTTATTACCCTCTTCCTTCGGGTCTGCCGACGTACTCTGTGAAATGCCTTGTTAGAGCGTTACGAAAGAGTGCCCTCGTTAGCTCCCTCCGGACAGCTCCACTTTCGGATGCTCGTACCTCCACTCTGTTTATCGCCTCATTGATCTCCCCAACAACAGTGATAGACCCAGCAGTTACGGCCGCCCAACTAGGGTTCCAACTCCAACGATACAGCATAGCAACCCGAATCTCTAATGCTTGAAAAGCAACTCTTTCAGTGGCATGTTTCCCATAGAAGAGCTCTACTTGTTCCAGAAGAGACAGACATTACGAGAAGAGAGAACCACCCCCCCGTAAGCGCACCCGTGTTCGGAGAAAAGAGCATGAGCTCCGTAGCCCAGTACACTCTACTCAGCGATTCTCCTTGACTACCTCGTGAAGTATACCTACGGTCTTCTCACCCATTGGAAATCTATTATGTATATTGGAAACAGAGCTCGGCAGCCAACTCAATGTGCTATGTATTCTGTTAGACAAGAGAGTTGAGTGGTTCTCTTAAGAGATAGAAACTTCCGTGTAAGAACCCTAAGAGAGTTTCCCGCCCGCTAGGTTTTATTACAAATAATAGGGCGGCAATGCTTTCTTCTTCAAGAGAGTTTCCGAATTCAAAGAGAAAGTCTTTCTTCCAACTTCCAATGAAACCTTTTTGGCTCGACAAAAGCAGGGTCCTGAGCGACGGTTATCTATCCACCTCTCCAGACACAATATCTTGAGTACCTATTAGGGTTACCACATCTGGCAGCATGTGATGTTTGGACATAGAATCGAGTCCTTGTAAATGGGCAGACCCAGGTGCTCTTATTTTACGACGGTAGGGACGATTGCTTCCATTACTGACAAGATAGACACCAAATTCTCCTTTAGGTGCTTCCACTGCGGTATAGGTAGAAGGAGCGGGTACGGAAAAACCTTCTGTATACGGTTCGAAATGGTGAATTGAGGTAGAGTAGATCCATTCGTTAGGCCGGCGGCTACTATAGAAGTGTTGCATCTGCTCCCATCTCTAATTCTATACTACTAGAATCACAGGTCCCCTCTCCAGACCACACGTGATAGTTTCCCATCATAGGGCTTTCTATCTCTAGATTCGATAGCAATTACAAAACCGCATTCCAGTGAGTGTGAAGTTCTCTCTTTTCGGAATTGAGAGGGTATAGCTCTTGGAAAATGGCTGCTCGGCTGGCTTGCTAAGTGATACACCAATTTCCGTTCGGCGTGTCAGTGGTGATGTTGGTTTGCTTGTTGTTTCCGCCAGATTAATTAATTAAAGGAGCGTATATGATGTTGGTAGTTCGACATCGAGTCTAATAGCTCTCTTTGGAATACCGGACGGCACTGAAAGCTGCAATGGAAGCACAACTCTTTTTGGGGCTCGGGGCACTGTGTACTCTACAATAGCACTTTCGGACCGTGGGCGCACTTGAAGAATCCAGCAATTTCCCGTAACGCTAGCAGCTAGAAATAGGGACGTTAGGAATAGGGCTTCCGCAGGCGATAAACAGAGTGGAGGGACGACAACAACACAAGAATAGGCTTTTTTAGGGTGCTTCGCTCTTTCCGATAAGAGGTGGGAGCTATGAGACACTTGTGGCCCGCCGCTCGATACAGTGCCGTGTTACTGGTTGTGCTTGTTGTTACAATGCTTCTGCCATTTCCATAAGGTAATCGCGAAGCGTTCTATCCATCGCTGTCTTTAAAGACTACCCTCTCTTGGCAGGTTGGTCCAGCAGCCTAACGAGGATCCCGAAACCAGCAACCCAACCTCACTAACAGAAAGTCCGGTTTCCAAAGAGAGCTATTAGACTCGATCGACATTCTATGCACAGGTCAGGTGCGCTCGCACGATTCCATGTTACACGTAAACGGTGTGTTGGGGGGTCCCGAGTTTCCTATGCCGCCGTTTCCCTTACAGGTGCTATTAGTGCTTCGACCCGAAGCGATCGCTCTTCAATTGGAAAAGATGACTGCGAGCTCACAAACAGAATGGGACGGAAGTGGTCCGCCGGAATGCTCGTTCTGATCTTGGACGCAGTACATTGGAATCCAGAAGCACCACCACGAACGCTACCGCAACCCTTTTGTGCCAGCAGCCAACTCCGGCGTGTCAGCTTTGTTATCCTCATCAAGCCACTGTATAGCTTCCCCATTCTGTTTCCGGTTGCTCTCTTCTGTGATATAGATAGTGTTGTCAGACACCGGAAGCGAAGCGTTCTATCCAGGTACTCAAAGAAACGGAAGAGATTGGGGTTCTCGATGCTTCTCAACGCCCAAAGAGATACGCAACTCGGGATGCTTACTCCAACACAAAAGGTTCCGAGACGGAGCTTCACCAGAGTCTCGGTTAAGAACGGCTTTGCTACACGTTTCAAACGGCGCACGATTCCATGGAGAGTTTCATTCCACATCGTGCTGGAGGAAATCGCTTACGATCAGAGGCTTGGATCATTCCAAGTGGCATTTGATTCGGACATTGCACTAGGATCCGAACACTTTGTCGCATCTCTTCTATACGGATACAGTAACGATCATAGCGATCTCCTCTTGTACCTAAAGGTACGTCAGGATCCGATTTGTCATGAACATCGTAAGGTGCTGCTCTTCGCAAATCCCAGCATACCCCTGGATTGGATGGGCCGGCACGGATTGTTTTCACTTTGTACCGGGCCAAGTTAGTGGGTTTCCCTCTCTTTTGGCTCCCCCCCCCAACAAACTGTACTTGATAGTTGCCCATCATACGGCTCCATTCTATTTCCCCTATTCCAACCGAGAGTTCTGTTCTGCCCATTTCAGTACCGGTTTACACGCACAACGAGCATTCCGGCGGACCACTTCCGTCCCATTCTGCCCCATACAGAAGATAAAAGTAGTACACTTTACCTGAATCCGGGTTTGAGGCTTCCATTGAGTCGTATTCCGGGCGTTCGTGCCTCCACCGAATCCGCTATCGTTCTGGGGCCCGCTCCTAAATCGATTCTATTACGGGACAGAGGGGCAGCTCTCAAAGGGTATTTCTGTACTATAGGTAGTGTAGGTTTCACTTTCACTTTCAAGAAGGCGAGCTGAAAGAGCGGATTCCAAAACCCCATTCCGCCCCCACCTCGTTTCCGGTTACCTGGGTTTCTGAGGCTTCCTCTACCCGAATCTCTGTTCCCGCCGCTGAACTGCTCTTAGAGATAGGCTTACCATGTTCCATCAATCGCACCTCCTATGCCGATTTAGGCGGACCGTGCTCCACCCCGGTGATCACTCTATCGGTTCCGACGTGCCAAGAGGCCAGAGGCGAATCCGTTCACGGTCCTAGTAACACCCTGGATGGATCCTCTCTAGTACATGTTTGACTGGGCTTACACACATTCGCTTTCGTACGCTGTCCCCCCTCCGCTCACCCGTTATGCGACTATCACGTAATCGCTCCAGGCTTCAAGCCAAGTCTCTTTGGACAGAATCTGCTAGATAAGTCGGGTCAGGCAGAACCGTTGTTGCCTGTAGGGCACTTCCCCCCAGAATGCTTTTATCTCTGTCTTCATGTCGCACGACCTCTTAACATGACACCACTGAATCCCCAATCCTTGGCTTTCAGTGCAGTGACAGTACCAATATCCACTAATCGTTGTTTCCAGATACGGTTGCCGGTTGACATCTCTTCTAATTCGTCGATACGAGACGCAAATTGTGTTGTAAAGGAATCAATATCTCGACATAAGCCAATAGGAAGATCTTGTGCCACTCCACCCGGTCGTATGAAACTGGCATGCATCCTGGCTCCCGATACTCTTTCATAGAATTCCAACAATTTCTCCCGCTCCTCAAACGCCCAAAGGAACGGAGTTGATGCTCCCACATCCATTGCATGAGTTGTTAAAGAAAGTGAATGATTTGAAATTCTAGTAATTTCGCGGAATAACACTCGTATATATTGAGCTCGTAAGGGTACCTCGCAATTCAAGAGTATCTCTACGGCTGAAGAATGAGCGTGTTCTTGGGCCATCGTAGAAACATAGATAGGGTCACGGAACGCAGAACTCTATTCTTACAAGTTCACTTGAATCACACTGCTTAGTGCTCTCTGAACCGTGCAATAAGGGTGTCCATAACACGGCTCTCCCACTTGAGTTACCTTATGGTATCATTATAAATGGCAGAAGCATAACGCGTAACACAGCAGAGCAGGTCGGGTCGCCTTTGGAAGCCCGGTAACCCGTATCGTGCCCGCTCTACCTCTGTTCTGTATTGTACTTTTCATTACTCTCTGAAAAGAGGTCTCTCACAAAGGTGGCTCTTGCCCTCATACAAGATGGGAGCCAGTCTAACCATGAAACCGAAAGAAAGAAGAGCACGTAGTCGGCGTTCCGCCTTGCAGCTTCGTCTTTTACGCCCGGCCCCTTGGGACGACCCACCAAATTCTCCATGTGTACTCTCCATATGCTTCCCATATGTATGTGTACTCTCCATATGTGACCTCCTTCCCGAACACTGTCCTTGCGTTCCTATCCGGTGCTCACTCCACTAGCAGAATGGTACCACGAGCCCTCTGTCCCACACATCTTCGATGAAAAGTGTAGTTCACCGGTTCCACCGAATGCGTCTCTTAGTGGTGCAGTGATGCGTCGCCATAGATCGACTTCTCCTTCACTCGCTTTAGATCTCCGATACACTTTTGTGCTGGAAGAAAACCCTAGTCCGGCCGATCCTTCCCTATGAGTAGTGCATTCACGCCGTTTGACTGCCACTCTCTACGCTGCTGGTCGTTCTGTTGACATGCTGTTGTCGTCGCCATCTTCCATATGTCACTTAGTCATCTCTTCCCCTGCTAGGAGAGCACCTCTCTAACGAGTCCCGTACAGACACGGCCTTCATTCAGTGACTCCGCGATCGCCCTCTGAACGATCAGAATAAGGTAAAGCTTGAAGAAATGTTTTGTACTCTATTAATTTCTCAGTCCCTCTAGTCGGGTGGGCGGTATGGCCCCCCTCCGAACCGTACGTGCGGGTATCCCCGCATGCGGCTCACGCCATTCATAATAATGGTAAATCAAGAACTTCTCGAAACGCAAAGGAGACTGCTCGACTGAAGCGAATGCGCTTGTTGGCCAAGCTCTTTGCTAAACCGACAGTCCGAAAAGAGAGAATTCTGACTCAATATCCTCTTTTCTTACACATCTGATTTCAGAATTCCTGCCTTTGCCGTCAAATGACCCGTACTTTCTTTCCGAAGTCCTTCCTTGATTGATGCTCCCCCGCGGCGCTACCAAGCTTCGCCTTATTCTTTCGTGTTCGCCATAAGGTCTCTGAATCCAGTAGTTCCATCCTACCCTAAAAAGCCTATTCTTGTGTTGTTGTCGTCCCTCCACTCTGTTTATCGCCTGCGGAATCCAACCCTACCCTTTCGTGGAATGATACAGCTGGTTTCGGGAGCCTCGTTCCACTTCCGATTGGTTAGGTGCAGCAGGTGGTGATGATCACCCCGGGGTATTTGTTGTTCCGCCCTTGACAGGCACTCCAGGACCCGCCAACACTCGTACCCGGGTATAGCGTGTGGATAACGAGGCCACCTTCACAACCTTTTCCCTTCTGTCCCCTCTTTCAGTGTTGTACAGTAGAGTAGTCTTATCTCGTTAAGCGCTACGGAATGGGTTAGAGTGGGGCGCAGAGCGGCAGCATCAAGCCTACTCGGTAAGCTTCTCGTTCCGAACTGGAGTGATCCAATATGTGGTTCCGCACGTTCCACCACTTCTCCTTGCATTTCCAATACTGAGCGTGACACACCATGAGCAGCTGGATGTTGAGGTCCGGAATTCGAAGTTACATTATGCTGGATCCCGTTCCCAGTCATGGAAGCACATCCTTAAGAAAGAGATTACCCCCCGATAGCATGTTGTACAGTACCACCGGGCCAAGCATCTGTATTTCGCACCTTTCTCAGGTCATCTCTCCTCTCTTGAGATGGGTGGGCAGCGAAGGCCTGTCCTTCATTCATTGCTGGGGCTATCGAAGAAGAGAGCTCTTTCCCCTATCTGGTTTCCCACGGGCAGCTCGCAACCCAATAAGAGTTACCTTCGAGTTTCTATTGAAGAGTTACCTTGCAGACTCCATTCAATCAATAATGCATTCGGCGGGGCGGTCTGAAAGCGTAATCGTACAGTACCTTCTCCGCGCATTCTCCATCGGCAGGCTTGTATCTTAACTTCCGGCCCATTCTGTGCTTCCATTTTCTGTTACCGGTGCTTTCCGCACTCAACGTAACCTAGCGGAATACGGCATTCTGCTTTTATAGACACCTCTGGTCAGACCCATGACAGAATCTGTTGTGTACTCGCTTAGCGGAAGGTCCACCTCCAATAGCGTGCGTAGAACAGATAGATACGCCCACGGGATATTCCGGGTGTTTTGTTGTCTCGCTTTCGAGTTGCCCATAGGCTGGTGATGTATCGTACTCTGTTCCGAGTCCCATCTCCGTTGTCTGTTGAAGAACAGATCCCTTCCCCCTTGCAAGAATGCGGCACTCTCCCGTCCCGCTTAAGGTACTATGGACCCTCTGACTCCAAAGCCTTCCAAGCCCGGTCTCGCCGGTGTTGCCTGTATCGTGCTGTGCCTCGAGATGGCCTGTCTCTGTCCTCTAGGCACCAGAAGCAGAGTGCGTGTTACGCTTTCGTAGCGACGTTGGGGGGAGGTGGACACACCATCCAGTATTGCCTTGCTTCGCCCAAAGGCCTCATCTCTAAGAAAAGCCCGGAAGGCGTCCCTCTCCACTCTGTTCCGTTCCGTTCCCTCGGTGACATGCTATGTTTCCCTAAGACAACCGGGTGAGTCCCATGCGTTGGAGGTCAATCCCTACAGGTTACCTGAGGCCGCCCTACCTAAACCAATCAGCATATCGGTCCCTAAGCCTTGCTTTACAACAGGCTCGGCTGCAAAACCGTACTTGGAGCTTCCGCCTCATACGGCTCCTCTAGGGATTTGTTAAGGTTGTAGTACACAGTGTCCTGTTTCGCTTCCCGGATTGGAATGGTTTGGGCGCGTAGACACTCCCCTAAACACCCATGCACGAGAGAGACATACCTCTGTGAGCATCCACGATGCCAATGGATGGACCTTTCCCTCTCTGGATCCGCGGAGCCTCTTAAGAAGAGCATTCCAATCTCTGCCGTGGGACTCTCCGGTTGCTATGCTGTCATTGCGGCTAGACCCGATCGGCGAGTTATGGGTTCTCCGGCCGTACAATCATACGCGATACGGCAACGGCATCAGTCTCTGCGCATCCAAAACACGTAAGTGGAAATACAGAGCTCTTGTTTCCGCTTCCGCTTCCGGTTACTCATAGCGGAGAGTCTACACGTTTGGGTTTCGGGGCAGCGAATAGAGTGCACTTCCACCCATATCTCGCGTCACGTACTAGGGTGGTGCTACCTACTCTGTCTTCCAGGCGCAATAAGAGTGGGGTGGTATACGCGCAAGCACACACACACACACCCGTTCACCCACTCCGAATACAAGACTCGTAGGGTAGGGTAGACCATCCACTCCGGAGATTTCACTTCGTAATCCCAAATCAATTCTTTTTTGAGTCAATACACACATACAGGTGTTGGGTCCTATTCAGTCCGGATCGAATCGCCTAGCCTTCGCTCTATACTTCTCTCTTCGATCTCTGTTGAAAGACAGCATTGTTACCTACCTGACTAAAGCCAGTGTTCCGTAATCCCAAGCTCCGGACATCTAGCTCCAGACACCGAATTGTGTGTGCCCGATGGGTCTATACTTCTGTATTTTCTCAATGAAAGACAGCATTGTTTTGTAGCTCTACGTACCCCGCGAGCGTCCAACACTGCTTTCGGCGGAATTGCTAAGAGAATCTCCAGTGGTTTGCTGTGCTGTGCTCTCAAAATGTGCCTTGGAGATCCGCTCTATTATGATTTTCCGGGTGGGACTGTCATGGCTTGAAGAGTAACTGCATTGGACCGACCATATCTGAAAGTCTGTCTCGGTATCGCCCGGTACAACTCTTGAACTGCGGAGGTTGCAAGCACAGCGGCAACACAACAAGAGCTAGATGCCGGAACCTCTAGTACTAGTGCTTTCTCTTCTAGAAAAACAAGAGACTGACTATAGGTAGCAGTCATACGCCGGTGCTCAAGAGCTACTCTTTCGATCTGTTGAAATCCATATGCTTTTTCTTTCTGACTCCCGATTCCATTTCATAGGCTCCGCTGTCAGAAGAGTATCCGCTGCATAGTCTCGTACGTTCACCCACTCCGGATACAAGTACCGTCCATTCCCATACGGTTTCCCCCAGCCGTATCACCCGAAGCCTTCCCCAAAGCTCCGGTAGTACACCTGTCATGCTGTTACACCGTATTCCGGGCACACTCAACAATGTGAAAGAACACGCTAATTACACATGAAATGGTAACTGAAAGCTACTTGACACATTACATGGTAACAGAAAGCTCAGTAATGACACATGACATGGTAACTGAAGAGCCCGGAGCGTAACCCGGAGAAATCGCTACCCTGTTTCCATTCCTTTCCAGTATGCTACTGTCCTGTCCTTTCCAGTACTGTCCTGTATGCTACTGTCCAGTCCAGATACCGAGCCTTTCTCTCGTTAATTCGCCTTTTTTAGGCTATAGAAAGAGAAGACAATACCTTTCGCTTCGCTCTTTCGCTTGCGTATTCCACTATTTCCGAAATGTATTCCCTGGGGGTTGGTGCTACCGAGTTCAGATCGTGACTCCTTTCCAGAAAGATTCTCTCCGCTTAGAGCTTCCCTCTCTTGTTGTGTTTAACAATGACTCTCGCTACACAGCCAAACGACAGACTCTCGCTCGCCCTATACCCTTCTTCATGCAGTTCCACACATCCCAACAAGTACCGTCCCGCCGTGGACTTCCCACCCTCCTATTCAGTCCTGAGAGTTTTGAGCTTCGTACGGGCTTGAGTTTTCTCTTACACACCCGTATACCATCTGATGTTGATTGAGAATGCCGGGCCGCTGGGTTCAGTCTTTACTCTGCTCTCAAGTCTTCTTATGATACAAAAGGTGTTAGTGATTCTCTTCTCTTACAGCGTTTTCTCGGAACACTTGCCAGACTGAAAGCACAAGCCTACCCATTCCGAAGTGACACTACTACAATAAGAGAAGTAGAGTAGTCCCGCATCAAGAGTCCGAAAGGACACTCCGAATAGACCTTGCTTCCTTGGACAGAATTACGGAATGCGAAATGGAATCGAGCGTACCTTTTGTTGGGCCTCGCCGATAGGAACCGCAGTAACCTAACGTGTATTCCTTCCGGGCATCCCGAGCTTTATTAGAGAAGCCTTTCAAGAAGAGCGAAGCGAAGAGGTCTCTCAGTAGTGCTCTATAGAGTGAAGCCAGACAGGCCACCCATTTCGGATTGGATACAACGCTGTAAGAGAAGAGAATCACTAACACCAGACTCATCTTAATAGATACGGAACGGAACCGCTACGCTTTTCTTAGGTACCTTTCTTAATCAGCAGACAGACTGAAAGCAATCCCGAGGGTGACAGCCCGACAGAAGGGGGCAGCTAGCAAGTGGTTGGTGTTTCACTCTTGAACTTCCCGGTTTCGACCGACCTCTTTCTCTCGCTGTCGCTTTATACAAGATAGTACTTTGTGCATGCAGTGGATGGAATCGGAACACACTTTGGGACTGGAAACAGTCTTCTAAGAAGTATAGCATCTTTTCGAACTTAAGAGAGGGAAGCACTCTTGACCCGCGTTGCTCGAAGTTGGGCGAAGCGATCTATTCGAGAGGGAACTTACAAGTCTGCATGAAGTGAGTGGAACATTTTTTCATGGGAGAAGGCAAGTCGGTCCCTTACAAGTGGCAATCTTTGAAGAGAGTTTGCGTACCGCGGCGTTGGATTCAAGGAATTTCTGACCTTTCTTTTTGAGTTGAAGAGAGTTTGCGTACCAATTTCGGCCTCTTAGATTCTGCTTTTGGAAAGAGGAGAGTTGTTTGTTGCTCACGCAGTTCGAAAAGAGAGCTATACTAGGAAAGAGCCTCTGTCTTCAACCCCGCTGGGTTCTCCGGTTGCTATAATATATGGGTGGTGGGGGATCGGCGACCGCCTCTTTAAAACCAGAAGAAAAGCCTATAGATAGGGGAAGTAGTACCTCCGGATTCTCTTCCCTATACAATATCGAGGTACTCTCGCCACTCTCCCAACACATCCGGACCCTCCTTTCTTAGGGAAAATAGAAACACCTCCTACGCCGGAATCGAAGGTTACGCCCCAAAGTCCACTTGAGCAATTTGAGATTTCTCCATTGCTCTCTATGAATATAGGGAACTTGTATTTCTCATTCACAAATCCAGCATTGTTTATTTTGCTAACTCTCTGTTTGGTCCTACTTCTTTTTCATTTGGTTTTTAAAAAAGGAGGAAACTCAGTACCAACAAAAGCATTTCAATCCTTCTTAGAGCTATTTTATGATTTCGTGCCGAACCCGGTAAACGAACAAATAGGTGGGTCCGGAAATGTTAAACAAAAGTTTTCCCCTCGCATCTCGGTCACTTTTACTTTTTCGTTATTTCGTAATCCCCAGGGTTTGATACCGTATAGCTTCACTGTTACAAGTCAATTAATTATTACTTTGGCTCTTTCTTGTTCTCTTTTGATTGGTATTACTCTCGTTGGATTTAAAAGAAATGGGCTTCAATTTTTAAGCATCTCATTACCCGAAGGAGTCCCACTTCCATTAGCGCCTTTTTTAGTACTCCTTGAGCTAATCCCTCATTGTTTTCGCGCATTAAGCTCAGGAATACGTTTATTTTCGAATATGATGGCCGGTCATAGTTCAGTAAAGATCATAAGTGGGTTCGCTTGGACTATGCTATGTATGAATGAGCTATTTTATTTCATAGGAGATCTGGGTCCTTTATTAATAGTGCTTGCATTAACCGGTCTGGAATTTGGTGTTGCTATCTTACAAGCTCATGTATCTACGATATCAATCTGTATTTACTTAAATGATGCTACCAATCTCCATCAAGAAATTTTAATAATTGCACAAAGTAAGCTCCGGCACGTAAGGTCTATGATGAACCGTCTTCTTCCGATCTCTATACATAGTCTTTTATTGATTTATTGTTGTATTCCCTTCTCTTTCGTAACGCAGCTTCTCCGGCACAACATAGAGGGATTCCCGATCAAACACGCTTGAATGCCTTCGACTGTTCCACAGATACCAGACAGCTAGACTCCACCGTTCCAATTGTCTTCGAGACATGTATGAACCCCCGGGATATGCCATGCGTGTTGCTCTGCCCAACTCTAGGGTAGCGTGACAGAACATGAACTCGGGTGACCAGGAGAGCTCTTCTTAGGGTGTTTCAGTAGCGATTTCTTTTCGGAGGGATACGGATCTGGTAAGCTCTTGGATCGAACGGGATATCTATCTCTCTTCTTGGAATGTAGAACACCGAACTCTCTACCGGAAACACGAAACACTAGAGGTCGAGCAATGCACACTGTTAAAAGAAGTGGATACGATACTGGTGTAGCTTCCAAAGTACAGCACTTTCACTCGACTAAGAGCACTTTCTCTTGGAATACAGAATACAAGTACCAACACAGAAAGCAGACCGATCTCAAACTAGAGAGTTAAGGCGGTACCAATTGTGTGTAACAAAACACTGTACGCGGAAAGCACCGTACGCTTTCAGTCTGTTTCCAGTACGGGCAACTCTCTATTGCTTGCTTGGCAAGTCACACAAAGCAGCGAAAGCGAGGCATCTGCTCGACCTCTAGAGTTTCTGTACCAAAATTGGGAAGCAATAGCATACAGAATAGCCGGAAGAGTTTGGAAATCGAGAGTGTGATAGGCAGCAACACTAGAGAGTACACTGTTTCGGGCTGGCAGATGGGACTGTAGGCTTTCTGGAAAGGGAGAGTTTGGACAGTAAGAGAATGGATAGCTGCTATACACACCGTATGCTTTGCACATGTTATGTGTGTTATGGAAGGCATTCTCTCTAGATCTGTCCACTTGAGCCATTAGTCTCTGATTCCGGGACATGATACAGTATTGGAACAACCATGCTACCACGTCCACGCCCAATCCATGAATGGAAGGCTCTCTGCATCACTGAAACTCTTGTGGGCTATCTATAGCAGCTGGCAAACCACCGTGCCGGAACAATGCCATAAGCGGAATGGTCCCGACATGACTTGAGCAGAACAGCGGCAACACTCTTGCTTCTGTATTGTTATGGAGTTATAGAGTCACAATAAGAGAAGAGCCCGGAGGAATGTGCACTCTCTGCAGCGGGTACTGTACTCTTGCGAGATAGGACGCATAGCGCATATGAGATAGATATGCAAGCGGATAGCGTTTCACACTGATAAGGGTACACACGCGATCCAACCAGCAGCATTAGGACTCTCACCTCGTTCCAAACTCTATACGCCGCAGGGAAACAGGTTCGGTTCGACATCTCCAATCCCACTACCATAGGGGAAGACAGGCTTTGTAACTTGGCAAACGAAGTGCATCTCTCTACCGCTACCGGGAAGTGCACACTCCGAAATCAGTCCTCCCTCGGGTCGGGTTCTTACACGGAAGTTTCTGCCTTATGGGATAGAGAATCTGTAGCTTTAGGCAAATGCAATCTCTTGTGGACTCTTCCATTCCGTATTCTCCCAGTCCCTGTGTTGGAAGTGCCCACTCTCGAGTAATAGTGCACACCTTTCCATCGAGTCTATTGCCACCGGGCTATCTATCTCTTAAACCGGGAAGCGAAACAGGACACATCAAGTGGACATACCGATACCAATACGTATTTCGAGGGAGATCCGAAAGGGGAGTTCGAACGACTTCTTGGATTGGGCGTGTACCCGGTCGGTATGCGTTGCGAACACTTTCATTTTGTCCGGATATTGATAGGAGCTCGATAGAGAATGGTCCCACTACAAAACGTTTGCTTTTTCATTACTTCCATGGTCGTTCCTCGTGGCACGGCAGCACCCGTACTCTTGAGAGGGTTCGTCAGTAGAGATGTTCCCACAGGTGCCCCTTCTTCCAATGGTACTATAATTCCCATTCCTATCCCAGCATTCCCCCTTTTTTTCTATATACATGCCAGCAGCCCACCATTCATACGCTCCGGAGTAAGTGGAGTATGGGTAAAAGCAAGCCCCATTCGCTTTCCAGACAGATTTGGGAGACGCTATGACACAAGAGCTAGAAACGCCTCATTTCGTGTCGTTCCCGTGCTGCATTTACTTCAGAGTGCTCTCGAAAAGGGGCACTTCTGCTGTTTAGAAGCTTTCTGCGGTGTGCTCCGTTTACTCTTGTTTCGTACTCTGCTATTTAAATGAGGTCTATGCAACATGAAGACAGAGCTCGCTGAAGAGAAAAGCACACTTGTTACTCCTAGGGAATGAGCAACGACGAAATGACCAGATGAGTCCCAATTTCTCTCTTTATAGAGCTGGTTTGGCTGTCGCTGTACCGGGTGTTGCTTGTGTTTGGGGTGTACGCAAACAACTTGATGCCTTACCAACGAGCCGAAAGCGGATGGAAGGTAACTACTACAACCAATCCATGCATATTGCACATGTTGGAGTGTGCATCTGTCTGTTGGGTGTGCATCTGTCGTGCGACCCTTATGTGCTTGTGGCCCACGCCTCCTAGCTCTAGGTATGGGCGGCGTGAACTCTGATTCGATCCGGGTATTCAATCCCGCCGCTTAGATGCTCAGTTGACTCCTTCACCTTTCGGTTCTCACATAGAATGGCAGAGTGCTTTTTCCATAATAACAGAATTCGTGCATAAGGGAAAGGCACTTTGGATGAACTTCGAATGGGAGGTAAGCCTCGCTGCTCGGAAACACCCTGTGCTGACCACACTGAAAGAGAGAGAAATACAGGTAACGCCTGTTGGCGAAGTGGCGTTAAGCATCCTACGCGGTACGCAATAGGAGGTCGCTCTACGTCCGTACCGCTCCTAGTGGAGTAGATCCCGCATCCAACAAGTATTGGCAACTGGGAACGGGAGAATTCCAACTGTCCGGCCTTACCGCGGTGGGAACGGGAATTCCAAGAAGCAGTCCAAGAAACATGTGTGTTGGCAAAGCTTCAAGCACTTCTAATATAGATACGCAACACAAGTGAAAACGCGTAGTACGGGACTTGGAAAAGCGGACGTGGGGAGGGGCGTAAGAGAACCATTCCATAAGGGGGGCGAGACAGAATGGGTTGGTGAGCCGAGCAGATAACTGTATCGTGTTACTAGGAAGAGTAGAGAGCACGCGAAGCGCTAGTGGATGACTTGATGTGCATCTGTCTGTACGAGCAAGATTTGACCTCTCCCGAAACTTCTTCCCCCGCCGGAGCTTTATGAGGCAGAGCAAAGTCTCACGTACAGTTCGGAGGCCGAGCTTCACCAAACCCAGACTCGTAGGGTATCGGCTTAGGTCCACTAAGACAAAGCAGATCAAGTGCACTCAACGATTCCCTTTGGGTTCCGAACTCCATCTTGGGTATGGTATGCGTTGTTGTTTGCGAGGTCTCGATCATTTACATGGACCCACTTCTCATTCCATTACTGGGAATTTGATGCTCTATCCACAGTCCCTAACCGATCGGCTGCTTGAGCATGATGAATCACCTCGCCGCCAAGTTGCCAATACACTTTCTGGCCTCATCTGAGAATGGCAGCAGCAAACTGGAGCTGTTTATGCATCGGTGGAATAGCGAACAGCAGAATGTATGGTTTACCATGTACCCAGAAAAAAGATACTTTCGAGCTACGAGCACGACAGCAGTTGCTATACATACAAATTCCTTTACGGATTTCTATGCTCCGATTGGCACTTCCAGAACAGGCTGGTATACCACCTTAATGAAACTTCCATTTCTTTTTTTAATTCGGATAGGGTTTTTGTTGGCTTCGTCCGGAGGCTCGCGTAGTGTGTTACGTCTTCTAAAAAAGGATAAGTTGCGTTGGAATCGACAGAGGTTGTCATAGCAGCACATACACGGAGTCACTGTGGAAGCGATAGCGTATGGTTTCGTGAACGCTTTTCCACATCTTTGCCCAGCTTCAAGCACTTATAATAAAGATACGCAACACAAGTGAAAACGCTTTACGGCCGGCCGGGACTTAGGGAATGTAGCAGCGAGTCGTAACGCTCCCATGTCACGGAAAAAAGTACATAACGCGAATATGGCACGAAAAGGCAATCCGATTTCGGTAAGACTTGAGATGCATCGTAGTTCAGAATCAAGTCGGTTCAGTGAGGGCGGCCAAGAAAGTCACCTTCTGTTTGTCCAAGAGCAGTGGGCCGGGTTCTGCTAACGCGTTAATCCCACTTCCGGGACACGCAGAGAGGGTACGGGGCATGGAATCGCTCATGAACGCGAGAGACTACCAGAGCAACCACTCCAATTGTTATGTGCCGATCGCTAGCGCATCCAGGGAGGGCTCTTCTTTCATGAAGTGCATTCGGATCTCCCCTTCAAGAACGCTGGCAGCTGTCATCAAACCATAAGGTGTTCTGACACACAAAGCGTAACCTAAAGCACTATGCTCCGCTCCAAAAGAAGGGGTGGAACCGGTGAACCACGCGGGGGTTAGATGCGTGGGCAAGAGGGCTCATAGTACACACTCTACCAAGTGGAAGGAGCCTATCAACCCATACGCAGACTACACGAATTCGACGCGCCCTGGAGAAAGACCGAAGCCTAGAGTGGGCACTTCCAGAACACAGGGAATCCGACCATCATAGCGGATATGGACTGGATGGAGCAAGCCACAGCTGCCAGCGTTTTCACTTGTGTTGCGTATCTTTATTAGATGTGCTTGAAGCTCTGCTCCCGCCACCAACGTTACGCTCGGAGAGAGCTTTCTTTCTCGACAGGTAGCTTCGCCCTTTTTCGTAATCGTATCCGATAGTCCGTTCCGTCTCTGTGTTATCTGATCCGAACCCAATAAGCAACCCTATTCCAACAGACCTCTCTATCTCACTCACCGAAAGCAAACCACCTTTTCACTGCACTGAAAGACCCCGAACGGGAGGGTACGGCCGGCCAGTGGGATGTTTAGAGCCGTAAGCGCGGTGGGGTGGTATACGTGCTCGTACGGTTCTTAAGAGAGTGATCCACTAGTGGATTGTTGGGTCTATATTCGAAATATGCCTTTCTAGGAGCGTTACGATCTGCAGCTCAAATGGTCCCTTATGAAGTCTCTATAGGTCTTATTCTTATTGTGCGCCTTGTTATGTTGGGGCGTTTGGATCCGAAGGTAAGCGAATTCGCCTGACGGATGCACCCCTAACCCAACCCGGGAACGGACCGGAGGGAACCGCAGCATGGGGAATGTCCGCGCGTCGCAAGGCTATGCTTTCTGGATTGGATGTTGGGTTCTCTCTCGAGTAATAGGGCAGCTTTCTATGAGGCGAAGCACAAGGGTCCAGGTACTATCCAGGTGCTAGAACAACCATACCGTAGGTGAAACAGAAGCAAGAAGAAGGCCTACACGACGAGCAGACACACCGAACGGAGCAAGGGATCACCCAACTAGGAGGTCAGAAGAAATGCTTTCAGAAGTGGGGCGGTCCGACCGAATCTGATGGGCACTTCAATCAATGCAGCCGTTACCCGAATTCAAAGAGAATGGACTAAATGGAGAGTCTGCACCTAGCGAAAGCGCTGATCGGATTTTGGGTGACAGATCGGCCATAGTACTACGGGAAAACCTGGGCTACGATGCCGCCCGCTGTTAAGGAATTCCAAGAAAGCAGATGAAAGGGCTTTAGGAGATGGAAGAAAGAGCTCGGGGCGCGGAAAGGTATACTCTCTTTAAGGATGCAAAAAGCACCGTACGCTTTCAGTCTCTCTTCTAGGATTGGCAGAAAGGGTAGAGCTTCAAGCACTTATAATAAAGATACGCAACACAAGTGAAAACGCTTTACGGCCGGCCGGGACTCTCTGACCTGAAAGTGCTGCCGCCTTGCATGGACTAAAACGCGTATCGCAATCCGGAGAGTGGAGAGATCGGGACGGTAATAGGCCTTAGGGACTCCCGAAAAAGCCGCATAACCATTCTATACTCGACACACTCTCAAGAGCTTTGGAATACAGGATATCCGCCGGGCAACAAGAATTGGGAATGGGCGGCCCAACAAATGCATAACACAGCTCTCTAGAGAGTGGAGAGATACCTCAAGAGCGTGAAGCCGGCCATATCATGCCGTACTGGGGTACCCAACATCCAATCCAGAAAGCGAACTCGCCGAATTCTCTTTGGGAAATGCATGGCACACTACCCTATTCCATATGTGTCTAGGTCGCTATTGGAATTCTGTGTGGTTTGCTTTCGCCTCGGAAAGGATAGCCGCAACAAGGACGAGCCACATGCTGGGAAACTGGCACGTGTGGTTCTGGCCGGTCCGGTATACTGTACTAATATGTGTAGGTCCCCGTAATTCGAGTGAGATTGTCATGGCGCAAAAGCAGATATGGTCCGGTATTCCCTTGTTCCCTGTATTGGTAATGTTCTTCATTTCTCGTCTCGCAGAAACGAATCGAGCTCCGTTTGATCTCCCAGAAGCGGAAGCGGAATCAGTTGCAGGCTATAATGTAGAATATGCGCGGGATGTGATCCTGCATCGTTCACTGTTGGCGGAAGAAGCCCATGTCCCAAGGGACTCATTCTGACGGAAAGGGTATATTTACCTACCTTATTTCTTTATGTATAGATCTAAAGAGTTTAGGGAAGCCAAAAGAGCACCGAGTTGCTTACGCTTTTGCTTTGGGAGCCAGTCTAACCATGAAACCGAAGAAAGAAGAGCACGTAGTCGGCGTTCCGCCTTTCAGCCTTGGGGCCCCTGATTCGACTCATGAGGCGGGGTGCCTTGTTTTCTGTCTTTCCGTAAAAGAGTTAAAGCACACTCGGACGAGCGCTTCTTAGTCAAGTAGAACCGGGTAGCGCTGCTTGAGACAACCATAGGGCCCGGAGTAGACTTTTGGAATATTCGTAAGACACCCTAACTCTCCAACAAAGCAGGCCGAACTTCTGCCATAGCACAATGTGGCAACGTAGACCTAAGTGTGGTATTGGATCCTTGGGAACCATCACAAACGGCCTCTATTGGAACGAGTGTTGGCGGGTCGTCCAGCGGAGCCGTAGAGGTTACTCGCGCAAAAAGCGGACTATAGCCCAACCACCCAGCTTTCTGGTCCACCCAGAGAATGGCTTGCCTCCAACAAGACTTGTCGTCACCTGACCAACCGGAGGTGTAAGAGAGAGAGCGTCAAGTACGTGTGTCTCAAGCACACCCAAGAGTTAAAACACCGAACGGAGAGTGTACAACCAGGCCTTAGGGCACAAAGCTCTAGAAGCACACTCTCGATTCTCTGTTCCGAAGTCAGTTCATCCAAAGACAGACTGAAAGACTGAAAGCAAGTTCGCTGCAAGCTCCGGCCATCCGTTTTGATTGCCCACACCCAGGGATTCTGGTCTACGAAGCATTCCGCTGTCGGCCCATAACACTTCCAACAGAGCGTACGCATACTGTTTCCACTCTGACTACCGGATATCTATAGTGGATGGAGCAGTACTCTGTGCAATCTGTTACGCCTGACAAGCCTTAAACAGACAACCATTCCACTCCACTCCAAAGACACAGTATGCCGAGACATTGCACACAGACTGAAAGACTGAAAGCAAACCACCTTTTCACTGCACTGAAAGAGCACGAAAGGCACCATGCCAAAGACACAGTATGTCCACTTGGCATTCTAAAGCCGACCGGATTCTCTTACTGTCGTTTAGAACCCCGAGCGCTTGTGTTTCGTAAGCGAAAAGTAGTACACTACAGTCTGTATCGTGGTAGCCCAGGCAGCTCAAACACGATCTCGGGAGAGAATGCCAGTAACCGGGGTTGTGCGCACAACAGGTCCAGGTACGCTTACCCGACTGAAAGCCACCATACAGAGTTGCACACTCTATGACTGACACAGTCTGCACAGAGATGCGTGACGTTCCATTGCGGAACACGAGAATACCAGAGATAGCACACATTGGAGATGAGCAAAGTAACTACTGAAATCCAGTCACTGAACTCGAGCAGCAGACTCAAAGCAGATATGTTGGAGATGCCTGTGCCCGACCCATGGGTTAGACAGCAGTTCAGAGCATAAGTGTAGTGGTTTGCTTTCTTGTAAGAGTCACTTTCAGGTCAGAGAGAAGAGCAGCATAACATTCTATATAACTAGAATAGAATACTTGTTTTGAGGCGGGAGCGGATACCGGCCGGATTACAAAGAGTTAGGTTAAAGGCGGAGTACTCTACCTGTTCCCTGTATAAGACAGCAAAGAGACACACTATCTCATCATATCCTGTGCGTTTTCTACTCTTCCCAAGAGAGATTTCCAGGTCTAAGAGAGTCTTGTTAGTGTACTACGCTTCTCACACAGTGGTGCTGCCTATTCCGAATGTGCCAAATGACATATACAACCGCAAGGCTTTCCCGTCCTATGGTTCATGCATGAACGACTCGCGCATATCTCTGCTGGGTGCACGTTGCGCTGCCTTCGAAGGTCTCTCTCCTAGGAACGCTCGGAAAGAGCTATACGTTTTCTCTCGTGTTCGGAAGGGTGTGTAGTGCTCTCTTGTGTACTACGTCTTCGGGTGTTTTTCGCCCAACATCTCTTCGACATCTCCCGGTTGGAACACAGTCTCTTAGGAGAGGAAAGAAAGCAGCAATTACCCCGCATACGGCTGGAAGGGTTGCTAATAGTACCTCTAACACGAACGCATCCAACGCCCAAAAAAGCGTGCTCTTCACTCTGACAAGAGAGTTTTTCCAAATAAGATAGCGCAGTCCAAGCCGGATTCTCTTCCCAAGAGAGAGTCACGTATCTCCTAGAGGTGGGCGGCCCCTATAAGTTGTTGTATATCTATCTCTTTAACTCTCAAAATATCAGAAGACAGACTGAAAGACAAGATTCGGCCGGTCTCTTTCTGGATTGAATGGAGGAGACACTAACAAGACTCTCTGCTCCAAAGATTCTCTGTGAGTTACACTTTGCTGTCACCCGCGGGTTGCTTTCAGTCTCTGTCTGCTAGCGGGGCATATCTGTTTCTTCATTTATGTAGGCTGGCTCACCCGTATATCATACTCATATTACTTTATTTATCGGATTCCGAGAAACACCAAACCCACCAAGTTGACCCCCATCCTTCTGAAAGTGTATCTGGGGCATAATGATGGAGTGAGTCCTATTATTGCCGGTATCACCTGTAAGGATAACTCCCGGTCTATTAAGAAATGCGCACCCGATATCTGTTCGAGTTATAGTATACTAGCAAGCTAGCAAGAGAGACTTTGTGTTTGCGGCGAGGTTGAACCAAACACTTTACTCAGAGAAAATGGCAGTTCCGATACCCTCTGTTACACCTAACAAAATTGACAAACAAATATGTATTTATAAAGTCTGTTTCTGTTTCCTCTATTGAAGAGCTGGAGATCTCTGACTGAATAGGAGAGTTTTCTACCGGAGCGTTTCTCTTAAAGAGCTTACTTGACATCATCTTAATGGACAGTTCTAGACTTGAGTGAAGAGAGACACTCTAAAAGCTCTACTCTAAGAGGTGCACCCTATCGGCATGCTTGCTGGGTTGCTGCAGTGTATACTATACGAGCGTTTCCCTTCGGGTTTGCGGAAAAGCCCCTGTTTAGTCTTGCCGAGAAAAGAGTCGTAAGGTAGAACTATACATCCAATAGAGACGTAAAAAGAGAGGGATTTCGATACTATTACCTAAAGAAGGGTTTATCGGAAAACGCTTGGGGGCGGCGAAGACAAAGAGATTATGAAATAAGAGTAGCAACCTGAACCAGACTTGGATGGAAGAAGAGAGCTTTCCGTTCCGTTTTCTTTTGGACCGTATAGAATCAGAAAACACTGTATATTGGAAGCAACTGTTAGGGTTAGAGTAGTGAGAAGAGAGCGGAATGACTCTGTATTCTTTATAATAGTGTTCCGCGCAATACCCTGGAAGAACTCGGTTGCTAACGAGGGTAGTTGCTCTCCTTTTTTCATGTCAGAGGAATAGCTGCTAGTATAAGAGTAGTCGGTTTTCTAGAATCTCCCCTGTGTTGAAAACACTCTCGGGTGAAACGCTCTTGCCTCCAATCCAAGTACTGCTTGTCGGGGGGGATGCGCTTTGCTTTATAAGAAGATTCCGAACCCTGTTGTTGGAATGCGTGTGTTGGAAGAGGTGAATTCGCGTTCCATAAAGCTATGTATACGAAGGAGGGTCTAAAAAAAGCCGCATCGCTTAAAGAAGTTACAAAGATGGGGTCCAAGATGTGTATGATGGAGAGAGACCTATACTTTATTCGGGCAGATACGATATCGAGAGTTACGTTAGACATGTAATCGACTGTTGGCTTAGTAGCTTCATGAAAGTATGAGCCCGGCCCGGAAACTCTCTATAAGAGAAGAGGCGCGCATACCTACCCTTTTCGAAAAGATATGATTTGGAGATTTGCTTAAGAAGTGAAAACAAGCAATCGAGCAGAAGCACCCAGTAAACATACAAGTTTGTATAAGACAGGCGTTCATGCGTTGTTGAGTGTAGGCCTATAAGCTCCGAAACTCTTTGTTTGCAGCGTAAACTCTTGCAATTCCGAAAGCTCTTCTTTTCTTGGAAGGATCTCTCTTGATGCCCCGAATTCAACATCGTCCTTACTTAAAACGCGTTAGCTGGGCCCGGACATGCATGAGTTGGGTGGGACTCTATACTAGCAGCTAACTTAAGAAGTGATTTTAGAGTCGTAAGACACCGGAATATCTAGCATCTTTTAGAGTGTCTCTCGCTTTTGAATCTTATAGAGAGTTTCCGGGCCGGGCTCATACTTTGCGTTTCAGTTATAAAGAAATTCAATGATTTGCTTCCTTGTTGAATACCTTCGGGTTACAGTCGGCTCTCGAGTTCTTAGTCTTCTTAAAATAGAGCTCTTTCACATCTAAGAATGACACATCTATCCCTATACAGACTTCGGCGGGGAACACCCGGTAGGTAACTCTCCAGCTTTTCTTTACGTAAGAGATGCTCCAACTCTGCTTTTACGGGACAGCCCCCCTCAACAAAGAGCACGAAAGGCACCATGCCAGAACGATAGGAGAGTTATACATACAGGGAATATCGACACCCACCATTTTGTACGCTACGCTCTGTTACTGCTATTTCTCGTCTTCGACTCTAGAGCTTTTAACACGGTTCCGGAGAGCTTTCATTTGCGCGGTGCCCATAGAGTTTCACAAGAGTACAGACACTCAACAAGAGAATCGAGACTATAACAGGAAAGATTTCACGGAGGAGAAGCACTCGTACCGACTTTTGCCTCCTATAGAGTATACAAAACGAGCCTATTCCGACAGCTGCTTAAGGATCTACTAAACAAGCGGCTTGCTTGAAACAAAGGGTGCTTTTCCAGCCAGCTTTTCGATGCGTATTGGAAGAAATCCAACAAAAGAAGGCTCGCCAACTCCATAATGTAGTCCAAGAGTTGACAGATATATGTCTCTTAAGGGAAAGTCTGAAACCTTTTATGAGAGAAGCGCTTTTCCGCAGCCCTATAGAGAAAGCTCCCTTGCTGTTTAAGTCCCCTTCCCTGTTGAGAGAGAGAGAGAGAGGGTTTTCTCAAAAGCGCTCACTCCCAACTTCACTGAAAGCACTTAACGAGAGAAAGGCTCGGTATCTGGACTGGACAGTAGCATACAGGACAGTACTGGAAAGGACAGGACAGTAGCATACTGGACAGTACTGGAAACAGGGTAGCGATTTCTCCGGGTTACGCTCCGGGCTCTTCAGTTACCATGTCATGTGTCATTACTGAGCTTTCTGTTACCATGTAATGTGTCAAGTAGCTTTCAGTTACCATTTCATGTGTAATTAGCGTGTTCTTTCACATTGTTGAGTGTGCCCGGAATACGGTGTAACAGCATGACAGGTGTACTACCGGAGCTTTGGGGAAGGCTTCGGGTGATACGGCTGGGGGAAACCGTATGGGAATGGACGGTACTTGTATCCGGAGTGGGTGAACGTACGAGACTATGCAGCGGAGACTCTTCTGACAGCGGAGCCTATGAAATGGAATCGGGAGTCAGAAAGAAAAAGCATATGGATTTCAATTGAGAGAAAGAGTAGCTCTTGAGCACCGGCGTATGACTGCTACTATAGTCAGTCTCTTGTTTTTCTAGAAGAGAAAGCACTAGTACTAGAGGTTCCGGCATCTAGCTCTTGTTGTGTTGCCGCTGTGCTTGCAACCTCCGCAGTTCAAGAGTTGTACCGGGCGATACCGAGACAGACTTTCAGATATGGTCGGTCCAATGCAGTTACTCTTCAAGCCATGACAGTCCCACCCGGAAAATCATAATAGAGCGGATCTCCAAGGCACATTTTGAGAGCACAGCACAGCAAACCACTGGAGATTCTCTTAGCAATTCCGCCGAAAGCAGTGTTGGACGCTCGCGGGGTACGTAGAGCTACAAAACAATGCTGTCTTTCATTGAGACAAATACAGAAGTATAGACCCATCGGGCACACACAATTCGGTGTCTGGAGCTAGATGTCCGGAGCTTGGGATTACGGAACACTGGCTTTAGTCAGGTAGGTAACAATGCTGTCTTTCAATTGAGATCGAAGAGAGAAGTATAGAGCGAAGGCTAGGCGATTCGATCCGGACTGAATAGGACCCAACACCTGTATGTGTGTATTGACTCAAAAAAGAATTGATTTGGGATTACGAAGTGAAATCTCCGGAGTGGATGGTCTACCCTACGAGTCTTGTATTCGGAGTGGGTGAACGGGTGTGTGTGTGTGTGCTTGCGCGTATACCACCCCACTCTTATTGCCTGGAAGACAGAGTAGGTAGCACCACCCTAGTACGTGACGCGAGATATGGGTGGAAGTGCACTCTATTCGCTGCCCCGAAACCCAAACGTGTAGACTCTCCGCTATGAGTAACCGGAAGCGGAAGCGGAAACAAGAGCTCTGTATTTCCACTTACGTGTTTTGGATGCGCAGAGACTGATGCCGTTGCCGTATCGCGTATGATTGTACGGCCGGAGAACCCATAACTCGCCGATCGGGTCTAG